>OY730197.1:41672127-42272127 GCA_963422505.1 Pseudognaphalium luteoalbum
CTCCCGTCTATTCAACAGCTTCTGAGGCAAATGGAGCAGTTGACTAAATGTTTTGATGATCAGACAGCTATTATTGCAGCTCAGGCATCTCAGATCAAGGATTTGGAGGTTAAAGCTGCACATGTTGATGAATTGAAGCTACAGGTGTCTGATCTTGGGTCTAGGTTGCTAGAGTTGGAGTCTGTTACTGTTGTTTTGGGGGAGGAAGGTCAGCGTTCCTTGGAAACAAATGTAACGCCTCCCCCAGAACCTGAAAATGTAAATCTTGATTAGACAATCAATGAAAATGTCTGTTTGGATTATTTCTCTGTTGATGACATTCCGGGCCAGCCGAGACCTATAGCTGTTGACTATTCGTTTGTTGATCTATCATATATTCAGAGGATGGTCAATGACACTGGTTCGGAGACTGAACAAGGGTATGTATTCGATATGGATGATGATGTGTAGGTTGACGATGAACATTTGGGTTCAGATGAGCATTACGATGATGCACCTGTTATTGAGACAGATTCGAGTGATGATGAGGGGCCTGCTAAAACTTCTCATGGAGAATCTAGTTCAACTCATGCAGTGCCTGCTCAGGAATCTGCGTCAATACTGCCAGCTCAAGAGGCACCTGCAACTGAATCTTCGACACCTGAAAGTGAAACTGCTGAGGAAAGGACAGAAAGGAATAAGCAATGGTGGCCTCAAGGTAGATCTGCAAAACCAGTACCTGTGACTTGCAAAACTTACAAGGTTCACGGAGATTACACAGGTTTGATCAATAGTTGGAAGGTTCGTCAAAGGATGATTATGATTAAGAGAATGGATGGTATTCAGTATTTCAAACTGAGATTCAATCAATTGAGTACACTACCAAAGGGGGAGATCAACAGGTTAGCTCTGTTAAACTTGATTAACCCTGTCAATGATGATTATGCTAATTACATTCAGAGGACATTGCGTCAAGAGGTTAGAACTAAAAGATACTTACAAGAAGAAGCTGGATCCTACGACAGCTCGCCTATGGTTAAAGTTCATTATCCACCGGCTGACTGTCTGACCGAAATACCTCTGGAGCAGGTTCCTTATAGTTTTCTACGAAGATTTGTTTATTGGGAACTTGATCCACATACTGGTGAACCGGTGATAGTATTCGTTCCTGATTCAGAGCCGCAACTAGAATTTGGAGGTATTTGGAATTTGAAAAAGATTGCGTTTCGAGTTTTTGATCCTATGAGTTTGATAAATCTTCATGAAAAAGATTTGAGAAATCTCTTCGATAATAGGATTCGGTCAAATGAAAATAACGAATTCAACATGAAGCTTGCAAGTCAATTTCAGAAGGTTGTTGAAGTTTGTGTTACTTATGGAATACACGCAGATGGGAAGTTTCCTGCGGGTTGGGTTTGATCAAAGACTCTGAAGATTTTTGAAGACCAAGCTGAAGACACGGGGGAGTTTGTTAATGCATATCAGTGTGTCTGTCAGTTGGTCAATCGAGTTGTAAAGTGTCGTTAGTCGTTTAATAGAAATGTAGATTTTGTACCTAGCGACACTTAAGTTTTGGTTTAGGCGACACTTGCCTTAGTGACGCATAGCGACACTTAGGTAAGTAACGCATGAAGGTGGCCACATGCGACACTGGCCAAGTGACGCATGTATGCCGTTTTGTGTTAGTATTTAAGCAAACCTACGGGTTTCTGGCTAAGGTTGACGAAACCCTAGCACCATTTGTCGACTAAACTCACTTGTAATCAGTTCCAATACGTTAATTAAGCTAATAAACTCGTTTTACTTGTTTAATCAATCGTTTCAGTTTGAGTTTATTATTGTTTCGTGTGATTGTTTGATTCCGCCTTACAATCATTGTCAACTATCACTTAGATCCGAGGCAGAGGGAACTTATAGAAAGCTGACTCTTGTCTGTCAGTCCAATCGAATTTCTTTTCTTTTTGAGTGAGGATCGTGAGAGGCTGGGCTATTTTTGAAACGTTTTCGATGAAACGTCGATAATAACCAGCGAGACCCAAGAATTGGCGTACTTCGGTCGGCGTTGTCGGTGCTTGCCAACATTTGATAGCCTCAATCTTTGAGGGATCAACATGAATTCCTTGACTATCTACAACGTGTCCAAGGAATTGAACGGTTCGTATCCAGAATTCACACTTAGAGAATTTGGCGTATAACTCTTCATGTTTGAGAAGTTCTAGAATGATCTTAAGATGTTGCGCGTGTTCTTCTTCGTTGCGCGAATAGATTAGAATGTCATCAATGAATACTATGACAAACTTGTCGAGATATGGTTTACACACTCGGTTCATGAGGTCCATGAATACAGCCGGTGCGTTCATCAAACTGAAGGGCATGACTTGAAACTCATAGTTCCCGTAACGAGTTCGGAAGGCAGTTTTCGGAATGTCAATATCGCGAACTCGTAACTGGTGGTAGCCGGATCGTAAATCAATTTTGGAATAGAAACTTGACCCTTGAAGTTGGTCGAATAAATCATCGATGCGTGGTAGTGGATAATGGTTCTTGATGGCTAACTTGTTCATTTCCCTATAGTCGATGCACATGCGGAAAGAACCATCTTTCTTTTTGACAAACAAGACTGGAGCTCCCCAAGGTGAAGAGCTTCGTCGGATGAATCCTTTGTCCAGGAGTTCCTGTAACTGAGAGCTCTTGAATTTCGGATGGAGCTAAATGGTACAGTGCTCGTGCCACCGGTGCTGCTCCGGGCACAAGATCGATGGAGAACTCTACCTGCCTAAATGGTGGAAGACCAGGTAATTCCTCAGGAAAGACTTTTAGGAAGTCCTGAACGATTGGCACATCCTCAAGTCTCTTCTCCTTCGACATTTTCTTCCTGAATGTGAGCGAGGATTGCCGGATAACCCTTTCTCAGATATTTACGGGTTTTCATACATGAAATAACGTTCAAACTCGTTCCACCGGTCTCCCCTTGTATGGATAGAGTACCACCGGAGGCGAGGGGTATGCGGACAATTTTATCATAGCACACGATCTCGGCACGATGCTTGGACAGCCAGTCCATGCCGATGATGATATCGAAACTTCCGATCTCGACGGGTATAAGATCGATTGAAAATAATTCGTCGGTGAGGATTAAAGTGCAGTTGGGTATCACACTATCGGTCTAAATGAGTTTGTCGTTAGCTAACTCTACGATGTATTTAGCATCTAATGCAACAGGTGTGATGTCAAGTGGTGGACAGAATTCATCAGATATAAAACTTTGACGCATCACCAACCATCACGCATCGTCAACACGACCGTATGGCAGCAAGTCTATGGAAGTTTTAAAATTTATAGTTTGTTGGGCTCAAACTATGCTAGCTACCTACCTTGTGGGTAATGTGGCAAGTATAACTCGAGTGTCGTCCAAAATCAGAACGAATTGAATTGAATTGGAACCTACCAAAGATAACTTTACAACAGGATGGGTTTAGAAACAAGGTAGGTATGGGTTTGATTTTATCTAATCTAATCTAAAGACAAGAACTAAATTGCAGGAAAGTAAACGAGAATATAAGCAGCAGGTAGAGAGTGATTGCTGAAACTTCAACGATTAGGGTTTCAGGATGATATTATATTGAAGATAGGTGATTACTCTAGCTAAGAATCTTCTAAACGGTCGGTGTAAACACTAGGACCCTACATCTAGGTGTAACCCTAAAACATATGTCACTGAATCCTAGGCTATCTTGATTCTGATCAGATGGGACTGTCTTCAGACCCACCTCACCGTCTCTTTCGGAGACCAAGCGACTCTCTAAATGGAGTTAAGGAAAAAGGCGACATTCCACAACACTGACTTTTCTTTACACCTATGTTTATCCAATTTTAACAGAGTAATACTGGTTGTATGCTGAATAAGTTAAACTATCGGTTAAGTAGAGATTAGGGGTTTTAAGCAACTGGGAACACAGCCGACATCCTTGCTTTCATTTCCTAACTCATATTTTATATGTTTTAGTTCAAATACTTCCATCATGGATTAGACCTCCTTCGCCATCGGTCGTTCATCCTTAGGCATGCGTACAATGTATAGTGTCCTTATTTTCCACAGTACTCTAACCCTAGGTATATCTACGGTGTTTTAAAGACCTAATGTATCTTTACACAGTTTTATAACCAGAGGTAGTTTAACGGTGTACTATAGCATTTTCATGGCTTAACAGGACCTAGACCCGTGTTTGGAAGGGTTGCTTCCAGGTAATCCACGGTGAGATAAACCATCGGAATTTCCTTGGCTTCCACGTATTTGTACTCTACCAGTGGTATTTCCAACGCTATACCAAGTATTCAGCCGTGTTACGGCGATCCCACAGTTTCATAAAAACAGGAGATAACTGTGTATTCGTAGTTAGGGTTGATCAGATACTATCCTAAGGTAACAGTCACCTGAGAGACCAGAAAGGGTGATTAATTAAGTCTACATCCAGGATAAGTCTAAACATGTATGCAGCATAACAACTACCAATCATATATAAGATATATTAATTTAACATCATCCCAAATCCTAACATCTACGTTTCAACAATCACATATTAATCTAGCTAATTAGCATGGCAATAATCATGAATCGTACTGAAATAATATGCAAAGTAAACATTATAACAGTAAGAGAGTAAGATAATATCACCGGATTAGAAGAGTAATACCGAGGATTACAACAGTCTGACTTGAATAACCTTGCTACAGCTTGATTACCCAATTACAACTTTCCTCTAGCTCTAACCGCTAACTTATATCTCTCTAATTCTCTAGAGAGAGAAACTAGAGAGAAGAACTAACTATATTAACTACAAGAACAATTCTCCTCTAACTCCTTAGAGAAGTGCTAGAGAGAGAAATTAGAGAGAGAGAGAAGATTTGTGAATGAGAGGTGTGTGGAATGGTGGAAATGAAGCCACTATAGGGAGGTAGTCATGGTACAAGTCTTGAAGCATTGAATACAAGCATCAAAGCAGCATACGGGGCAAGCGGACCAGGGGGGGTCAAATGGCACCTCACAAGCACAACACCCCCGTATACGGCAACCTAAGGGCTGTATACGGCATCTAGGGTACCGTATACGGTACCTCGGTGCCCAGGGGGGGGTTGGTGCTCTATTTGCTGTATACTGACTTCTTGGTTGCTTGGTTCGTCCGTATCTTCTTCGTTTGGAGTCCGTTTTGCTTGATTCTTGCATCGTTGGATTCGTTTTTCCGTTACGCTTATAATGACACTAAGTTTGCCAAATTTGGAGGTGATTGACTTTTCCGTGTTCCGGATGACGATCGGCGGGCTTCTAGACTGCACATCTTCTTCATTCACCTCCAATCTTGGATTTTCCTATTGAATCATAAAATATGCACTAAGATCAAACTTGATAGGATAATCAAGAATGGAATATTTAAGATGATTGTTTTTTGCCTCGGTTTGCATGTAAATTGGATGTTTTAGCTGATTTTTGTAGCAACGCTCGTATTTAGACTACCTTGGTGATTTTTGATGATAAATGATTGTTTTGAAATGTTTTCACCAGAGAATAGTCCAAAAAGTGCGAAAATAAGTACTTTAAAATATGACTTTTTGAGTCACATCAAGTATCCCACACTTAAGCATTGCTTGTCCTCAACCAACACTCAGTTGTGTCCCGTGAAAACATTTTATAGTTTTTAGGTGAGTTAGAGCACTCCCAAAAAGTTACCACTTTGTCATATGGGAAAATTATTTAAAGAACATTGGGAAAGCTAAGATGATCCTTCCAGAAATAAGTATTGACTTTCCCAGGCATAATTTCCAAATCTCGTGATCTTGGAGTATACATGACTAGGCGATCTCACTAAAGGTGGTCACTCAATTCACTCAGAGTGTATCGGATTTCCTATCAATCTAGCATAATTGAAATCGCTCAAATAGCCAGTCATGCAGCACTCATCATCATAAGCTTGGTCGAGAATCGGATCTCCACCACTTAGGAAGAGGACGAAACTAATTATCCCAAGACATTCAAGTGGGTTGTAATGTTTGTGAGGGTTAGGGGTATGGATAGTGGTGATTTCTGGTTGAAAGGGGGGTTGCTTATCTTAGGCATTCTAAGAATCATGAAAAACTTTTTGTAGAATGGAGAAGGTAGCTACTCGTATTTCATCGGATCTTTCTTTGAAAGATTGACACTTTAAAGCACTTAGCTTTATTTTCTTTTCTTTTCCTTTTCTTTATTTTTCTGCTTTTTATTTTCTTTTCTTTCTTCAGAACTTCTTTGCCAGAGAACTTCCAAGGATATTTTTGCTTTTCTTTCGAAAATCTCTTCTTTCTTATCACGGACTTCTTCGAGTCTTTTCTTCTGGTGCCAATTTTTCGCACTCATGATTTTCTAATTTTGGTGAACACGGAGGAGTAGATCTATTCAGAAAGAGATTCTTCAAGATGTTTTTCATAACCTTAGAAATTCCAAGATAAGTTGTTGGGAATTTGGGAAGAGTGGTTAAAGATGTAGGGTTTTGAAGAAACGAAAGGTTTAGGCTCAACAGGGTTTTCTAGGCAGATCATCGATACTAAAAATGAGTATCGGAAGGGTTTTGGGCTTGAAAAGGTATGTAGGAATGGGTTAAATCCTATGGAATGTCGAGATCATCTAATTGCACCTTTACCGCGTACGGTACTCTCCAATGTGGTCTCGAAGCGTATGTCAAGAACAAGTTCTAACTTAGAGATACTAGCATCGGCACACACAAGAAATGAACAATGTAGCATTTAAAATGAATGCTTTTAAGGCTCAAAACCTCACTGCAAATTAGGGTTTGTATGTACCTAGCCATGCTCCTTAGATTGTTAATACTTATTTAAGAAATTTCTATCTTAATTTCCCTAATATTCCTGAATAACTAACTTATATTAGAAATGGTTCCTCTTTGAAAGGTATCCTAACTCAAAAATAATAGAGCTAATCGGATGATTTTACTCATACTTTATTATATTTTTAAAAAAGTTTTGAAAATTTTGAATAACATTTTCTGAGTGAAGCTATTCGGACATTAAAATCAGTAAATATCTAATTCAAGGTATTCTATACCTACTATCCCACACTTAGAGGAACATTGTCCCTAATGTTCTCTTTAGTTGAGATTGTATTGCAAGTACAATCCCACACTTAGAATTTGAACATCTAGAAAATGTTTCTCAAGTGTTTTGTTTGGGTTGGAATCCCACACTTAGTGATAAGTTTAGGATAGAGTATAGATTACTTTGCATTCCTAAGATAACAGAATGAATCAATTTATGAAAACGAAGTGAAAGGTAAGAAACTTCCCAGATGATGATTTTAACGTTTAGAGGCAAAAGCGGAGAATTCAAAGATCTTCATTAAGAGTGATTTAGCTCCGCATGTCCTTTTCTGGTGCTCAGCGCTTCCCATTCATGCTTAGCTAAGAGTCAATCCATAATGTAAGTGGAAATGAATTTCACACTTTTGTGATTTTAAGATTTGGAGACGATTTTTGCTAAGATGTCATGTAGTGTGGGTTGAAATCCCACACTTAGATCTTTGAAGAGTTTGCGGTGCATGCGCGAGTTTCAGAAGAAGATAGACCAAAGCTCCTTTCTCGAGATGTGTGTAAGTTCCGCGGTCCGCAATTGTGAATTCCTTGGTTGTCTGCCTTTGACTCCACGGTTCCTTTTCTTGAAAGCTCGTCATCTCATATGGTTTCTTACTCATTCATCATTACACATTCAATCACTTATTCTAAATAAAGAAACAAACATAATAAGTAATTACGATAAACGAAATATAATAATAAAGTTTCAACCATCAAGGTTGACAAATATCCCAAAAAGTTTAACCAAGTACAAGATAGAGATCAATACAATACAAAAGTCAGTAATATGAAATATAAGTCACAAGATAAATAGTCTAGAATGAAGGATCCTCTGCAGGTATGTCATCAGGTGGGGCTGGAGGTCCTACAACTGACTGCTGCCCACTGGACACTCTCTGCTCATCTGGAGGGAGTATTCCCTTCTGAATCAATATCTGTCTGAGAGTCATCACTGGAAGTGACATCACATCATCATAACCAAGTGCGAGCATGTCCTCTGTGGTAACACCTGTCATCTATAACATATCCAGGTAAAGCTGCCTGAAAGTGCTCTTAGTAGGAACCTGTCCTGAAAAGAGGGGGCCCAAATCCAAGTAAGGGCCAAGGATACCAGTGAATATTGCATCGGTACCAATGTAGAGCAAATCTGGTCTATATGATGTGCTAGCCTCTGGGTGCTGATCATGGGTCGGAATGGGTATAGTAGGACGAGGCAATGATGCCTGCTGACAGGCTGGTGATGGTACGTGAATTGAGTAGACCCTAGCTGTACCAGATGTAGATCTATGAGTGGGTAGTGGTGCGGAGTAGGTGGTAGGTGTGCGAGGGCGTCTATATGGATGTGGTGGCTGAGTGGAGGTATGTGGGTGTGATGGAGGAATGGAAGTATATGGGAGTGATGGAGGAAAGGTAATGTATGGGCGAGTGGTGGCATGTGGGTGCGTGGCAGTATGGGTAGTGGGTGGTGGATGTGGTCCACATCTGTAAAGGAAGTGATCAGGCTCAGGTGTACCATGTCTCCTAGCTGTCATAACCTGCTGATCACGGATAACCTGTAAAGCATGTAATAGATAGTACTGAGTAAGAGGAGTGACCGGATCTTAATGATGAACAACAGCCTGAGTGGGTTGTGATGGTGTATCTGCTCCTCGTGCTGGCTCAGGTATCTCTGCTGCTACTGGCATCTGTGGCTGGGGACCAACATCTCTTTCCTCTGTAGTCTCGCACCTCCTGGTCATGAAGCATCAAGGAATGGGCTGCTGAGTCTGATACCACAAGCACTGTCTATGAGGCCCCTCGTCAATCATCATGATCAGTTTGCAGTACTCGAGATCGAACGGCTACGAACTAGCGTGATAGGTGTAATCCTCACGGTGGCGGTCAGTGAGAATCCCCATACCAACTAATAATCTCGTGATAATGGCTCCCATGAATATGTGGCGTCTATCCTCTCTCTTCTCCTTCCACAATCTATTCGCGATGATGTATGCGACATTAAGGTTCTGCTTCCTTATGATCGCATCCATGAACTTGAGCTCTTCTGATGTAGCAGGTCCCGCATCTCTCTTCCCAAAGATAGTACAACACAGGAGCTTGTGAAGAGTATGATGAGCTGGTCGGGTCATGAGTGAAGCTTTCACTCCACTGCTGAAATTTGTCCCCTTCAAATCCCTCCATATCTCCTTATGATCCCGTGACGGTAGACTGGAGATAGAATGGAAACTGCTGGTGAACCAATCAGAACTGGCCTGTAATCGTGTGTAAAGGCCAAGGTATACCCCGAAATATCCCACTGTCATACGATACTTCTTCCCACGATACCGAAAAGCGATCTTCTTATCAGTGATCTCCAACCATTCTCGGAACTCGTATGTAATCATAAACTCAGTGACGACCTCACGATATATAGCCTTATCAATGGAGAAAAGATGGAAAAATGCAGCATGTTCCTCGCCATCTGTATCATACTTAATCAAATCTTCCAACTCATCCCTAATACCCAAACGTCTCATATCCGGCCAAATGATAACTCCATTTGACCCTAAGTATCGTCCCATCCATTTCTCAATTTCGTCTATATTCTCGAGGGATGAAGCAAGCTTCCTCAACGAAGGGTTTGATAGATCCATCTGTTGACAAGAAAATGAGATGCATAAGTCATAACAAATTGCTAAATACATTTCCAAATTTTAAACAAAAATTGGAAGTGTAGGCTTTAAAATATGAATAAATCCGCAATTTATTTTAAACTAAACCTAGGCCTAACCAATCCTCAATCCGCAATCTTTCACAACCATTAGTGTTTTAACCTATTCCAAGGGTATTAAAGTAATAACAATACTAGCATTTAATCTAAGTGAACTCGTCATTTCAAACAACTAGTAAATATTCTTACTTTCATTTATGGCAACTTAATCTAAGTGAGCATGAGGTTTTCAAAAACCATGTAGTTACCTCAAATATATCAAGTAAACCAAAAAGAGCATTTATGCAAATACCATACAGTTAAAGACACGTGTTAACTTAACAATTTTGCAAGATTTTGAAGATTTTGATAAATGAATGACGGTAGCTTATGTGTGATGGTCATATTAAAAATATTCAACACTTTATTAATTAAGGTGGTGAATACTTAAAATAATCAAGGACCAAAAGCTAACTAAGGATTTATTGAAAATCTAAGAAACTTGTCATGATTTAATTAACTGAAGAAACATTTTAAAATTAAAGATTTAAAAATAAAGTATGGTACTTGGTAAATTTTAATCACAACATGCCTACTTTAACTTTCGATATTCCTAAAGATCATTCAAAATGAACTAGCAATCATGTAATCATGTTTATCAAGTCATACTAATCATGAATTAATCAAAACAAGTCAAAACAAGCTACTAGTTATCAAAAGTCAACAAATCAAGCAAGTTTGACCACTAAAGTCAAAATAAAGTCAACACTTGAAGATTAAAGTCACAAATTATCAAGTAATCTACTCAATCAAGCATGAAATCATGTTAAGAAACTATGCAAGAACACTTTTGAACCATAAAACACAAGCTTTCACCATGTAATTCATAGATCAAGAGTTGAAACCCTAACTTTTTTATAAAAAAGTTAATGAAATTTAAAGATTTGAGTTAGAAATTACCTTGCAAGTGATGAAATGATGTTATGTATGCAAGAAAGATGATAAAATGAAGAACTTGAAGCTTTGAATCATCAAAAATTGGTGAAAAAAATGAGGGTTTGGTGATGAGGGGTTGGGGCCGACGGTTTTGGGGAAGGGGAAGGTATAATTTTTTTGACTTTTTGACCTTTTGTTTGGTAGTGAGTCCCTTCCTCTTGGTTTAAATACGTTTTGATTTAAAACGCGTAAGATATGATATGTATGATTGGTTTTCGAATGGTTTCAAGATTTTTAATAAAGTAACCAAAAGTAAATACGAAACTTTATAAGAAATTGCGCGCGGAAAGTTCTTTGCGTTTAAACAAAATGAGTTTATTTTAAAACGAAACAATATTTTTGTGTACTTTAAACTTTTAAAACAAATCATAATCGATTTACCAAAATTTTAAAATTTAAAACTTCGTTAAATTTTTCTGAAAAGTTTGAACTTACGCGAATCGCGCGAATTTAAAGTTTAAAGAACGTTTTCTTGCTTTAAAAATGATAAATTAATTTAAACTAAGAATAACATTAACTAATGTTATTTAACCTAGATAAGCTTGGGGTGCCTCCCAAGAGCACTTTGTTAAAGATGAAAGCTCGTCCATACCAGACTTACTGTTTTACCGGATAGTGTCCGAAATGACACTTTTGGGTACGGTTGGTGCTTCGGATAGAGACAAGGTATAGCGGGAAATAAACTTACCTCGGAGAGCCCGGATGACATAGTAAACTAAATCAGCAGGGTTTATGTAATACCGTTCAAATTCTGGTAAGAATTCTCGCTCTTCCTGACTGAGTTGTAACAATGCATCGACAAAATGATTAAATTCCCGTTTCCCCTTTTTCTAGTTTGAAATGCCATCCCTAAATACTGTATCTAGATAAGAAAGATCATAGAGCAGTGTTGAAAGTAAATCCACAAATTCCGTTTCCTCAGAAGAATCAGGATTTCCGTAAGTAGTGTGAACTGCTTGCGAAAGCTCTTTGATATAAATCTTCTGTTGGTTAGTAAACGGAAATTTGGTTTTTTGGAATAACTGGATCAGCTGGATATGGATCTGTTTACTTTTTGCAAAGAAAGCAGCGTCCCTAGCTTCCTCAGTTGATTCGGGAAAAATAGCTCTAAACTCGTTAGTTAAATAAGTAGCAGGATCAACAAAGAATGGAATATCACTAAGAACCAAGACAGACTTGATAGGGCTTCTCTTTATCCAAAATTCAAGCTCGTCAATCAGGGCTGCAACATAACGATTTATCCTAGGTTGTGAAATAGAGGAATAATCGGTGCTGGCAAGTAAATCCAGTTAAAGATCTAACTCTGATTTTAACAATAGCTCGTCTTTTCTACTGTGGTTAGCACGGAGAAGTCTAATTATCCTATCAATTTCAACAAAGGTCTTTCTCTGCTCACATGTAAATGGAAAATCAGATATCTTAAGGTATTTCAAAAAGTTGGCATAAATATCTATCCTCCTGTTGGGCTTTAGAGAATTTCCTAAGTGAAGGTCGGTCTTTGATTCGGGTAGATGATTCCTAGATTCAGTGTTTAATCGGGTTGGTGTTACTATCCTAAGTTCATTCTCAACCTGATATTGGAGACGCTCTTCCTCAACTACACTTGAATAAAGAGTAGTGGGGTGGGATCGCAAAATATCTGGGAGATCGTACTCAAAGTATTCATCTAAACAGTGAAGACGTTCATTCAAATCCATCTAAGGCATGGGTGGATAAATGTAACACCTGGCATTTTAGGCTATCATTACTGTGCCTAATCGCGAGATTATTACGTGTATTTAGACACGTTGGGCTAAATATACATGGGACTTGGTGAAAATTCATACGCGCATACACAATTCATTTAAATCGCGCTAACAATGTAACGCGTTGAACCCGACACATCTACATTAGGGCGTTGGTGACAAAATTTATAAATAATGTGGAAAATTTTCAAATAAACATTGTTTACTATAATATATTACGATAATATATTACGCAATATCATATTGTTTAAGACATATCCTACGCGACGAAACCACACGAAACTCACCCCAACGAGCGATTAGTAACAAAAATTATATTATTATAATTTTACAACTTGAAATAAAGTATGTTGATAAAATACTTCGGTTAAATAAATATTGCGGGTGTACTTGACATATTTACAAATCTTACGAAAACTTCACAATTAAACAACTACGGGTCATAACACGACATTCGGACACTACAATACGCGAAACCGAGACCCGAGTGGGTCGGCCCAGACCCGCTGACCCAACCCACCGACCCAAGACCCAACCCTTTTAATCTCTTTCCCCTCCCCACTTCACTCACTTTACACACCTACTTACACCTAAAACTCTCTCATTCTCCTCTCAAAACCCTCTCTTCTTTTCCCCTTCTTCTCTTGAAATCGGCAGCAGCAACATCAACAACATCACCACCAAATCGCTCATCATCATCATCAAGAACAAGCACCAAGATCACCTCCATCTCCACCATACCTCAATTTCGATTTTCGTGGTAAGAAGCCTCAAAACTCTTTTAAATCTCTTGTAAAGCTTAGATTTTCATGCTAGAACATTTACCCAACAAGATTATGTCCAAAAACCAAGTCGAAATGCGTATTTAGAACCGATTTGTACTTACAGCAGCGTCTGCGAACTGAGATGCGTCTCAGCTCGCAGATCGAGCTGCGAACCGAGACTTACCTACCAAAAATTGAACTCGCGAACCCAAACTGCGAACCGAACTGATTTGTGAGTCGACCTGCGAGTCGACGTTTGCGAACCGAACCTTATGCTGCGAACCGAACTCAGTTCGCAGCTTACTGCCTTGAGAGCCGAACTCAACTCGCATCGCGAACTCAGTTCGCAGACTAATGCCTTGCGAACTCAAACTCAGTTCGCATCGCGAACTCAGTTCGTAACACAATCTCAGGCCGCAGCCAGACTAGGTCAACTTTCCCCGATTTTGAAATTACAGATATGATTTTTTTTAATAAAGCGATGTAGTAGAAATAAAAACAGTGAAAGTGTTATCCTAACTCACATTCGATAATACCTTCATGTCGCGATATGAATGACCGACTAATAAATACACTTTACAAAGAAACGACTTAACAAGATACAAAACAATGATAATACTTGAATTATTGTTATAAACCGTCACCAACGGGCCATAATAGATTTCAAACTCACACGATTACAAACATACAAACAAACACTTGGACATTTTCTATTTGAGTGGGCAACTAGCATGGGTGATCTTTCAGGACACCAACTTAATTACTTATTTACTTACAACCTTGTGCGTTTCGGAAGCCAGAGGGTTGTATGGTTCTGAGAACCGATACACGGATTTACAACTACGTTACATACTTGATTTCGCCTACATACTTGCTAGACTCAGGTGAGTCTCATAGCCCCATTTTTACTATTTTTACTCTGGGGTGAGATGCATTACTTGTTTTACTTGGACACATGTACAGATTTACTGTTTTACAGACTTACAGACTTACCGATATATTGATTGCATGGGTTACGTTTAATCCAATGAAGTCCTCTGAATCATAGTTGTTAATTATGGGATAAGCGCGAGTTTTAGTATATGGATCCATATGGGAGTGACAATCCCCGCCCGGGGTGGTAGCGCCACCACGAACCGTACTGTATAAACGGGCATTTCTTACTCGTTACACATGAGTGTTTTTTGATTAACACTTATAGGGGCACTTACCTGGTACTTAATTGTACCTTACAGACTGGTTAAGCTTCGACTATGATGCTCATGGCAATGTATATTAACCCGATTGCATTCGTGCAATCATTACTCACTACTTGGTTAAAATTGGACAATTACTTTCACTACTTGATGTGTCCGAACTTACTACTTACTCTAAACCTGTGAGATTCACCAACCTTTTGGTTGACCTTTTTAGTGATGCATTCTCAGGTACACAGCAATAATAGGGTCGCCCGGCAGGATTTCCTTACTAGCTAGAGTCGCATGATTTTCCCACTGAATCTAACAGAGATTTATAGCATTAACTTTTGTATGTTATGATTATGTAATAGAATCTCCCGCTACACACGTAGACTCTAGGGAACTACATTTTTGTAACCGAAAACACTATGTTTTCGAGCTTTGTATTTATGAATTGTAACTATTTTTCAAACGTTGCATATATATGTCGTTTGCTTTATCTTTGTACTGTTGATATTTGATTAGTAGCACCCCAAAGCTTGCTTCCGCTAAACACATAATTTGGGTGGGGTGTTACAATAAAAGAACACTTCGATTCTAAATGATTCATCATTAGGTAAAGTAGCAGGTCTAATATAGTGCGGATACCTAGACAAGATTGAAAAAATCTCAGGGTCAAGTGTGGGTTGACCATTTAAAGCAATAGTAACAGAAGCTGGAATCTTCTGCTGAGATTCATCAAAACCTAAGTCTAAGCTCGATATTTTTGGGTTCTCAACTTCATGGTTAACACAGACTTCTTTAATGTCAGAGGAGTTTGACTCATACTTTGGACAGTCAAAGAATTCCATATCTACCAAAGCCGTCATCTCATCCGTTATCATTTGATTGAGAGGAGAGATTGGGTTTGAAGGAGAATTAGGGTTTTTCAATTTTCTAATTTTTATGTATTTTCTAGGGTTTTAAGAACTAAGTTATCTAATCTAATAAGCAATTAACTTCCTAAGTAATGAAAATCTTAAGGAAGGATCTCCTAAAGTTAATTATCTAAGGCAGAATTAAACCAATCCCCGGTAGCGGCGCCAATAACTTGACGTGCCACGAACCGTCACGCGTCATCAACGCGACCGTATGGCAGCACGTCGGTGAAAGTTTTAAAATTTATATTTTGCTGGGCTCAAACTATGCTAGCTACCTACCTTGTAGTCGATGCACATGCGGAAAGAACCATCTTTCTTTTTGACAAATAAGACCGGAGCTCCCCAAGGTGAAGAGCTTGGTCGGATGAATCCTTTATCCAGGACTTCCTGTAACTGAGAGCTCTTGAAGTTCGGATGGAGCTAAACGGTACGGTGCTCGTGCCACGGGTGCTGCTCCGGGCACAAGATCGATGGAGAACTCTACCTGCCTAAACGGTGGAAGACCAGGTAATTCCTCAGGAAAGACTTCTGAGAAGTCCCGAACGATTGGCACATCCTCAAGTCTCTTCTCCTTCGACTTTTTCTCCATAATGTAAACGAGGATTGCCGGATAACCCTTTCTCAGATATTTACGGGTTTTCATACATGAAATAACGTTCAACCTCGTTCCACCGGTCTCCCCTTGTCTGGCTAGAGTACCACCGGAGGTGAGGGGTATGCGGACAATTTTATCATAGCACACGATCTCGGCACGATGCTTGGACAGCCAGTCCATGCCGATGATGATATCGAAACTTCCGATCTCGATGGGTATAAGATCGATTGAAAATAATTCATCGGTGAGGTTTAAAGTGCAATTGGGTATCACACTATCAGTCTAAATGAGTTTGCCGTTAGCTAACTCTACGACGTATGATATCGCGTAAAAAGTCACGTTTTTACTATAGATATCTCTCTTATTCTGGAACAATTCTTGGCACTTTGACTCAAAAACATTACAAATCTGTAATATTATGCCAAGATGGGAAAAACAAGGTTGCATGATGAAAATCATGCAAAACGGGCAGAAAACGAAGATTCCACACACGTTTAAAGATTCCAGACACCGGAACAAGGTTTCAAGAAAAAAGAGCACATCACCAACATCTATTTGACCCAAGATGTTCGTTTTCAAATTACGAATCCAACAGAAGAAGAATCAACTAAAACGGGCGAAGAACGAAGATTCTACGCACGCCGGAAGATCCAAACGATTCGTACGACACATCTAAAGTTTAGAGACATATTTTTGGGATTTCTTTTCATAAAAAGCTTCGTTTTTGAATTACGAATCCAACGCAAAAAGAATCAACACAAACGGACGCGTAACGAAGAAAACACGTACGAATCGAGAAACGCAGCAACCGGCAGCGGACTGGTGCTGCTGGCAGCCAGCCGCCGCCGCCAGCCAACCGCCGCCGTCTGCCCATCACCCGCACGGATTGCGCTTTTTGGTACTTCTTCGTACCTGGTGCTAGACCTTTTCCTACTTTTCGTACCTGGTGCCACTACCTTTTCCACCTTTTGCTATCATGAGCTTGGGGGTGCTAACTTGAGCCGAATTTCCTCAATAAAAGGCAGCCCCTAGCTCTCATTTCAACACACCAACTCATACACAAAACACACACACTCATACTTACACTCTCATTCTTCCATTTTCACTTTCTCACTCTAAAAAGTCTCTCATATTTTAGTCTAGGGTTATTGTAATTAATCTGCGGATTAATGTAGAGGTTAAAGCGAACGTTAGGAGTTTGGAGATTCATCTTTGTACGTGTGAACGAGTTGTCTGTCATAATAATACGCTGCTGCGCATTTATTTCCGGGTGATATCGAAACCTTTATCATACTTGCTTTACTTCATATTTCAATTATGTATTATTGTCTTGTATGTGATTTGTCTATTGCCATGAATTGCGAGTAGTCTATTATTGTGATTGTTGATGATGTAGATAATTATAAGTAAGGATGACGTTATATAATTATGTGTACGGCAATTGTAAACGTGATGTAACGGCCCCTATTCGACAGTTTATCTGATATAGTACTGGAAACGTTTTATACGGAGTACAAATGTATGGAAGTCGATAAATGACCGAAGGTAGTTACATCACTGGAATCAGCTCTGGTTTAACAGTTGGAATTCCGAAAGGATAATACAACTTCACAACTAACTGGTATATCCTACGAAAGTCAATGCACAATAAAATAATGTTCGAAAACACGTTCAGATAAAATAGGAATTAATGACCTTTGTACCGTTAAGACTTTATGAACTTGAGTTTAATTTATGGAGTACCCTTTCTAGTTATCCACGTGACTGCAACCTAGTAATTAGGACTTGATCAACCTTAATTATGGTAATTAGTTATATGTGCCCATGACATGTAACAAGTAAGACACAGTGAACCCACTCGTTGTACATATTAGGTTTATATTTCCGCATCGCTTTTTATTTAGTTAGCTTAGAGTGTCACATTCACCGTCAATTACTCCTGACCGCATGTCTGATGTAAGAAGCAGTCGAACTACCATGTAAAGTACACTGTCCGATTACTGAAAGGCATGGCCTGCATATGAAACACGTTTTTATAAACTGCGAATAATCTAGGGATGTATAACTGTTGGAAAAGGAGAACTCAAGTCATAAGTTGAAGTAACCAAACCCTAATGCATAAAACAAGATTTAGGAATAAGGACAACATCCTCGTGATTTAAATACCTTAAAACACTAAGCCTTACACAATCAGCGGTCAAAACATACAAAGTTATTAATCTGCGTGCTAATAAAATACTAAACTTTTTTTAGGGGTTAAGAAAGGTCGGACCTATGAGACGATACGCTACTGATTCATGCACCTCGGCGTTAAGCCAAAATAGGTTGTTTATCTTTAAACTAGATAAGTATTGGAAGTTTGCGTATCGCTCCGATCAGAATCATGATAACCTAGTTCCTAGTGACATGCCAATGGGAAATTTAGTTGGTAGGGTTCTGGAGTTTACACCTGATAGTTTAAATCATTATATTAGTATTGCCCCTATTTAATCTGTCATCCTGAAACATTAATTATCGAAATCTCAGCAATCACATGTTTATCTTTATCTGCTTTCCTGTAATTTACTTTTCTGCATTTTAATTACCTGTCTTTAGTTTAAAAACCCCCAAACCTACCTACTTTGTTTCATCCTAAATATCTCCTACCGAAAGCACCAGCTTTAATCTCCCACACGTTTGGATTCATAGAACGATCTTAAGTCATACTTACCACTTGCTAACCAGAGTAGGTAGCACGTATTATTTAAGCCCCACAAAATATAAATTTTAAAACCCCTGCTGCGTCCGCATCACCATCAGGAATCGCAACGACACTGAACGACAGTTATGGGCGCAACAACGTATTTAGCATTTAATGCAACAGGTGTGATGTCAAGTAGGGGACATAATTCATCAGATATAAAACTTTGACGCGCCACCAACCGTCACGCATCGTCAACGCGACCATATGGCAGCACGTCGGTGGAAGTTTTAAGATTTATATTTTGTTGGGCTCAAACTATGCTAGCTACCTACCTTGTGGGTAAGGTGGAAAGTATAACTCGAGTGTCGTCCAAAATCGGAATGAATTGAATTGAATTGGAACCTACCAAAGATAACTTGACAACAGGATGGGTTTAGAAACAAGGTAGGTATGGGTTTGATTTTATCTAATCTAATCTAAAGACAAGAACTAAAATGCAGGAAAGTAAACGAGAATATAAGCAGCAGGTAGAGAGTGATTGTTGAAACTTCGATGATTAGGGTTTTGGGATGATATTATATTGAAGATAGGTGATTACTCTAGCTAAGAATCTTCTAAACGGTCGATGTAAACACTAGGACCCTACATCTAGGTGTAACCCTAAAACATATGTCACTAAATCCTAGGCTATCATGATTCTGATCAGATGGGACTGTCTTTAGACCCACCTCACCGTCTCTTTCGAAGACCAAGTGACTCTCTAAATGGAGTTAAGGAATAAGGCGACAGTCCACAACACTGACTTTTCTTAACACCTACGTTTATCCAATTTTAACAGAGTAATACTGGTTGTATGCTGAATAAATCAAACTATCAGTTAAGTAGAGATTAGGGGTTTTAAGCATCTGGGAACACAGCCGGCATCCTTGCTTTCATTTCCTAACTCATATTTTAATAGTTTTAGTTCAAATACTTCCGTCATGGATTAGACCCTCCTTCGCCATCGGTCGTTCATCCCTAGGCATGCGTACAGTGTATAGTGTCCTTATTTTCCACAGTACTCTAACCCTAGGTATATCTACGGTGTTTTAAAGACCTAATGTATCTTTAAACAGCTTTATAACCAGAGGTAGTTTAACGGTGTACTATAGCATTTTCATGGCTTAACAGGACCTAGACCCGTGTCTGGAAGGGTTGCTTCCAGGTAATCCACGGTGAGATAAACCATCAGCATTTCCTTGGCTTCCACATATTTGTACTCTACCAGTGGTATTTCCAACGCTATACCAAGTATTCAGCCGTGTTACGGCGATCCCACAGTTTCATACAAACATGAGATAACTGTGTATTCGTAGTTAGGGTTGATCAGATCCTATCCTAAGGCAACAGTCACCTGAGAGACCAGAAAGGGTGATTAATTAAGTCTACATCCAGGATAAGTCTAAACATGTATGCAGCATAACAACTACCAATCATATATAAGATATATTAATTTAACATCCCTAATCCTAACATCTACATTTCAACAATCACATATTAATCTAGCTAATCAGCATGGCAATAATCATGAATCGTACTGAAATAATATGCAAAGTAAACATTATAACAGTAAGAGAGTAAGATAATATCACCGGATTAGAAGAGTAATACCGAGGATTACAACAGTCTGACTTGAATAACCTTGCTACAGCTTGATTACCCAATTACAACTTTCCTCTAGCTCTAACCGCTAACTTATATCTCTCTAGTTCTCTAGAGAGAGAAACTAGAGAGAAGAACTAACTATATTAACTACAAGAACAATTCTCCTCTAACTCCTTAGAGAAGTGCTAGAGAGAGAAAGAAGAGAGAGAGAGAAGATTTGTGAATGAGAGGTGTGTGGATTGGTGGAAATGAAGCCACTATTTATAGGAGAAGGGAGGTAGTCATGGTACAAGTCTTGAAGCATTGAATACAAGCATCAAAGCAGCATACGGGGCAAGCGGACCAGGGGGGGTCAAATGGCACCTCACAAGAACAACACCCCCGTATACGGCACCCTAAGGGTTCCATTTGCAGTATACTGACTTCTTGGTTGCTTGGTTCATCCGTATCTTCTTCGTTTGGAGTCTGTTTTGCTTGATTCTTGCGCCGTTGGATACGTTTCTCCGTTACGCTTCTAATGACACTAAGTTTGCCAAATTTAGAGGTGTTTGACTTTTGCGTGTTCCGGATGATGATCGGCGGGCTTCTAGACTACACATATTCTTCATTCTTTACCCATTTCTCTTGATTCTTTCACCTCCAATCTTGAATTTTCCTATTGAATCATAAAATATGCATTAAGATCTAACTTGATAGGATAATTAAGAATGGAATATTTAATGTGATTGTTTTTGCCTCGATTTGCATGTAAATTGGATGTTTTAGCTGATTTTTGTAGCAACGCTCGTATTTAGAATTCCTTGGTGATTTTTGATGATAAATGATTGTTTTGAAATGTTTCACCAGAGAATAGTCCAAAAAGTGCGGAAATAAGTACTTAAAAACATGACTTTTTGAGTCACATCAAACTTCTATCAGCACAAGTATCAAATATAATAGAAGCAGATAAGTTGTTGATGAGGAACATACCCGAGACCACATTCGGGTCTTGGCGGGCATCCTTTGAGTTCCAAAAAAAAAACTCTACCTTTAGCGGTGTTGCTACTCTTGTTCTTCAGTTTGGGACATTCATTCCTGAAATGCCCTGGATTACCACACTCGAAGCAGGCTCTGGGTTGACTGGTGTTGGATTTGGTGGTAGATTTGCAGTCCTTGGCTATGTGCCTAAGTCTTTGATAGTTCGAGCATTGGGTACTACAAGGGCCATCATGGTGATGGCAGCACTTAGAGCAGAAGGGCTTGTTTCTAGAGTAGCCCCCTTTTTTGTTTAGACCCAGAAGAGTAGGCCTTGATGGTTTCAGGTTTCTTGGATGATGAGGTGTTGTCGTTGTTGTTTCCCGAACATTTGCGCTTGTTATCCCCAGACTGGTTCGGATTGTTGGCGGTAGATGTTCACCGACGGACCACCTGTGCCATGAGGTTATGTGCCATTTGGACGACAGCTTGGATACTGGCGGGGTTGGAAGTAGTCACCAGACTCTGAATGCGTGGGGGAAGTCCCCAGATGTAACACTCGATCCACTTGTATTCCTGATCAACAAGAGATGGGCACAGCAGTGCCAGTTGGTTAAACCTGGTAGTGTATCTAACAATGTCATTGCCTTGGGTGCTAGAACTCGTGTTCTAGCTGCTGAATCTTGTCTCTAGGACATTACTCGTCCTTCATCATCTGTTTCAACTCTTCCCACGGAGTCAAATAAGCAGTATCGATGCCCACAGTCTGAGCATAGGTATTCCACCAAGTCAGAGCACCATCCAGAAAGGTGCAGGTGGAATACTTGACCTTGCAGTCCTCCGGGCAGTTGCATATGCGGAAGACTGATTCTACTTTCTCCAACCAACATAATAATCCGATGGCACCCTCGGTGCCTTTGAAGTTCAACGGCTTGCAGTTCTGGAAATCTTTGTATGAACAAGGCCTAGGTTGTGGCCCGTTGGCGGCCGTGTCTTCGCTACCAGAATTTGTTGTTCGGGTAGCCATGGCTTGAGCCACACTCTAGGCGATGAGCTGGGCGATTTCGGTATCGCTGAATGTGTATCGTCTCGAAGGCATATTGCTGAATTAGGAAAAAGAACTAGTGAGATGTCTGTAGGACATTACGACATATCACAGTTGTATATGTGGTGAAATATACAATGATAACACGATATGATAATCATAATCCATTAGATAATTAAGTTGGATACAATGCGCGAGTTCCAAAAGATACAGGACGTAAGGATTACAAAAGATGTCGGGAATTGTTACATCCGGTCTAATTACAACGATTTTACATAGATACTAGGAAAGTTACAAGATAAGGCTACACTAATCTTGACGTAGGTTAATTTGTTCCATTAATGCAACAAGACGATCCACGGTGTTTGCAAGGCTGCTGGCATGTCGGGCGTTGTCTTCTGCCAAGACTAGCCGTTGCACTAGACCACGGGCGTACTCTTCGGTATCCCACAAGCGTTACTCACACTCTTCCATTCTGTGGCGTAAAAGTGCGGATTCCACGGCTAAATCTATCACTTTGTTGTAAAGGACGTCCATGTTGTTCACGGTGTTCTCATGGTCCTCAGCAACATTATTGATACGTTCCATTTCTGTGAGTCTCCAATGCTCGCGAGTTTCCTTGAGTTCGATGTCCATATCGCGTAGTGGTTGCTCATGACGGTGTACTCTGGCAGCCAGGACAAGTACAGTGAAGTGAGCAGGTTCTTAAGTATACGGAGAGACGTCCATGTTGGAAAGTCCTCCGTTCGATGTGGGGAGTTGGATTCCTTCCTCATCCCTCCAGGTGTTAAGTCGGTTTGATAACCATCGCCATTGGCTAGTTGTTGTTTGCCTTTGGGATAGGCTATTGAGTTGGTTTTGAACAGGGTATGGGCTAGCTTGAGGCAACCCAGTGTTCCTCCTAGCTACCCTTGAGTTTTGCGATTCGTACGGATGAGATCGTGACGAGTTTGGAGGTGTGTTTTCCATTTATGAGATAAAGCGTTAGAAAGAATGAGGCTTATGTTCGTAACGTATATAATATAGTCTAAGGTTTATAAAAAGGCCTATCTATGTATATATATGTATATCACATAATAGCTTATTGAGTGTCTAGCACATATATGTTTGAGTCCCGGTTCTCTCGAGGTCAGAGTCAACTAGTGTATCCTGTTCAGTCATGACTCCTTTCAGATTTCACATCATATTTTTTTAATTGTACATAGTTGATCATGCTATGTTAAATTAAACCAATACAATGTAGTCATTGAACCTAATCATACTTAATAAGGAATACTGCCTAACGGTCATAGTCTAGGCCCACTAGATGCAACCTAGTTTACTATAACCTTAGGCTCTGATACCAATCTGTAACACCCCTAAATTTACTTTTTAGCGGAAGCAAGCATTGGGGTGTTACTAATCAATAATCAAAACACACAAGGCATATAATGAACGACTCTATATGCATCGTTTTACAAATACATTGATAATATAAGTTTTACAATGTATAAATGTTTACAAAAGCCCAATAATTATAATGTTTAGAGATTAATCGACATAACTTAGTTACAAAATGTAGTAATGCAAAATAATCTCCTGATGTGTATGCTGACTCGAGCTATGGGCATCCTGAGTGAACAGGTCCTACTGCTGTTGGGTACCTGAGAACACATGCTAAAAAGGTCAGCTAACACTGGTGAGCTCACAGGTTTGCATAATAAATATGTAAGTGTGAACCACAAGATTTAATGGTATCCGTTTGAAATGAATCAAATGATGTATATGTCTGCCATGAGGTCATAGTCTGCGCTTAACGTGGGTGTCAGGATCACAATAAAGTGCCTGATCGTGGGTGCCTCCGGGCGAGTGTCTAATCCGCACTCGTATGAACAAAAGTTAATGCGTCCGTTTAACCAGTCAGTGCTTGCTGACCCAGACGAGGATGGTCAGTCCTATATGGTACCATACACTAACATTCGCGCTACATAAAGTATTACCAGAACTATGATCGTAGAGGACTTAAAAGTGATTAGAAAACAGCTCATGCAGAATATAGCGAGTTTTGTACTCGTGTTCACGTGTAAAACAGTTAGAGCATGTATTCCCACCCCGGGAGTAAAAGCAGTAAAAAGTCGGGGCTATGAGACTCACCTGAGCCTGAAGAGTTGCAATGAAGCAAATGTGGTGAAGTAAAATGGGGTGTCCGAAGACTGTAACCTGTCGGGCGTTTATAACGCGCAAGTTTAAATAAAATAAGTAGGTATCTTAAAAGATAACCTATGCTAGTTGTTCATCCAACTAGTAATATCCAATGATTTGATTTGATTGGTAAGTTCGAGTTTTGAAAACGTGTACGGCCCGTTGGTGACCGGTTATAATAATAATCTCATTAATATTGTTATGATTTTTGGAGTGTTATACTTAAAAAGGTTCACAGACTTTAGGTGACGGGGGTCCGGGGGCAGTGCCCCTGGTTAGCGGGGTCCCAGGGGTGGCAACCCCTGGCGGGGTCCAAGGGGCTGGCCCCTGGCTGGGGTCGATATGCCATTAAATCAAGTGATAAAATTTCAGGTCTCGACACTTAGTAAAAATCTGGGTTCTGTTTCATGCGACACTTATAGCGACACTTAGGGTCTATGCGACACTCAGGAAGTGTCGCATCAAATGAGAAATTCTGGGGTACTAGCATCACTTGAGGAAGTGATGCATGAGATGCGACACTTAAGCAAGTGCCGGGTGTGAGTGTCGGGTAAAAGTGTTAAGCGTCACTAGGCAAGTGACGGTACAAATCAGATTTAGGTTATAGGCGTCACTTAGGCAAGTGACGCTAGAAGTGTCGGTAAGTAGTGTTAGGCATGACTGGACAAGTGACGGATGTAAGTGTCGGGAAAAAGGGGTTTTATGCCGCACTTAGGCAAGTGACGCAAATTTAGGGTTTTATGCGGCACTTAGGCAAGTGACGCAAATTTAGGGTTTTATGCGTCACTTAAGTGACGCACGAAGTGACGCTATACTGGTCTGGCCTATGCAACACTTATGTCTGTTCGACGGATTTTGAGCCAAAAATGAGTTTTCCGGTTTCCGTTTGGTCCGATTCTTTTACCCAACCCTTACATGGACATTATGAGCTTAAATTAACAACTTTCAAGTAAAAATGTACAAAATCGAAGAGTTTCAAGATTTGTCGGGAATCTTACAAGTTCACGCGGAGAGATTTCAAAAAGATGGAAATGTAGATCGTGACTCCGTTAATCTTTTCTTCCAAACGATCGAGGCGATCCGAGTAAGTGTGGTGGTGTTATTTTGATGATTAAAGAGGTGGTGGTGGTGGTTGTCTTGAAAGAAAGAGAGAAAAAGAAAGGAAGAGAGAGAGAGGGAAGGGGGAAATGAAGAAAAAGAAGGGAGGGGAGGGGTTTTTGATGAAGCCTCCTCCTTTTTCGCCCCTGCATTTGCGCTCCGTGTGGTGTTCGTTTTCCCGATCGTTTAAACGTTTAACTTAATTATTTGTGCGTTTAAATATATGTTTTAAAATACGAATATTTTATCAATATTTTGTTGAAGTATTTTACCAATTACTTAATAATTGAGTTATAAAATATATCTTAACTTCGTTTTGAATGTTTGCGCATTTAGTATTTTTAATCGCGTAGACTTTGTTCGTACGATACAAAATAGTTATGAAATATTATCAAAATAATATTTGTGATATAATAGCGTTATTAAATAATATTATATTATTTAATAAAATTGTTCATCAACGTCCGTATTAATTGAATCGAATTACCTTCGATTTGAAACGCGCTCGATTTAACCAAATCGCGTAATTGTATATATTTAACAATATATATTATTTGATACACAAATTAGCCTAACACAGTACTAATTACATGTATTACAAAAATGATTAGGACCTAATGACTAGCCCTAATTGTTACACTATTACTTTAGTATTAGGACCTGATCAACCATAGTATCGGTAGATAGTTATCTGTGTTTTTGTATGAAGCTGTGGACATGCTGTAAAACGGCCCAGTACTTAGTATAGCACTGGAAACACCACTGGTGGAGTACAAATGCGTGGAATCTACGGACCGGTCGTAAGCATATGACACCGTGGATACGTGGAAGTTACCCTTCCTGAACATTGTCTAGGTATATATAAAAGCTGTGGAACTGCTGAAAAATGTAGTATACACCGTGAAACGAACCTAGGGACGAACGTTTGATCGCAAAGGAGGGTCTACACCTGGACAGAAGTATTTGTGCTCCTCGATTAAATCTAAGGGATCTTGAAAAGAAAGCAAACATTCAGCTGTAGTGTAGGATGCTTAAACCCCTTGATCCAACATAACTGACAATTTAACATACATTAGCAAGAAATAGTATGACCCTTATTCATGTGCCCAGGAGTTAACTCCAAGACGGGTCACTAGTCCTCATCAGACAGTGTTGGGGGACTGAGCAACCTGATCTGATCAGACTCATGATAACCTAGTATTCAGTGACATGCGACTTAGGGTTTCCACTTAAATCGTAGGATGCTAGTGTTGACATCAAACCTCTATTAATTTTATTAAAAGGAAGTCTTCAATCATCTTTTATAACGAACATCATCCCAAAACCTGAATATTGAAACTTCAGCAATCACAATCTCTATCTATTTGCTTACCCTATCCGTAGTTTAATATTTACTTTTCTAGTATTGTAGTTAATTTAGAAAATACCAAAAACAAACCCTACCTGCTCTTTTAAACCCATCCTATTAGCTTTTATTGTTTAAGGTATTTACTTCATTTCGATTCGCTCCAATTTTAAGAATGACACCTGAGTCAGACTTACCGCTTACTACCCTTAACAAGAGCAGTAGGTAGTAATAAAACTTAGGCTTTCCAGCATTATAAATTTAAAACCCACTGATCGTCCGCCTCCGACTGGAAGCTCTGCAACGACAGGGAAGCGATTCCTTGACCGACCGTTTTTGGCGCCACTGCCGGGGATCGACGATCGTTGTGATTCGAAAAACATACATTTAAGTTAGAAGCCCTTAGGAGAACCTTTCGTTCAAGCCTAACTTGTTCGAAAGTTACTGCTTTCTTAGAATAGTTTAGTTATTAAAACACAAAAAACCATAAAAATATGAAAAATCAAAAACCATCTGATTCGGTTTCTAGCCCTGTCTCTCTGTTCTCTTACAAGACAGCAGATGAGACGATGGCAATGGATGATTCTGAATTTTTTGATTTTATGGAAAAAGAATTAGAGGATAACTCTTCTTGTTCTTCATACCCCAAAGTCAAGAAAATCTTAAACGTCCAAGAAATTGATATCAGGCAAAAACACACTTTGACCTAGAAGTAGAGGAATCTCAGTAGAAGATATCAACTTCTATTACTCACACTTCAAGTAGTCAATTTACTCTTGACCCTGAGATCTCTTCACTTCTGGCCAAATACCCACACTATGTTAGGCCACCTGACCTTCCCAAAGAAGTACCATTCGGCACTGAGGTTTACTTTTATCCACCCATGTTAGGAATAGATAGAAATGAACGCCTTCACTGCTTGGATGAATACTTTGAATATGATCTCCTTGACATTTTGAGAACTTATTCACAAGATAAGCATATATCATGTTCGGAAAATCATACATTCAAATCAGGAACCCCCTACATAGATGAACCATTTCAAAGATGTCCAGTCCAACCTAAGTGCACCATATCTAAAACTGTACTAGAAGGACCGTCCACTGACATCATTGAAATCATAGATATTCCACCCGAGACTGAAACCGAGCGTCATGTCAGAAATTCTTTTAAACCAGATAGGAGGATAGATATTTGTGCCAACTTTCTTAAATACCTTAAGATATCAGACTTCCCCTTTTCGGTTGACCAAAGAAAGACCTTCATGACTATCGATAATAGAATTTTAGGACTCCGCGCTAATTACACTAGAAAAGATGAGCTACTACTAATATCAGACCTAGACCTGTTAATGAAATTATTTGCTAATACTGATTACCATCCTGTTTCATCAACACGGATTAATCGGTATATTTCAGATCTGATTAGTGAGCTTGAATTTTGGATAAAGCATGACCTTATAATTCCAATCTTACTCCCTGGGAAAATACCATTCTTTGTCGATCCTGCCGTCTATTTAATCAATAAACTGATATAAATTTTTCCAAATGCAACTCAGGAGGCTATTGAGAAATCTTTATGTGAAAAACGGAAAGAAATTCACATTAACCTAACTCAGTTATTTCAAAAATCAAAATTTTCTTTCACGCTTCAACAAAAAATACTTTTAAAAGAATTATTGGTAGTAGTTCACGCTACTACCGGAAATCCTGATTCAAAAGAAGAAAAGGATTTTTTGATAATATTGGAAAAGTTACTTCATGATTTTAACTTTTTAGATGACGGACCACGAGATGGAATTTCAAATCCCAAGAAAGTTAAACGGGAATTTAATAATTTCGTTGATGCACTTATAAAATTAGCACACGAGGAGAGAAGTTTTCTAAATGAATTTGAATTATTTTTCTTAAACTCTGCCGACCTAATCACTAAAGTGCTCCGATTTTCATTTATTCCTCGTTATACTTTTCCTCAGCCTCGGACCCCGAATTAATTATTTGGAAAAGTCGAGCCGTTGACTTTAAAACAAAGCGCTTATTGGGAGGCAACCCAATTTTAACAAATAAATTAAGTAGTTTATTTACTTTCTGCATAAAAAATAGGAATTTAAATTTTAAATTTTTCTTTTTAATTTAAAATGTCTTTAAAAATATTCTTTAAAATTTTATCTCATTATTTATCACGCAAAGTTTAAATTTTGTTTAATCATTTAACTTCAATTAAACATTTAGCAAAATTTAACAACTTTTAAATGAGATTTAAATTTTTAAGAACACAAAAATATTTTAAGTTTTTAATAAACTCTTTTTAACCTAATAACCATTTACTTTAACTAAATTACCACTTGGGGTAAAATGGTAAAAAGATAAAATGGAGAGGAGGTTAAAATGCACAAATTCAAACATTTTTACTCATTTTCTTCCCCTCCTCTCTCTTGTTCGGCCGACCACCACCACCCCACCATGGCTCCATCATTTTTTTCACCATTTTTGAAGATCTTGAGCTCTACATTCTCCATTTTCTTTGCTTGTATGCTTCATTTATCATCTTTGCATCATCTTTAAGGTAAATCCATAACTCAAAAACCCTAATTTATGATTTCCCCCAAAAGCTAGGGTTTCAAATTGAAAGTTATAAATTAGTGGTTAAAGTTAGTGCTTTTTTGTGATATTACTTGCCTATAAGTGATTGTATGATGATATATGAACATAAACTAGTGATTACATGTGAGATTTATGAATTTTGATTTTCAAAGTAATGAACTTTGACTTTTTGTTGACTTTTTAGCTAGAATTGCCTATGTTTGACTTTTATTGATGAAAGTTTCTTATAATAATGTTTTGAACATGAGTAAACTAGTTTTAATTAGTTAGATGATTGGTTTAAAAACTTTCAAGAATTAAAGTAAGCATTTTTATGAGTATTTACAAAGTGTCATTATTTTAATTAAAATCTTTTACAAACCAAATGATACTTGTGCAAATATTGGCATGATAAAGTGATATCGCGTAAAAAGTCATGTTTTTACTACCGATATCTCTCTCATTCTGGAACGATTCTTGGTATTTTAAACTTAGAAACAGTACAAATCGGTGATAGTATGCCAAGATGGTCAAAACAAGGTTGCACGACAAAAATCAAGCAAAACGGATGAAAAACGAAGATTCCACGCACGTTTGAAGATTCAAGGCATCAAAACAAGATTTCAAGACAAAAGTGCCCATCCTCAAAATCCATCTCATCCAAGATGTTCATTTTCAAATTACGAATCCAACAGAAGAAGAATCAACAAAAACGGATAAAGAATGAAGATTCTACGCCCGCCGGAAGATTCAAATGATTCGTACGCAAAATCTGGATAAAAGAGACATAGTTTGGGATATCTTTTCATCAAAGTCTTCGTTTTTGAATTACAAATCCAATTCAATAAGAATCAACGCAAACGGACACGTAACAAAGAAGATATGCGCGAATTAAGCAACGCAGCGAAAGACGATGGACCGGGGCGGGTGGCAGCCACCAGCCGCCGCGGGCAAGCCACCAGCCACCGCCGGCCTGCTGGTGGGCGGCGCCGCCCCCCTCCTCCCATCTCATTTCCGCTTTTTAGTACTTGCGTGTACCCGGTGCCCCACCTTTTCATGCTTTTTCGTACTCGCTGCGCCACCTTTCCATGCTTTTCCGTACCCGGTGCACCACCTTTCACTCTTTTTCTAATGTGAGCCTTGGAATGCTAACATGAGCCACCTTTCACCTATAAATAGCAGCCCTTAGACCTCATTTCAACACACACTCTAATACACTCACATATTCTTACACCCATACACACTCCTTTTCCATTTCCACTTTCTCATTCTAGAAATTCTCTTATCTTATAGTCCAGGATTATTGTAATTAATCTACGGATTAGCATAGAGGCTAGAACAAACGTTAAGAAGGTTTGAAGATTCATCTTTGTATGTGTAAACGAGTTGTCAATCATAATAATACGCTGTTGCGCATTTATTTCCGGGTGATATTTAAACCTTTATCATACTTGCTTTATTCCATATTTTAATTATGTGTCATTGCTTGGTATGTGATATATTTGTTGCCATGAATTGTGAGTAGTTTATTATTATGATTATTGATGATGTAGATAATTATAAGTAAAGATGACATTATGTAATTAATGTACGACAATCGTAAAGAGATATGACGGCCCCTATTCGACTGTTTATCCGATATAGTACTGGAAACGCTTTAAGGCGAAGTACAAATGTATGGAAGTCGGTAAACGACCGAAGGTAGTTATATCTCTAGAATCAGCTCTGGTTTAATAGTTGGAATTCCGAAAGGGTAATACAACTTCACAACTAACTGGTATATCCTACGAAAGTCAAAACACTATAAAATGATGTTCGTAAAATATGTTCAGATAAAATAGGAATTAGTAACCCTTGTAGCGTTAAGACTTTGTGAATTCAAGTTTAATTCATGGATTACCCTTTCTGGTTATCCACGTGACTGCAACCTAGTAATTAGGACCTGATCAACCTTAATTATGGTAAGTAGTTATCTGTGCCCATGACATGCAATAAGTAAGACACATTGAAACCACTCGTTGTATATATTAGGTTTACATTTCTGCACTGCTTTACATTTAGTTAGATAGAGTGTCACTTTCACTGTCAATTACTCTTAACTGCATGTTGATGTGAGAAACCGTGAAACTACTACGTAAAGTACACTGTCTATCATTGAAAGGCATGGTCCGCATATGAAACACGTTTTAACAAACTGCGAATAATCCTGGGATGTATAACTGTTTGAAAAGGAGAAATTTGAATCATAAGTCGAAGTAACTAGAGCTTAAATGAATGATAACAGGACTTCGGAATAAGAGTAGAGTCGTAATGACCTAAAACACCAAGTCTTACACAATCGGCGGTCTAGACTTACGAAGTTATTAATTTATGTCCTAACCGAGCAGTAAACTAGTTTTAGGAGTTAAGAAAGGTCGGACCTATGAGACGATATGCTACTAATTCATGAACCTTGGTATAAAACCAAAATAGGTTGCTTATCTTTCAACAAGATAAGTATTGGAAGTTTGCGTATTGCTCCGATCAGAATCATGATAAGCTAGTTCCTAGTGACATGCCAATGGGAAATTGAGTTGGTAGGGTTCTAGAGTTTATGCCTAGTAGTTTGGTTGCCGCATTAGTATCATCCCTATTTATTCTGTCATCCTGAAATATTAATTATCAAAATCTCAACAATCACATATTTATCTTTATCTGCTTTCCTGTACTTTAATTTCATGCATTTTAATTACTTGTCTTTAGTTTAAAACCCCCAAACCTACCTACTTTGTTCCATCCTAGATACTTCCCTACCGACAGTGCCAACTTTAATTGCCCACACATTTGGATTCATAGAATGATCGTAGGTTATACTTACCGCTTACTAACCAGAGTAGGTAGTACACATAATTTAAGCCCCGCTAAATATAAATTTAAAACCCATGTTGCGCCCGCATCACCATCAGAAATCACAACGACCGGTTGCAGGTGCAATAAGTTTTTGGCGCCGCTGCCGGGGAATCACAAACGTACAATTTAAAGCCACCTTAAGTAGTAGTATTTAGGAGATCCTTCTGAACGAAACCCTTCCAGGTATCTTTTGAAAGTTAATTTGAGTAATTTAGTATTAGTTATTAATTTAGTATTAGTTAATTAGGATAGTATTAGTTTAAAATGACGAATCGAAAACCTACTTCTTACCTCATTTCAAAAGACGAACTGATGGCAATGGATGCTACGAAATTCTTTGACTACTTAGTAGGAGAAATAGGATCTGATTTCTTTTCACCCTCATCCTCTAAAGCTAAAGAAACCTCTGAAACCCTAGAAGAATTTAGGACCTCATTTTCTATTCCAAAACATTGCCTGGACTTTGATGACACGGATCAGTTGCCTGACCTGCCATCATCTCTAGAAGATCTCTTTCCAACTTTGCATTCGCCTCAAAAACCAAATTCTGTCCACTTCGATAGTTCTTCTGAAGAAGATTATGAAGAAAAACCTCCGAAAATATGTGACCTAATCACCCTCATTCCTGAAACGTCAGTGTATGGCAACACTCTGTCAAATTCTCGTAATGACGACATCTTTCCATTCCTTCCACAAGAACACAAATACACCATCTATCGAGTGGTGGATAAAGTTCCATCAGTCGAGCCAGAAAAACCTTGTTCTGAAGAATGCCACCTCGGTGCATCCTTTAATCCTTCTCGCAGAATAGATGTCTATAGGGCATTCGTTAGGAAATTAGACTCCTCTGACTTTCCCTTTTCATATGACCAACGAGAAAAGATTACCAATCTTGACGAACAACTCAAATTCTTATCTCGCCTGTCAAATCATGAATGCGAAAGCACTTCCACTAATTTCAGAGACCAAGAACTAAAGTTTATAGCAGATTACTTTTTGAATCACTTGCCGACATTGATTTCCATCTAATATCTATGATATTAATCAATCATAATGTTGCTGCAATGATCAATGAACTTGAGTTCTGGGTAGAACGGGACCTGATGATTCCTTTCATCATCCCTGGTAAAATTTCATTCTTTGTTGACCCCGCTTCTTACTTGATCTCAAAATTGCGAGACGTTTTTCCTGATTTCACCAAAAGACCTAACACCGCTTTCTTCGCTAAACGGAAAGACCTTCACGTTAAGCTTGTTCAAATCTTCTCTTTCACCAAATACCCCTTCACTTCCACAAAAAAGCCCTAATCAGTAAACTCTTTAGAATAGTCAATTCTACAACCGGAGAACCTGATTAGCAAGAAGATAAAGCATTTCTGGAAATCATGGAAAAACTCAATCACGATCTAAATTACAAAGACCAAGGAGCTCGCGACGGATTGTCAAGCCCTAAGAAGATAAGAAAGGCATATAATAAGTTAGTTAGGGATCTTGTCAATTTAGGATATGAAGAAAGAGAAACCCTAGGGGACATAGAGAACAGTCATTATTTAGTTTATAATGTCATCTGGGAGATTTCAAAATGTTTTGTGCCTAAAAACATTCGTTTAAGGGAACAAATCTCGACCCTTTCCCTACGGAGAGATCGGAATGAATCATAAAACAATTCTTCCCTAAAAGGTCGAGGCTCGCAACTTTAAATGAACATATTTTTAATATTTAATATATATATTAAATTTTTGAAAGTTTCTGTTAAGAAAAAGGAAATATATATATATATATATATATATATATATATATAATAAATAACCTAAGTTTAATATTTTAGGTTGATTATAATCGTCCCGCAAAAATTTGCGCGTTTCCTAACTTATTTATAGCGTGACAAGAAACTAAGTAACGAGTCACAATAAATACACTTAAGATTCGTAATCATTGTTAATAGGGCATTTGAAGTTAACAAAGATTATTAGCTTAGTACTAGAAGTACATTAGGGACCATGTAAGGAATATGGTACTTGGAACTAGGACATATATTCCTAGGGGACCATTAAAACTTCCATGCACTCTCATAATTCAAAAACAAAGAACAAAAAACACCTTCTTCCACCCTTTGATCTCCCATGGGCCGGCCACCTTCACACCACCATGAACCACCATTAAATTTCCATCAAACTCTATAATTTTGCATCCATTTGAACTCCTCGTTGCATATTATTCTCGGTTATGCATTCATTTTGAAGTTTTACGCACTACAATAAAGGTATTATCATGAAAAACCTACTTTGAACTTTGAATATCCTATTTTATGAAATTAGCTAAGTTAGTAACTAGGAATTACTACTTTTCTTGGTTAAATGCTTAGAAATTACATATTACTACCACTTACCTATGCTAATTCACACATGTTTGACTTTATTAAAAGGATGAACTTTGACCTATTAATTAAGTCTATAATTTTGCTTGATTAAGTGTAGTTGTTAGGTATTTAAATGATCATGGTGATTCGAATGATTACTCTATGTTAATTGCACAATGCGAATGAATTAGGATTAGCAAGTTGACTTTTGAAAGTCAACAAAAGATTACCTAGCTTTCTTGAATAGAATAGTGAATTAAGATCACTTGACAATTCTTGCTCACTAGAATCTTGTACTTGCCTGACTAGTCAAAGTAGGCAAAATAACTAGAAAATCATTATTGTGAAAACAAAAGTCTTGAATAAAATCAAACACATGGATGACATAACTCTTATTGCATGATCTAGCTTGTTTAAAAATTATGAAATGCTTGAAATAGTTTAGGTCATATTTACATGCATAGGATATAATTTTGGCATACGAAGTTATCATTCAAAGTTATCATTCAACTTGAAGTATTGAATTCTTAAAACAAATCAATTGAAATTTTAAAACCTTACTTCAACTTGAACTTTTAAAAGTCAAAACCTACCGATAATTATAAATTGTGAAATAATGACATTTCAAATTTGGGTAACACCAAACTTTGTAAATTACATTACTTCACAATAAAGCTATTGCCATTTCATGACTATATATTTTTCACATATTAATGATTGCCTTATTATTTATTTAAACTAATCATTGGTCACTTGGGGGCATTTGATATTTACTGTAATCTTTGGACTGTCAAAAAATTAAAGCCCTCATTTCGAATTTCCAATGGAAATTTCAATAAGTGCTTTAAATTTTCTCCTTCTTGAGAATCCATTATTTAAATCTCTCATGTTCTCAGTTATTATGTCGCCAAAGAAGAAAAAGCTAAACCCAACGCGACCACTTACAGGATCTCTCGCCTATCTTAGTGCATCACCCGATCACGACCAGATGGCACGCATTTGGAGAGACAAGAAGTTCGGGCGTTTTAGATATATGGACTGGGAAAAGTTGCAAGTATTGGGATTCAGACAAAGACTAGAGAGCCTACTCAGTTATCCAATTGAGGGTCAGCAGTTCGAGTCCTTCAAGAGACTGATCAGTATTGATGAACCGGTATACATGGAAATGGTTACCGAGTTCATGACCACCTACACATTTGAGATAGGGAGTAGAGTTGGAGACGGTTTGATCACATTTCGATATATGGGAAGTTCGTTCACCTTGTCACTGGCTCAGTTTGCACAACACATGGATCTATACACACCAGAGGAGATACATTCCCCTCTGTTCACTAGTGGAGCCACTTCGATATCCATCTAGATCACACCAGCCGAAGCATGGAGTAGGTTATCATCAGCAAGATATTTCTCGGGAATAAAAGCTACCAGACTCAGAGATCTAGTCTTATAAATCCTACACAAGCTGATAGCTTGTTCATTTGATTGAAAATACACGACGAGCGGTCGAGTTGGCAGATTTGATATTGCTATGATGACATGCATCCTCGAGAGGAGGAATATTCAGGTTGCTCATTTAGTTGCCCAGCGGATTCTGGAAGAAAAGGATTTTGGTGCAAGGAGATCATATATGGGTCCAGTAATTACAAGGCTGATTGCAGAATGGGATTGCTTAAGATGGTAGAGGTAGAAAAATTCAAAAGCCTGCCAGTATGGAGTGCCCACCCGATAGATTGTGACTTTCTTAGGAGCATGGATATACTCAAGATTATGAGAGACGGCACCGTTTACATTAGGGCACGATCATCGGACCTAGGTAGTGTGGATACATTGGTATTAGGTCTAGTTTTACCAAGAGAGGGAAGAAAGAGGAAACAACCAAAAGAACCAAATAACTCAGATGAAGATGAAGATTCAGACGAAGATAAGGATGATTATGACGACCTAGTTGCACCACCACCAGTAGTGCCACAGCCTACTAGGGCAGGACCTTCCACCCCAGCTCCTAGATCTCAGGTGCCCCCTTACATATACCACTATGGAACACCACCAGGGCCAGACTATTGGTACTAGCTGATGCAGATGCAGTCCGATGTTATAGGGCTATGAGACAGCAAACAGCAGGGATACCAGTGAGCCCACTTCCTGACTTACCCTGTGGATTGAGCCGAGCACCACCACACTTATATCCCCCTGCAGTTCCTACTCCGGCAACTCACTGACATCCAGTTCGTGATTGTGGCCATGGTTTACCACCTCACACAGTTCCACCTAAGCAACAAGCACCACCAGCATAGGTTCCTACACGAGCCACCATTGTTCAGAGTCACAGGATTCTCAGGAGCACCAGCCCTGCAGCTGCACCGATTGATCCAGTATCCTCTCATAGACAAACTGATTTATTCACAGGACACTCTCAGGAGAGGACACCTGAGATTCCACTTGACAGCTTTGACATGCCCGCAGGGGAATTTGTTGATCATTTGATACAAGATGGAGTATTCACCATAGGTACACCAGATGCAGAGGCTGATCGAGATGCATCAGACAAAGGCACCCACTATCAGCATGATGATTCTTCATCAGATGAGACATCTCCTGGACCTATAGTATCTTCAGCTACAGTATCACCACCAGCCGAGCAATAGATTGCTCCACTTTCTAACCAGTTATTACTTTATTATTACTTTACTTTTCTTATTAGCAGCTATTACTTGATTGAATTGAGTGGTTTGTTTGAGAAACTATCCATAGAAGACCAAAGCAAATTTATTATTACTTTACTTTTCTTATTAGCAGCTATTACTTGGTTGAATTTAGTGGTTTGTTTGAGAAACTATCCATAGAAGACCAAAGCAAGGTAAGTTGTGGACCACACAATGAAGAATGTCGAGAGCCATAAGCTACAAGCCACGGACCAACAGACTTCTAATGAATAACCAGCAATGTGCACAGCAAAAGTGGTACACCGTTCCGAAACCCTCTACCCGTTTAAAGAATTGATTATCTCATCCGATATTCCAAAAAACTAAGTGTGGGATCATCAAAACCACACTACACTTACGAAACAATCCAAAAATAAGTAGAATCTCTAAGGGTGGGATACCTCAACAAGAGGTTCCTCTAAACAAATAGATTCGAACATTAGGGACAATGTTTCTCTAAGTGTGGGATATACGGCCTTCAACCGTAAGTTTTACCTCTTGTCCGTAAGTCTAACAATATTTTCATTAAAAGGCTAGAAATGGATAAAGTTTCAAAATTTTTAGATTCAAAAACATCGTTCTCTAGAAATCCTATCTTTCAAAATTATAAATTACAGCAAGAAACGAGTTTTGACAAAGAAACAAAACTGTTTTAAATTAAGATACGGATGAAAAAAGCAACACATGGCTAGGCACACATTGACCAAAACATTAGATTCGCGAGGATTGAACCCATCATTAGCATTCATCTCTAAAATGCTTCACTTTTCATTTCATGTGTGCGCCGATGTATGCATTTGAATTAGAACTTGCTCTTGTAATGCATTTCGAGATCACACCGATGAGTGCCATACGTGGCATAGGTACAACCCATCTTGACAACTTCTAAGGAATCCAAACACCCTTCCACCATCAAACATCTACCCACTCAACATTCACTCTTCACACCCAATCAAAACCTCCTATTATTCGTCCTGAACCTAAGGTCTTGATTTCCCAAGACTTTTGCAACCCAATACCATTTGGAATCTTCGAGGCCATAAAATATATCGGTAAGGTCAACATAGGAAAAGAAAACAAAAGAAAAAGAAATCAAAAGGATTATGCCGGCATAACCAAGAAAAGGGCCAAGAAAAGGAAAATTCCAAAGAAAAGGGAAGAAATAGGCTATGTAGTCCTTTCAAAATCTCAGAAATTCCAAAGAAACTCTCTCAAGAAAAGTTTCGAGAAAATACAAGGAAAACCATCACACCTTCTTCAACCCAAACATCCGATTCCTTCCAAGATATCTCGAAAGGTTAGTACCGTCCTCGTCAAAAGTGATGGAGATTTGATTCTCGATCAAGCCTATGACGAGAATGCTGCATGATAGGCTATCTGAGTGATTGACACTAGTAAGTAGGAAACCCTAAGCACTTGAGTGATTTGAGTGACCCACTTGTGAGGATTGCATAGTCATGATCATCATATATGTTGCTCGAAGAAGGTATCAAATTCTATAAACCCTTAGTTTTCGGTAAAAACTCTTTCATAACTGTAACTTTATATTCTTTGGAAATTGTATCTCTAAAAACTAATGCAATTAGAATCCTTCCAGAAGCTTTTTAAGAATGAGTTTGCTTGAGGACAAGCAAAGTTCTAAGTGTTGGATATTTTAAAAAAGTCATATTTTTACTATCGATATCTCTCTCATTCTGGAACGATTCTTGGCATTTTAAACTTAGAAACAGTACAAATCAGTGATATTTTGCCAAGATGATCAAAACAAGGTTGCACGACAAAAATCAAGCAAAACGGATGAAAAACGAAGATTCCACGCACGTTTGGAGATTCAAGCCAACAAAAAAAGATTTCAAGACAAAAGTGCCCATCATCAACATCCATCTCATCCAAGATGTTCATTTTCAAATTACGAATCAAACAGAAGAAGAATCAACAAAAACGGATAAAGAATGAAGATTCTACGCCCGCCGGAAGATTCAAATGATTCATACGCAAAATATGGAGATAGGAGAAATATTTTTGGGATATCTTTTCATAAAATTCTTTTTTTTTGAATTACGAATCCAACGTAAAAAGAATCAATGCAAACGGACGCGTAACGAAGAAGATACGCGCGAATTAAGCAACGCAGCGAAAGACGACGGACCGAGGCGGGTGGCAGCCAGCCGCATCCGGCCTTCTGGTGGGCGGGGCCGCCCCCCCCTCCCCTATCTCATTTCCGCTTTTTGGTACTTGCGTGTACCAGGTGCGTCACCTTTCCATGCTTTTTCGTACCCGGTGCGCCACCTTTCCATGCTTTTTCGTACCCGGTGCACCACCTTTCACTCTTTTTCTAATGTGAGCCTTGGAATGCAAACATGAGCCACATTTCACATATAAATAGCAGCCCTTAGACCTCATTTCAACACACACTGTAATACACTCATACATTCTTACGCCCACACACACTCCTTTTCCATTTCTACTTTCTCATTTTAGAAATTCTCTTATCTTATAGTCTAGGACTATTGTAACTTATCTTCGGATTAGAATCGAGGCTAGAACGAACGTTAGGAAGGTTTGAAGATTCATCTTTGTACGTGTAAACGAGTTTTCAATCATAATAATACGCTGATGCGCATTTATTTCCGGGTGATATCTAAACCTTTATCATATTTGCTTTATTCCATATTTTAATTATGTGTCATTGCTTGGTATGTGATATATTTGTTGCCATGAATTGCGAGTAGTTTATTATTGTGATTGTTGATGATGTAGATAATTATAAGTAAGGATGAAATTATGTAATTAATGTACGACAATCGTAAAGAGATATGACGGCCCTTATTTGACTGTTTATCCGATCTAGTACTGGAAACGCTTTAAGGCGAAGTACACATGTATGGAAGTCGGTAAACGACCGAAGGTAGTTATATCTCTGGAATCAGCTCTGGTTTAATAGTTGGAATTCCGAAAGGGTAATACAACTTCACAACTAACTGGTATATCCTACGAAAGTCAAAACACTATAAAATGATGTTCGTAAAATACGTTTAGATAAAATACGAATTAGTAACCCTTGTAGCGTTAAGACTTTATGAATCCAAGTTTAATTTATGGATTACCCTTTCTGGTTATCCACGTGACTGCAACCAAGTAATTAGGACCTGATCAACCTTAATTATTGTAAGTAGTTATCTGTGCCCATGACATGCAATAAGTAAGACACGTTGAAACCACTCGTTATATATATTAGGTTTACATTTCTGCACTGCTTTACATTTAGTTAGATAGAGTGTCATTTTAACTGTCAATTACTCTTGACCGCATGTTGATGTGAGAAACCGTGGAACTACTACGTAAAGTACAATGTCTATCATTGAAAGGCATGATCTGCATATGAAACACGTTTTAACAAACTGCGAATAATCCTGGGATGTATAACTGTTTGAAAAGGAGAAATTTGAATCATAAGTCAAAGTAACTAGAGCTTAAATGAATGATAACAGGACTTCAAAATAAGAGTAGAGTCGTAATGACCTAGAACACCAAGTCTTACACAATCGGCGATCTAGACTTACGAAGTTATTAATTTATGTCCTAACCGAGCAGTAAACTAGTTTTAGGAGTTAAGAAAGGTCGGACCTATGAGACGGTACGCTACTGATTCATGAACCTCGGTATAAAACCAAAATAGGTTGCTTATCTTTCAACTAGATAAGTATTGGAAGTTTGCGTATTGCTCCGATCAGAATCATGATAACCTAGTTCCTAGTGACATGCCAATGGGAAATTGAGTTGGTACGGTTTTAGAGTTTATGCCTAGTAGTTTGGTTGCCACATTAGTATCATCCCTATTTATGCCTAGTACCTAGTTCCTAGTTCGGTTTTAGAGTTTGCTCCGACCAAAATAGTACTTTAATTTCCTGCATTTTAATTACTTGTGTTTAGTTTAAAACCCCCAAACCTACCTACTTTGTTCCATCCTAGATATTTCCCTACCGACAGTGCCAACTATAATTGCCCACACGTTTGGATTCATAGAACGATCTTAGGTTATACTTACCGCTAACTAACCAGAGTAGGTAGTACATATAATTTAAGCCCCGCTAAATTTAAATTTAAAACCCCTGATGCGCCCGCATCACCATCAGAAAACACAACGACCGGTTGCGGGTGCAACAAGTTTTTGGCGCCGCTGCCGGGGAATCACAAACGTACAATTTAAAGCCACCTTAAGTAGTAGTATTTAGGAGATCCTTCCTAACAAAACCCTTCCAGGTATCTTTTGAAAGTTAATTTGAGTAATTTAGTATTATTTAATTAGGATAGTATTAGTTTAAAATGATGAATCGAATACCAAACTTGTGAGAGTGCCCTTGGACGTGGATCTAGATGACTATTGACTACAATTGAAAGGCGGAATCAATCAATTGCATGTATGGCTAACAAACACAAACCGAACAAAAGTATTTCAACAATGAAACCGTATATATCAGCTTGTATAACTGTTTGGGAATGATTACAAAGTTGCTTAGTCGACAAATGGTGCTAGGGTTTTCGTCAACCCTAGCCGGAAACCCGTAGGTTTGTATTTATAATAAAAGTCAGCCGACATGCGTCACTTGTGGAAGTGTCGCATGTGGCCGCCTTCATGCGTCACTTACCTAAGTGTCGCAATGCATCACTTCACCAAGTGTCGCTATGCGTCACTCAGGCAAGTGTCGCCTAAACTAAAACACGAGTGTCGCACTATACAAAAGCTATATTTCTATTAAGTAACTAACGACACTTATTACAACTCAATAGACCAACTGACAGACACTCAAAGATGCATCAACAAACTCCCCCGTGTCTTCAGCTTGGTCTTCAAAAATCTTCAAGTCTTCACTTCCAGCCAGCTGGAAATACACCACCAGCGTGTACTCCATTGGCAACGCAGATATCCACGATCTTCTGAAATTTTAACGCTTCAGCTCTATCTTTCGTCTTGAACTCAATTCTGTTTTCATGTAATCTTTTCATATCTTGAGCAGAAAGATTGATCAAACTTAATGGGTCAAAAACGCAAAATATTTTTCTCTTAAAACCCCATAACGACCTCTTCTTAGGCTGAACAGCATCCCAAGCTGTTTTCTCGTTATTTCCCGTATCTGCATTAGAAGACTCCGAGTCTGTAGCTGGTTCTGAATTTGGAATAAATACTATCACAGCTTCACCCGTAACATCATCATATTCCCAATACACCAACCTATTCAAAAAGTCTAACGGGATGATCTCCAAAGGTATCTTCTGTAGACACTTTGCTGGTGGATAGATCATCTTCACAATAGGTTGTCGGGTAACTGGATCTAGCTTCTTTTTAAACTTGTACCTCATACCCAACGTCGGCTTTATCAAATTGTACTTTTTACTATTAATCTCACGACGTATAATCACCTGAAAGAAATCTGCTCTTGAATCTCGTGACCGGTTGATCAAGGGTATCTGAGCTAACCTTTGAAGCTCACACTTCAGCAAAGTACTTATTTTGTAAAACTTCATATTGAAGTACTGAATGCCGTCACTCCTCTTTATCATAAACACTGAGTTGTTCTACACGAATTTTCAACTCTTAATCAATCCCGTGTAATCAGTTCTAACCTTGTAGCATTTACACGTAACCGGTACCTCGATAATCGGTTTAAGCACAATATCCGGCTTTGTTGTAGAAGTTGATGGCTCGTTTGTCTCTTTTTCCGATTCATCTTCAGACGAGTCCGATTCTATAATGGGAGCATCATCATAACATTCATCGCTGTGCAATTGCTCCCCCTCAACTTCAATATCCTCATTTTCCTCAAAAAAATAATCCTCTGCTACAGGATCATCCATCACCTCTTCCTCAGGCATCGTGTTATTATCATTCATCAAGTTTTGCAGATATGTGAGATCTACAAATGAATAATCAACAGCTATAGGTCTTGCCTGACCTTGAACCTCAACAAAATAGGTCTTGCCTGACCTTGAATAATCAAACAGATATTTTCATTCATAGTAGAAGACGGTTGTACATTTTCAGGTTCAGGGGGAGGAGTTACATTTGTTTCTATTTCCCTGGGATTATCCTCCCCCGAAACAAGTGTGACTGACTCCAATTCTAACAACCTAGAAGACATAGTCGTTATCTGTTGCTGGAGAGAGTCCACTGCGGCAGCTTTAATCTCTAAATCTTTGATCTGTGAAGCTTGAGCTGCAATGATTGCCTGTTGATCATCAAAACCCTTCGATAAAAGCTCCAGTTGAGCTAAAACCTGCTGAATAGAAGCAGTGGCAGGCTGAGGAGAAGTTTGTTGAGTAGGCTCCTCAAGAACAATCGAAGTCCGCTGGCGTCGACGTAGAGGTAAATCGGCGTAAGAGGGCGAAGACCCAGCAGGACGCTTGCCAGGATTTCTCGGGATATGAACCCGACCAGCAGAAATCCGGCGCAAAATACGCTTAAAGCGTTGGGGATCAGCTAGTTGAATCCCATCTAAAGCTGATTGAGGTGGCACGTCACCCTCAGAATCAGGAGGAGTGGGCCCACCGTCGTCAGAATCAGGCTCAACTCGATCAACGCGGTCGATATCCTAGAAATCTTGTGCAATATCAGTATCAACCAAGTCGTCCTCGTTGACCGGAGGAACGACATCATCCAAAAATTCATGAGCGCGCGGCGCAACATAGTTTTCGTTCACTATGTGCCCGAAAAGTTCACGATCAGCCAAAACCGGCTCGCCCTTCAGCGCGAGCTTGCAGTCATTAAAAACTCGCAAAAGCATCGGCGTCGGTACAAGAAGAGACCTCTGATCTGGTGCAATCTCAAGGTTCAGATCATTCAACAATAGTTGCACGAATCTTGGATACTGCAGCCATTTATCCTTACCCGCTCGGATATTCTCAACCATATTCCCAAAAATATAACCGCTGAAGTTATACAGTTTATTGTAGATGAGAGTCAACATAAGAGATAGCGTCAAGTGGCTAGCAGCATCATAACCTCCCTTTCTCGGAGATATGCAAACTATAATAATATGACACATATACCTCCATACCCTGCAGAGGTACTGTTTCCTGAAGTCCGAGAGTTGGTTTGCCGGATAACCCATCCTTTGAAGTCCCCCATAGATAAATGTAGTTGGGAAGATGGTGGGCATCGTGGAGTTGTCGGTGAACTGTAAAACCCGTCTAATCGAGTTCTCGGTGATCTCGATTTCCACCCCAAACATAGTTGAAACAATCTGGGGAACATCACCCTGAACCCTGATCACGGCATGATCATAGAATTCCTCTATTTGGTTCATGTACACAGGAGTCGTTGCCGTAATCGCATAATAAATCCTCGATCTGCGTAGAAAGTCAATCATTGGCCTGAACGGCGCTGAATTGGCATGTGTAGATTCTAGAAAGGCCGTAATGTTGTGTCGGGTGTTTGTGCGGCGGTAATAGTTCTGAAGTTCAGCCATCTGTAAGCTAAAAATACAAACAAAAATAACCGAAGTCGTTATAAAGTTAGCCCGAACACAGAAGGGTTAGAAAACGAATTTTGACTTTAAGCGTCACTTATGGTAAGTGACGCATGGCCACTACCGTCACTTAGTCAGTGTCGTATTGTACAGTAATAAAAATTAAAATCAAATTATAGCGTCACTTATTGGAAGTGACGCTATCAAGCGTCACTGATGTAAGTGACGTTTGTATTTGGTGATTTAATTTATACGACACTTGCGAAGTGACGGGTGAAGAACATGCGACATTTATCATAGTGACGGTATCCTAAGGGAGTCACTTAAGAAGTGACGGTTAAAGTGACGTATAGGAATAAGCGTCACTTAGACAGTCACTTGGGGTAGTGACGCATATAAGAGGCGTCACTAGAAGTAGTGACGGTCTTAACAGTTAAAACAAGGTTATGCGTCACTACACGAGTCACTTAAGAAGTGACGCAAAAACAAGCGTCACTTATTAAGTGACGGTATAAGCTTTCAAAATTACCAAACAGCGTCACTTGAGGTAAGTGACGCATGAAGTGACGCAACGATGAAGATCATCGTGTCACTGTTCATACCCATATTTGAAAATTAGGGGTTTTCAAAATCGAAGTAAGGGGATTGTGCGTATGGTAAAAACGAATGCTATGGATGTTTTAAAACCATAAAACATTAACAAACAAGCATCAATTTAATCGATTTCAAAGTCACCCAAAAAGAAACCGTAACCCTAAATCTAAATTACAGCATGAATATTAAACGATAAAGGGTAAGATTAGTACCAAATAGTTCGTGTTAATGAGAAGAAGAAGAATATAGCACTGGAATGCACGAGAAAGCCGTAGAAACCACAAACGGATCGAAGAAAATGCACAGAAGGAAGTGACGCAGAGACAGTATAAGTGTCGGTGTGTCAGAGCAAGTGACGCTATAGTTATTTGAAAAGTGGTGAGGTTGAGTGTCGTGGGGAAGGGGTATTTATACACCGACCCTAGTATGCGTCACTCAACCCGGCACTTATAGCGAAGCTTACCCCGGCACTTACTGCGTCACTAAAGTGAGTGACGCTATATCGTATGCGTCACTGGCAGCGTCACTTATGAAAGTGACGCACAGTTCACTTTTAGTGAAAAATTTGCGATTTTTTGATTTTCGCAATGTGATTTCGGTACTCAAATTTGAAAATGTAATTGTAACTTGAATAATAACTAAAATTATACTAACTTAGAGAAAATAAAAGACATACAAGAATGTAAATTTAGAATTACAAAAGTAACACATTTTTTTTGGTGACGGAGTTGATAAAGTCTGGTTAGGGATCATATTGGAATAACATTCATTTATTAGGAACAGTAAGTGTTATTTCGATCATCAGTATATTTGTCCTCTTTAAATTTACTTGACATACTAAAAGCACTTTTTATAAAAATTATTTCAAAACGATTATTAGTATGTTTATCCACTTAAACATGTTATACTCACATCTAGGAAGTATTTTATTATTATTGGTATGTGCATTTCGCTGTAGTTCCCACCATAGATATACATCTTAACTTAAGACATAGACTATGTTTCCATTTACAGATGAAATATAAGAGAATCAATTTTAAGAATCAAGTCAGCGGTGACAGGTCTGTACGTACGTACAACAGAGCGACATGGCTTGATTCAGGTTTAAGCAAAACCAGACTTGGTCAAACCATTTTGGCGACCTTGTAAGGTATCTTATTTTGAAAGACTTTGCAAGTACTTTGACTTGTGTTTGCTTAAGTTTAAAGTATATATTAATAGAAGCCAGGTCTATACTTACATATAACAGAGGAAACCATCAATATATACCCCCAAATGATAACAAATAAACATCTTTCACGAAAGCATGTCTAGAATAAGTAAGAAATTAAGACTTTTGTCATACATCTAATGGTGTTATACCACTTGAAATAGACAATGAATGATTAAGCTTCAGACTTATCAAAGAGGTTTGCATACCATGCCTACTAATATATCGTATGATGAAGACAATGTTTATAAAAACTGTTTTCAATACGTCAGATAAATCTACTGACACATCTAAGATAAACCTTAAATTTCCATTTTTATGCATGTCATCCAATGTACTATCATATCCCAAGTTGTTTACAGACACAACTTCAACGTCTATTTTAAAATGTAGCAACCTAGCATTTCTTTAATACTAGAAAGTATAAAGAGTGGCAGTTGCATAGGTTGCATTTTTTTTATTTTTTTTTTTAATTATAAAACATTACTTTAAAGGTAATCCAAGTCACAAATTACTTTTTCGTAGTAAAGAACCTTAGACCGATCATGTTGACTAATTCATCAAATCGGGCTCTAGAAAAAGCCTTAGTGAATAAGTCAGCATTTTGTTTGAGGGTATCTATATGGACAAGGTCAATAAGGTGTTTCTCATAGCAATCCCGTATAAAGTGAAACCTAATTTCTATGTGTTTGGTTTTAGAGTGTTGTACGGGATTGCGTGTGATTGATATGGCAGCAGTATTATCAATATGTATAGGAGTTAAAGTTAAGAGTAACCCGTAATCACGCAATTGGTGCTGAATCCAAAGAACTTGAGAACAGCAGCTTGCAGCAGCAATGTACTCGGCCTCCACTGTTGAAGTAGAAACCGTTGTCTGCTTTTTGCATTGCCATGACACCAATCGGGATCCTAGAAACTGACATCCTCCTGTTGTAGACTTCTTATTCATGTTGCAGCCACCATAATCTGAATCGGAATAAGCAGAGAGCGTGAAGTTCTTCTCATTTGAGTACCATAGACCGAGAGTGGGTCTATATTTAAGATAGCCAAAAATCCGCTTCACCGCCTTCATATGAGAAACCTTAGGACGTGCCTGATATCTTGAACAAATTGAAACCGCGAATACGATATCAGGCCTTGAGGCAGTAAGGTACATTAGAGAACCTATCATCGAACGATAATCCTTTTCTTTGCAGTCCTCATCATCAGGTCCAAGATTATGGTTGAGTTCAATAGGAGTTCCATAAGGCTTACAAGTGAGCATATCATACCGTGTCAACATGTCATTGACATATTTCGACTGATGAATATACATCCCTTTAGATGACTATTCAACTTGCACCCCTAGGAAGAACGTTAGATCTCCCATTGCACTCATCTCGAAAGCTGACTTCATGACCTCTTCAAATTCTTTGCATAAAGCCTCATTCAATGATCCAAAAATAATATCATCGACGTACACTTGAACGAGTAACAAATCATCCCCTTTCCCTTTTGTGAAAAGAGTGCTGTCGATGGTGCCCCGAGTGAAACCGTTGTCCACCAGATGAGTAGCAAGCCTCTCATACCATAGTCGAGGAGATTGATGAAGTCCATACAATGCCTTATTTAGCCTGTAGACATAATTTGGATTCACCGAATCTTCAAAACCTGGAGGCTGTTGAACATAAACTTCCGTATCAATCTTACCATAAAGGAATGCACTCTTGACGTCAAGTTGCTTGACACGAATCCCTTTAAATGAAGCAAAAACTAAGAAGATACGGACAGACTCCAATCTGGCGACAGGGGCAAAAACCTCATCATAATCCAGTCCTTCAACCTGAGTATACCCTTGAACAACAAGTCGAGCTTTGTTTCTTGTAACAACCCCTCGATCATCCTTCTTTACACGATATACCCATCGAGTGCCTTTTGGATCAGCACCCTTGGGTAATGGTACTAGAGTCCACACCTGCAACTTGTGAAATTGTTGTAGTTCATCTTGCATGGCCTCGACCCAAGATGGATCTTGTAAGGCCTCCAAAACTTTCTTTGGTTCGGTTTGGGAAAGATGGCATGAATTAACAGTTGCCATAAATCCCAAAATCTGATCAGCTGAAGTATCCATATCTTCAGCAGATTGCTTCGCCTGATGTCTCGTTTGAACAGTAGAATGAGGATCACCAATTATGTTTTCAACTGGGTGATTCCTATGTATCCGGGTCACTGGAATGGCATCTGGCACAAGATTTAATTCCAAGTTGTTCAAGTCACCTTCAGTGGCAGAAGCATCTTCGTTCTCTTCATTAATGAAGAAACGAGAATAATCCATGTCTTCTTCATCCTCTAAGAGAGGCATATCAGGATCGTCCGGAAGATCCGCGTCATTAACAGTGTTTGAAGAAGACGGAATGGTTGTATTTGGTGGTGTGGGTGTAGGTACAGATGCAGGAGAAGTAGTGGATGTAGGTGCAGGCATTTGTTGTGTTGGAGTAGGTGATGAAGTGGATGTCGTATCGGAAATTGGATTTGGTGTTGTAGGAGGAGAATCGGATGTTTGTTGAAAAACATCGAGTCCATGAAGCATTGTGATTAACTCTTCAGTGTCGTCGTTCTCCGGTACATTGAAGGAACTGAAAAGTTTCCCATAATTGAAGAACCAATCCGGACCTATTCCTTGAGGTGGTTCTGTATACCGTAAGCATTTTACCTCAAAGTGTTCCTCGATCTCGTTTGTTGATTTGTTGTATACCCATTTGTTTGGAGAATTGATCGAATATCCGAGAAAAATCCCTTCAACGGCTTTATCTCCAAACTTAGGGACACGTTCTTTGGTTATCATGATCAAACAAGGACACCCAAATGGCTCCAGAAACTGCAGATTCAGCTTGCGATTGTTGAAGAGCTCATAACACGTTTTATTCTTCTTTTTAACCGAAAGTACCCGATTCAAAACGTAGCAAGCAGTATTAACTGCCTCGGCCCAGAAGATAATAGGAAGTTTGGAATCCGCTAGCATAGTGCGAGCAGTTTCAATGATGGTCCTATTCTTCCGTTCAGCAACTCCATTCTGTTGAGGAGTTCTCGGAGCACTGAATTGATGTTCAATACCCCTAGAAGCGCAAAATAACTCGAGAGTTGAGTTCTTGAATTCGGTTCCGTTATCGCTTCGCAGTCTCTTTACCTTTAAGTTGCACAGATTTGCCAACTTATCCAACAAATAAACTAAAATACCTGCAGTTTCATCCTTCGTTGCAAGAAAGTATACCCATGAGAACCGTGAGTAGTCATCTGTTACTACTAAACAGTAAGAGCGACCACCGATACTCTTTGTAGAAACAGGACCAAAAAGATCCATATGCAGTAATTCTAACGGAGCATTAATGGAATTCACAACCTTAGACTTATGAGACTTCTTATGGAGTTTGCCCTTGTGGCAAGAAACACAGTCATCCTTCAAGGCGAAGGACTGTTTCGGAACTCCACGAACCAAATCGTTATTAACAAGAAAATTCATTTTACGGAAATGAATGTGTCCCATTCGTCTGTGCCAAAGGAGTGATTCCTTTTCTGAAGCCTTCGAAAGGAGACAAGTGTACTCGCTGGATGTCTCCACGGTTTTCATGTTCATCACATAGGTGTCATTTCTTCTAGGTGCACGCATTACCACCCATTCCTCTGGAATGACATACCCCGGCTTCAATATAACACACTCAGTCTTTGTAAATGATGTGGTATAGTCCTTATCACAAACTTGTGAAACACTTAGCAAGTTATGTTGAAGTTCGGCCACATAATTTACATTCTCAAAGCTAACATTTCCTTTAGTTAGCGTCCCTCTACCCGAAATCGTTCCCCCTGTATCTCCAGCAAAAGCAACATGACCTCCTGTGTATGGTTTAATATCCACTAGGAGAGACACATCACCCGTCATGTGTCGTGAGCAGCCACTGTCCATGAACCATTCACTATCTTTTACACATTCAGACTGCTGCAACACATAAAAATGAGGAGATTAGTGAGAAACGGTGACCCAAGCCTTTACAGACTTAGGTCAACCATAGTCATCAACAATAAGCACATCAGATAAAACTTTATTTTTAAACAAATCAGATTTTGAATCTGATGTGTTATTATTGATGACATTTGAGTCTTCAGTGGACTCCTTTATCTTCCAAACCTTTGATGGTTCGGGATTTGGCTTGGAAATAATGTTGGGCTTTGGTTTTAACAAAGGATTTTGCCCAACACAAACGACTTTCTTTGCAGGCTTGGGAGAGTTGGAGTGATGCCTAGTAGGTGATTTTGAAAAGGAATTTCTGTAGAATAATGTCCTAGGCATATGTCTCCCATAACGCTGATAAGAGAGTTTGGGACAATCGCAGATCAAATGTCCTTGTTTCTTGCAGTAGAAACAAGAACGAGTCTCTCTAAACTGTTGAGGCGAAGGATTTACTGCAGGAAGTGGTGAAGCATTTCTAGAACATGAACATTTCGTGCATGTGTTAGAGAATGCTTGTTTAGATGTAGAAGTTGAGGCATGAGTTTTATCAACATGAACCTTTTCATTTGTCACCTTTTGTTTTAAAACATTTGCCGGTGACTTTTGAGTTTGAAGTTTCACATTTAAAACTCTGTTTTCCTTTTTATTTTGAACCTTTGATACAGGTTCAACTTTTAAAATTTGTTTTTCAGGTTTAGCCTCAACCTTCTTAAACTCAGGATATTCCTGATCAGTAATATCCTCTATCTCAACAATCTCATCAGTATGAACTTGAGACTTATTTTCAGCTTTAACAAACTGAGGCAATGGATACTCTTGCCTCTTGGTTTTCTCCGTTGTCAGTTTGTTTAGCTTGGCTTCTTTGGCCTTAATACCATATAGTTTGGTATAATCAACTGAAATCTCCTCAAGGCCTTGTTTAGTAATCGGGGGACAATATTCAGCATTAGAAGGTGGTGGTACTTGGTTATAGCCAAGACCTTCCTTCTTTTTGCCACTTGCTCCCTGCTTGCTAACAATCTCATTAAAGACTTGAGTGGCGGATGTTGAACCTAAGATTTTTCTTTTATGATTCTCAAACTCATTTTTCAAATCAGATAATTCTTTAGTCAACAATTCAATTTCAGTAAGATAACTTTTAATTGCATCTTGCTGGCTAAAGACCTTTGCCTTAAAGGTTTCGGTATCTAATTTATGAGCTTCAAGGTGTTGTTCATAAAGTTTTTCATTATCTAGCAAAAAGTTATTAGATTCATTAAGTTTAACTATCTTGTCCCACAAATTTTGATTGTCTTTCTGATAAGCCTTAAGGGATTCAGTCAAGTTAATACACGAAACACAATTAAATGGCTCATTGGGTTCATTTGGTACCTCAGGAGTAATGTGAGCCATCAGGCATTGAAACTGTGCAGCCTGAGCACTCCAATCAAAAGCAGTTGGCTCAAAAACAATCAAAGCGTTATCTACAGCCAACGATTTAGCTTCTTCTTTTTCATTTGCCTTGGGTGGATCCGGCTTAGTAAGACCCGACGATGGCATCCTGGGTTTCTCACATTCCCTTGCGAAGTGACCAAGGTTCTGACAGTTGTAACATCGAACCTTGCTTTTGTCGAACCCAAATCCGGTCTTCCCATTACCTTCCAAGCTCTTCCGTCCCGTTCTCTGCATAAATTTCTGAACCCTTCTGGAAATCATAGCTATATTCCAGTTTAAATCCATCTGCTCCAAGTCATCGTCATCCAGCTGAGCATAATCTTCTTTGGTCATTTCCAAAGTAGTTTTTGGTTGAGTAACCAAATCTTTGTAAGAACTGAGGAAAGCTGTATAAATCGCAGCTTGCTCTTCAATAGCTGGTGAAGATGAAACCTGGTGTTGTGATCCTTGATTAGTGCAGGTTGTGCCAGAAACATAAGCCGCATGTGAAGCTCCAGCTGAATAAGATGAAGAATTGGTATCCGATATGAATGCCATTCCTCCATAACTCTTACCAGAGTTAACTTGGCCTCCATAAAGTGAAGGATTTTGTACAAATCCATTTGACTTGCACTCTTTCTTCTTCAACTCCATAGCGTGGGCTTGAAGAACTCCTATCAGTTTATCTAAAGTCATCCCATCCAATCCTTCACTTTCCTTCAAGAATTGGACTTTTACATCCCATGCACTTGGTAGAACATCTAACAATTTCTTATTTATCTCAAGTGCTGTGAGATTATATCCACCCTCAGTTAACTCACTCACCAGTTGTGAGTACCGGGTAAACAGTCCAGAGGTTGTCTCATTAGGTAAGGAGTCAAACAGATCGTACTGTTTCTTTATCAATTCCAGCTTAGCCTCCTTGTATTTCGCATTTCCCCCACACCTCGTTTCTATAGCCTTCCATAAGTCATAGGTTGTGTCATGATTTTTAAAAAGTCTCATGACATCCTTTGTCAAGCACATACAGATAGCTGAGTGTGCTTTTCTTTCTATTTGATAATCCTTCTTTTCTTGAGGTGTCATTGCAATGAAAGATTTTGGTGGAGGAACCTGACGATAATCTCCTTCAGCTACTGGAGCCTCATATCTTTGTTTTAATGGGCCCCACAGTTCCGGACAATGAAAATCCACAAACTGTTCAAAGCTATCTCTTCAGTAAGCATAGTCCATGTTTGCAGTGAATAGTGGAGGTTTATTATTGGAACCGATATCATTTCCTTGCTTAATCATCTCTCTAATATCTCTAATATCTTCCTTGTCTGCGGCTATTGAAGATATACCTGAAAATTTTACTCAAAAACGAAAGCTTGGAAAAATATTAGTACTGAAGGCGTCATTTATTAAGTGACGCACTGAAGTGTCGCAACGATTAGCGTCACTAGGTAAGTGACGCTATCGAGTGACGGATGAAGTGACTGATGACACTATAAGGAAGTGTCGCTCAATCAGACAAGTGACGCACTCAAGTGACGTACTTGAGTGACGTGCTAAAACAGATAGGCGTCACTAGTAAAAATGACGCAGAAAATCAAAAGGCGTCACTAAAGAAAGTGACGCAATAAATCAAGCAGGCGTCACTAATAAAAGTGACGCTTGAGAGTCAAGTGATGTGCCTAAGTGACGCACGTAAGTGACGGTGGATTAAAGGGCACGACACTTAAGTTAAGTGTCGTATAAACCTCAAATGACGCTTCAAGTGACGCGTTCAAGTGACGGTATAACCCTAATTTGGGATTAGGTAGTGCCGCTGTAAGTGACGCGTCCAAGTGACGGATCGAGTGTCGCAATACGGCTGCAAAATCCCAAAACCCTAAAAATATCGAACTTTCGTAAACCAAACGAAAATTTCTTGAACCCTAATGGACGAAACCTGTTGAAAGTTGAGGAATGTCGACTGTAATTCACCTTTGCACCTCAAAAACCGTATGTATTCTTGATTCAAGAATCAAGCAAAACCGAAATAAACCCAAAAAATACCTTCTAAATGTCAATGTAATCACCTAACCTGGCTCTGATACCAGTTGAGAGTGCCCTTGGACGTGGATCTAGATGACTATTGACTACAATTGAAAGGCGGAATCAATCAATTGCATGTATGGCTAACAAACACAAACCGAACAAAAGTATTTCAACAATGAAACCGTATATATCAGCTTGTATAACTATTTGGGAATGATTACAAAGTTGCTTAGTCGACAAATGGTGCTAGGGTTTCGTCAACCCTAGCCGGAAACCCGTAGGTTTGTATTTATAATAAAAGTCAACCGACATGCGTCACTTGTGGAAGTGTCGCATATGGCCGCCTTCATGCGTCACTTACCTAAGTGTCGCAATGCGTCACTTCACCAAGTGTCGCTATGCGTCACTCAGGCAAGTGTCGCCTAAACTAAAACACGAGTGTCGCACTATACAAAAGCTATATTTCTATTAAGTAACTAACGACACTTATTACAACTCAATAGACCAACTGACAGACACTCAAAGATGCATCAACAACTTGTTACCTCATTTCAAAAGACGAACTGACGGCAATGGACGATACAGAATTCTTTGACTACTTAGTAGGAGAAATAGGATCTGATTTCTTTTAACCCTCATCCTCTAAAGCTAAAGAAACCTCCGAAACCCTAGAAGAATTTAGGACCTCATTTTCTATTCCAAAACATTGCCTGGACTTTGATGACACGGATCAGTTGCCTGACCTGCCATCATCTCCAGAAGATCGCTTTCCAACTTTGCATTCGCCTCAAATACCAAATTCTGTCCACTTTGATAATCCTTCTCGCATAATAGATGTCTATAGGGCATTCGTTAAGAAAATAGACTCCTCGGACTTTCCCTTTTCATATGACCAACGATAAAAGATTACCAATCTTGACGAACAACTCAAATTCTTATCTCGCCTGTCAAATCATGAATGCGAAAGCACTTCCACTAATTTCAGAGACCAAAAACTAAAGTTTATAGCAGATTTGGATCTACTTTTTGAATCACTTGCCGACATGGATTTCCATCCAATATCTATGATATTAATCAATCATAATGTTGCTGCAATGATCAATGAACTTGAGTTCTGGGTAGAACGGTACCCGATGATTCCTATCATCATCCCTGGTAAAATTTCATTCTTTGTTGACCCCGCTTCTTACTTGATCTCAAAATTGCGAGACATTTTTCCTGATACCACTAAAGGACCTGACACCGCTTTCTTCGCTAAACGGAAAGACCTTCACATTAAACTTGTTCAAATCTTCGATTTCACCAAATTACCCTTCACTTCCACACAAAAAGCCCTAATCAGTAAACTCTTTAGAATAGTCAAATCTACAACCGGAGAACCTAATTCGCAAGAAGATAAAGCATTTCTGGAAATCATGGATAAACTCAATCACGATCGAAATTACAAAGACCAAGGAGCTCGCGACGGATTGTCAAGCCCTAAGAAGATAAGAAAGGCATATAATAAGTTAATTAGTGATCTTGTCAATTTAGGATATGAAGAAGAGAAACCCTAGGGGACATAGAGAACAGTCATTATTTAGTTTATAACGTCATCTGGGAGCTTTCAAAATGTTTTGTGCCTAAAAACATTCATTTTAAGGGAACAAATCTCGACCCTTTCCCTACGGAGAGATCGGAACGAATCATAAAATAATTTTTTCCTAAAAGGTCGAGGCTCGCAACATTAAATAAACATATGGTACTTGGAACTAGGATATGTATTCCTACGTGTAAACGCATTTCCTAAATTATTTATAGCGTGACAAGAAACTAACAAGTAACGAGTCACAATAAATACACTTAGGATTCGTAATCATTGTTAATAGTGCATTAGAAGTTAACTTAGATTATTAGCTTAGTACTAGAAGTACATTAGGGACCATGTAAGGAATATGGTACTTGGAACTAGGACATGTATTCCTAGGGGACCATTTAAACTTCCATGCACTCTCATAATTCAAAAACAAAGAACAAAAAACACCTTCTTCCTCCCTTTGATCTCCTATGGGCCGGCCACCTTCACACCACCATGAACCACCATTAAATTTCCATCAAACTCTATAATTTTGCGTCCTTTTGAACTCCTCGTTGCATATTATTCTCGGTTGTACATTCGTTTTGAAGTTTTACGCACTACAATAAAGGTATAATCATGAAAAACCTACTTTGAACTTTGAATATCCTATTTTATGAAATTAGCTAAGTTAGTAACTAGGAATTAATACTTTTCTTGGTTAGATTCTTAGAAATTACATATTACTACCACTTACCCATGCTAATTCACACATGTTTGAATTTATTAAAAGGATGAACTTTGACCTATTAATTAAGTCTATAATTTTGCTTGATTAAGTGTAGTTGTTAGGTATTTAAATGATCATGGTGATTCGAATGATTACTCTATGTTAATTGTACAATGCGAATGAATTAGGATTAGCAAGTTGACTTTTGAAAGTCAACAAAAGATTAGCTAGCTTGCTTGAATAGAATAGTGAATTAAGATCACTTGACAATTCTTGCTCACTAGAATCTTGTACTTGCTTAACTAGTCAAAGTAGGCAAAATAACTAGAAAATCATTATTGTGAAAACAAAAGTCTTGAATAAAATCAAACACATGGATGACATAACTCTTATTGCATGATCTAGCTTGTTTACCAATTATGAAATGCTTGAAATAGTTTAGGTCATATTTACACGCATAGGATATAATTTTGGCATACGAAGTTATCATTCAAAGTAAGCTTTGACCTAAAAAGTCAACTTGAAGTATTGAATTCTTAAAACAAATCAATTGAAATTTTAAAACCTTACTTCAACTTGAACTTTTAAAAGTCAAAACCTAACTTATAAATTGTGAAATAATGACATTTCAAATTTGGGTAACACCAAACTTTGTAAATTACATTACTTCACAATAAAGCTATTGCCATTTCATGACTATATATTTTTCACATATTAATGATTGCCTTATTATTTATTTAAACTAATCATTGGTCACTTGGGGGCATTTGATATTTACTGTAATCTTTGGACTGTCAAAAATTTAAAGCCCTCATTTCGAATTTCCATTGGAAATTTCAATAAGTGCTTTAAATTTTCTCCTTCTTGAGAATCCATTACTTTAAATCTCTCATGTTCTCAGTTATTATGTTGCCAAAGAAGAAAAAGCTAAACCCAGCGCGACCACTTACAGGATCTCTCGCCTATCTTAGTGCATCATCCGATCACGACCAGATGGCACGCATTTGGAGAGACAAGAAGTTCGGGCGTTTTAGATATGTGGACTGGTAAAAGTTGCAAGTATTAGGATTCAGACAAAGACTAGAGAGCCTACTCAGTTATCCAGTTGAGGGTCAGCAGTTCGAGTCCTTCAAGAGATTGTTCAGTATTGATGAACCGGTATACATGGAAATGGTTACCGAGTTCATGACCACCTACACATTTGAGACAGGGAGTAGAGTTGGAGACGGTTTGATCACATTTCGTTATATGGGAAGTTCATTCACCTTGTCACTGGCTCAGTTTGCACAACACTTGGGTCTATACACACCAGAGGAGATACATTCCCCTCTGTTCACTAGTAGAGCCTGATGTGCTGCCTGAAGCGTCGTATGAAGACGGTGCTCGGACCACAATCGGTTTGTTTTAAATTTGTAATTGCTGGGGTTTAAGTGCGACTTACTAATACTGAACCAAAGGCTAGTAGATGGTAAGTATGACCTAGAGTTGTTCTTAAAGAGAAACTGAATTGAAACAGAGGTGATCCAATCAACCTTTCTTTTCTAGTAAATGTTTTAAAAGAGTGTGTTGGGGGTTTTTGGTTCAGTTAATTAAGTAAACTAAATAAAGCGAATAAAAGATAATGATAAATCAGATAATAAAAGGAGTATTTGTTGTGAGTTCATTAGCTTATAATGTGGGATGATGACTTGTAGGGAAAACGTTTACTAAATTTGGAATGTTCACTAGACTTGGTAGTTTATGGTATAACCGATAGATTCCCTATTAGTCGGTTATCAACTAATATGTCACGAGGAACCACGGTGTCATGATTCTGATCAGACAGACGGTGCTCAACTCTCCACACTCTCCCATGAGGGAGTCAGTGGCCCTTGTTATTGAGCACATTTGCTCGTGGGTGAAGGAATAGAGTAGCAAGTCTACAACAAGTCTAACCGTTCTTAATACCATAAAGACTATAAATTTAGCAAACAACTAACTTAGCAAATATGTTCGGACATAGTTGATCAATTCCCATTAGTGAAGTTTAAGCATGGTAAGAAAAGGAAAGTGTTGAGGTTTCTTGCGTACCTTACTTTATATTTCATAGGTAAAGGAAAAGTATCGATTTAAATTGGATTTTAAACTTGCCTTTCTAAATACAGTTAACAAATCCCTAGGTTTTTGTAAATTGTTATTTAGCCTATAGCCTACCTAATCTAATCTAAACTAACTAATCTAATTAAAACGTTAATTAAAATGCTGAAGGCTTTTTGCATAATGTTAAACCCAGACCATATCGAAAAATGCTATGGTTATCCATAATGTATTTAATCGTTTACCGATGTTTCCATTGTGATTTCAATTGCTTCGCGATGTTTACATGATAAGTACATTGTGATTTCAAGTGTACAATACTCATGGCAATTCCACGTAATCACATTGCATTTTATGATGCTCGCATGACGTTACAATTGAAACCATAGTTTTACACATATAACTATTGACCAAGTAGTAAGGTTCACGACTCCTTTTTACAAGGTTACAATCACGGTTGTTAATTGAAAGGCGAATGTAAGTTTTAGGTTTAAAATCATAAGATAAGTCCGTTCATAAAGTTTGCGTTTTATAATGTCGATCCATAATACAACTACCTTAGGTCGTTACCGGCTTCCATACGTATGTACTTTGCTTAAAAGCATTTCCAGCACTATACCGAGTAAACAGTCGAATAGGGGCCGTCATATTATTTCACGACATATTTAAAGTCATCCCACAATTATATATGCTAACTACATCACAACAAACACAATAGTAATCTACTCGCTAATCATGGCACAAACTATCTCTAGCACAATTAAAGTATACATATTTAATCAAGATAGATAAGGATAGAAATAACCGAGATTAATATGCGAGAAAGGGTAGACTTGAATTAATAAGAGTTGCTCCAAGCGTATACCAACGATTACAAATACGTTCTTCACCAAGGACTACAAGTACGTTCCTTACTTCTATTTTAACTAGCCTAATACTAATTTAAAATAAAGAAAGAAAGAAAAGCTAGAAGCTAGAGAAAGAAAGTGTGAAAGTGCCTAGGTATGTTGGTATCCTAGTGCCCTTGGTGTGTTTTTTGCAAATGAGCCTCATGCCTCCTATTTATAGGAGAGTTTTGGTGCATTTTAGCAAGTGGAAGCACACAATAGCAAAAGGTGGAAAAGGTGGTGGCACCAGCTATGAAAAGGTGAAAAAGATGGTGGCACCAGGTATGAAAAGGACAAAAAAGCACGATCCGTGCGGGAGGGTGGCAGCCGGCGGCGGCCTGGTGGCTGGCCGGCGGCGGCTGGCTGCTACTTGCACCAGCCCGCTGCCTGTTGCTTCGTTTCTCAATTCGTGCGTGTTTTCGTCGTTATGCGTCTGTTTGTGTTGATTCATTTTGCGTTGGATTCGTAATTCAAAAACGTAGCTTTTGATGAAAAGAAATCCCAAAAATATGTCTCTGAACTTTAGATGTGTCGTACGAATCGTTTGGATCTTCCAGAGTGCGTAGAATCTTCATTCTTCGTCCGTTTTTGTTGATTCTTCTTCTGTTGGATTCGTAATTTGAAAACGAACATCTTGGGTCAGGTGGATGTTGGTGACGAGCAATTTTGTCTTGAAATATCATTTTGATGTCTCGAATCTTCAAACGTGTGTGAAATCTTCGCTTTTTATCCGTTTCGCTTGATTTTTATCATGCAACCTTGTTTTGACCATCTTGGCATAATACTATTAATTTGTAATGTTTTTGAGTTAAAGTGCCAAGAATTGTTCCAAAATGAGAGAGATATCGGTAGTAAAAACGTGACTTTTTACGCGATATCAAGTATCCCACACTTAGAACTTTGCTTGTCCTCAAGCAAACTCGATTTTCAAAATGGTCAGAGATAAAATAATTTTAAGGTGGAACTTTTTACTAAGGGGTTTTGGGAAAGTAAAGTACTTGTTCTTGGAAAAGGAAGGATTGTAATCTTTACAAGCATGCTTTTGATCTTTGAACTTGGATACATGACTAGGTGATCCTCTCAAGGTGGTCACTCAAATCACTCAAAGTGTTTCAGGTTTCCTATTCTAATAATATCAATCACTCAGAATGCCAGTCATGTATCGTTTATCATCATAGGCTTGATCGAGAATCAAATCGTTACCTTTTTGGTGAGTGCGAAGTCGATCTAGCCACAATCATTCAAGGAGAGGGGATGTAAGGTTTTTGGAGTGAAAGGTTGGTGGTATGAGAGGGGGTTTTGTTGGGTTTTTGATGGGTTTTCCTTTTTTGTTGAAGTTGGAATTTTTGGGGGATTGACGCCTTTTTGATATTCGCGTAAGGAGTCTTTTTCTCCTATTGATTTCATTTTTCCTCGGATTTTTCTTTCTTGGATTTTTTTAATTTTTTTTTTCGACGTCATCTCCTTGCGATTTCTCTTTGTTCATCTTTGAAACTTTCAAAGTTTGGGGGATGCTTTTGAGAAAGTAGGAGTAACGTATTTATTTTTCTTTGGGAGTATGGGTGTACGAATGGGTTTAAGAATGATGTGATTCGATCTCCTTTTTGATCACCAGCTCGGATTCGAAATGCATAACAAGAGCAAGTTCTGATTCTAAACGCATACATCGGCACACTCAAGAATCGAAAAAGTGAAGCATTAAAAGTGAATGCTTTTCATATGGCTCAAGATACCTCACGAATCGAAAGTTGGGTTGTTGTGTGCTTAGTCATGCGATGCTCTTTATGGGATTACTAAACTAATATTTCAAAAGAATTTGTATTTTATTTATCCTTTTTCCCAAAGTAAATCATTCTTTGTCTAAAATTTTTCATTTTCAACACATTTATAAAAACTTTGTTTACTTTTTAGAGAAGGATGGTCTTATAAAGAGCAACGATTTTAGAATCAAGCATATACCATTATCCATTTTACAGTAGTGCAACTACTGCTATCCCACACTTAAAGAAACATCATCCTCGATGTTATACTAAGCTCTAAATGGGATAAAATCCCACACTTAGGGTTTTAAGCATCTAAGTCGCATTCTTTTTTCAGTGTGTGTTGGGTTTGAATCCCACACTTAGTGATAAGCATATTGGATATGGTATATTTAAAACGAATGAAAGAGACGGTATAGAAGTACTCCCCGGTGGTTGCAGTGTTCCTTTGGTGCATTTTCCGGCTCCGTCTTGTTTGGTGCATTCTTGATCAAGTCTTCTTGTGATTGGTCTCGTAAGTGTGAACACTTCGGATCTATGATTCTTCGGGTGTTGATGCTTTCTTGCAGGCTGAAGCATGCTTCGTATGATCCGAGTGTGAAAGATAGACGGAGATTTCATCACTTCTTGGAAAGTTAAATTGCAGAAATGTAAAAACAAACACGGGTTGCTTCCCGAGAAGCGCTCTTTTAAAGTCGAGAGCTCGACTTAGTCCTTTCTTCTTTAGATGATGCGGGATGTGTTTGTGGTGCTAGAGTGGTCATTGTGGTTCCTAGGTAAGTTGTAGCATGGCGGGAAGTATTGCAGGAATGTTGGTGCATTTTGTGTGTCAGTCACTTGGTCAACATTTGTACTTGTCAAAGTCAATTAGTCTTAGTATGTGATATGATTAGTGTGTATATGCGAGTCTGTAAATGAATAGTGAAATAGACAATATACACAATATACTGTTCATGCGACACAGAGCTTGTGTCGCAAGGGTCATAATAGCGACACAAGTTGTGTCGCTAGTAGGTCTGAACAGCTATAAATAGAGGAGTTAGAATTCATTTCAAGGTTGATCAAACCCTAGAGAGTGAGAGAGAGTTCTGATGCCAGTCGAACGGTCGGTCTTTAGGAATCGCTTCCTGCCGTTGCGAGCCTCCCGCTTGGCTGGATCAGTGGGTTTTAAAAATTATATTCGCGGGGCCTAAGTATACCTAGTTACTACTGGTGTATAGCAATAAGGATGACCTAGGGTCGTTCTCTGAGTCAGTGTATTGTGGATCGTGGACGAAACAAGCGTACTTATCAATCTAGCGGGTTTTTTAAAAGATTTCATTGGGGTTTTGTTTTTTTTTATATATATACTTAGGCAGAAAATTTAAACTAAAGCGGAATAAAATGTAAGTAGCAGATAATCAAGAGAGGGTGTTTGCTATGATTTCGGTAGCCTTATTGATTGGAATGAAAACGTGTTCTAAAGGTTTGTATTTTATTTATTTCAGGTATTTGTGGAGTAAGCACTAGCCCCCTACTGATAGAGTTCTCGATCAGTATGTCACTGGGTGACTAGGCTATCCTGATTCTGATCGGAGAAGTTTATCCAGCCCACAACACTAACCGGTGAAGGTATAGTGACCCTTAACTGGGATGAAACCCTGGGTGCATGAATAAGGTGACAAACCAACTCGATGTCCGACCTTTCTTAACCCCACAATAGTATCTAATCTAAATAAAACATTTAAGACCAAGTTTATAAAGTGTGCTTGATTGCTTTCTATCGATGGTTTTGTGAGTCTGGGTGTTGAGTCATGACTCGTGATTCACATAGACCGATAACAATGACTCTTTCCGTGATTACTGCACTGTACTCCACCAGAGGTGTTTCCATTACTGAACCAAGGACCTAGTCGGTACCAGCTCTGCTGATCACAGAGTTTCCGTTATTCCACAAGGCTTAGTAACTGCGACTTTTTCTCGGCTTCCACGTGTTAACTACACCGGAGGTGTTGTCGACGCTATACCGAGTAATCAGCCGACTTACGGTACCTTACATTGCTTCATAAAAGCTAATCCAGACTACTTAACTAAGTTTGTTTTTAAGAATAATATTATCCATCTATGATATAAACCAGCCCTTACTTTTAAGTCCCAATAAATCCCTAATTTGTCAACAGTGTAATATTCATGTTTAGTTAGAAAACCATATTTCCACGGGCACAGTGTACTTTGCGTTCAAAGTAGAAAGCAGTATTTCCACGGCTCCAGTGTACTTAGTGTTCAGTTTGAAAACCATATTTCTATAGCCACAGTGTACTTTGCGTTCGAATTAGAAAACAGTATTTCCTTGATGACGATGTACTTAGTGTTCATTTAGAAAGCGATGTGTACACTATTAACAAATCAGACCATGTTCATGTTTGACACAGATAACTAAGTACCTTTGATGGGGTTCGTGACGTCCCATCATTAAGGCCGTAATCACGTTTACTGGTTGAAAGGCAATTAGTTTAATAGGTTTAAAATCATAGATAGAAAGTAAATCAAAGCACTATAACATCATTCCAACCAATTTACGACTAACTACATCATAGCAAACACGCAATATCACTACTCGCTAATCATGGCAATCAATCCTAAATCTAGCATGACAACAGTAATAACAATCATCATAATGAAATACATAAAGGATACATATAACCGTAATAAGAGCGTAGCTGAATACAACTTGAACGTTACACGAGCAGAACTCCTAGTATACGCCAAGCGATATTACAAGATTTCCTTTCTACTAACTAGCCGCTAATCTACTACTAATTATGACATAATCTAGATAGAGAGTAGAGAGAGAAAGTGTGTGTGTAGTGTTGTTGGTGGTAGTGTGTTTTGGATAATGAAATGAGGCTTGTATTTATAGAGATCGCACAGCCGTATCTGTAGACCGTATCCAAACCTTCAAACGCACAACCGTATCGCAAAGGCGAATAAAAATCAGATTTTATCATCCAAATGCACAATACGGCTGAACTGGACCGTATACGGCTGAACTGGACCGTATACGGCTGAGCACAGGGTGAATACGGCTGAACCAGGCCGTATACGGCTGAACCAGGCCATATACGGCTGGACACATGCCGTATACAGTCTGTGCAGCCCGTATATGGTCTAGTCCCAGCCGTATACGGTCTGAACCAGCCGTATACGGCTTGGTTCAGCAGTATGCTGGTTCTTCGGTTCTTCGTTTCTTCGTTTGGGCGTAACTTCTTCGTCGTTTATCTGTTTTGAGCGATCTTTATGTCCACGCGTTTGTATTTTCCTAACGAAGAAAATGACATAAGTTAGAGGTCAACATTCTAAGTATAGCTCAAATTGTGCTAAAATACGTGAACAGAAGATTCAATGATCGTATGTGCTCTGTTTTGCTCATTTTTAGGTTGTTTTTGCTGATTCTTGAAACATCATCTATATTTTAGCCCTTATGATGAAATGTGATGTTTAAGTTCATATTTTAAGTGTTTTCATTAATAATTGGGCCAAAATTGTGAGATAATGGTACACAAAAACATGACTTTTGCGTGTCATCAAGATCGTGAGGCAGAGAGAGAGAGAGACAGAGTTCTGTAATCGATATATTTCAAGTGTTAATATATACAAGATTATAGATATTGTGTTTGTTTGATTCGTTAAACGTTTATTACTAGATTGTTTGTATTCCGCGCATTCAATTGAGGTGACGATCTGATCAGGTCCGATACAGGGGTCCTACAAGTGATATCAGAGCCGTGAATCAGTTATTCAATGGTTACGGGTCGTGATTTGAACGTTTTCGTTTTGATTCGCAAAGGTTTTATTGATTAATCTTCGTTTCTGGGTTTAATTGCTTGAAGATTGTGTTTTCTAATGGCGTTTTCTGAATTAGTTCGTCGATCGGTTTTCGAAAATCCTTAGGGTTTCGAAAATTTTCTATTTTAGGGTTTTGGAATCTGCTCAGCGCCGTTTTGCGACACAACCTGCGACACAAGATTTGTGTCGCTAATTAGGGTTTTTCTATTTTGCGACACAAGATCGCGACATAGTGTACGACATAACCTGTGACACAACCCTTGTGTCTCACCACGATTCATTGCGACACATCCTTTGTGTCCCACTACTGTAAACTGCGACACAAAGTTGTGACACAAGCATTGTGTCGCTAACACCTCACCTAGGCTAAAAAAAAATAAATTACAAAAATATGTTTAATGTTTAAGGGGAGTACCTTTGAATTGGATTTTTGAAAAGAATTTGCTGTTCAGGGGGAGTAATTAAAATTCTGATTATTTGGATCAGAAATGTGAACAACAAGATTCTTGTTTCTTTAAAAAAAAAATTGGATTGTGTCTGTAAACAACATGGGAAATGATTGTACATCAGATGACATGCACAAAATGGAAATTCTAAAGTTTATCCTTGATGTATCAGTAGGTTTATCTAGCATACTTACCACAGCTTTCATAAACATTAGCTTCATCATATGATGTACTGGTACGCATGATACACACCGGTTTCTGGGTTCTTAAGAAGTAATTCTAATACGTGTCTATGATCTTGTGGTAAACACCATATGATGTACGACTAAATGTCTTAATTCCTTAACGTAGCATGACATATTTCTATACCTGAGGTTTATCTAAAATCATTTGGGGGTCTATACTGATTATTTCCTCTGTTGTACGTAAGTACAGACCTGGTCTCAATTAGTATATGCTTAAAAGTTAAGCAAACGCAAGTCAATGAACTTGAAAAAGTCTTAAATAATAAGATACCTAACAAGGTCGCCAAAATGGTTTGACCAAGTCTGGTTTTGCTTAAACCTGAATCAAGTTATGTCACTTTGTTGTACGTTTTACAGACCTGTCACCGCTGACTTGATTCTTAAAAATGATACTCTTATATTCTTTATGGATTCGGAAGCTATGCTCATGTTTGGGTTACAGGGGTATGTCATAGGTGAGAACCACGGAGAAATATTCATACTAACAATAAAAGGTTAACTAACAGACCCGGATGTAACATGTTTAAGTGGATAAACAATACCAGTAATCGTCTTGAAATAATTTTTATAAAAGGTGTTTTAAATGTGCTAAGTAAATTCAAAGTGGACAAATATACTGATAATCGAAATAACACTTATTATTTCCTAATAATTGCATATTGGCCCGATATGATCTCTAAGCAGACCTAAAATAATCATATCCCCAAATTTATTTTACTCTTTGTTCTTTACTTTTGTTTATTAAAGAAAAATACAAAAATATTTTATTGTTATATTATTTTCTTCAATATCACATATCTTGTTAAAGTCAAATACTGAAGATGTAAAGGATGTCAGTTATTCTCCAAAGACTGTGAAGATAAATTCTATTGGAGAAGCTGCTGATGATTGAGAGATGGTCACATAGTTTGAAGATCTTATTGTATGATAAATGTGTGTCAGTCACATGAATTAGGACATCAAGATTGTTTGAAGACCATGCTATCTCAATGGGGGAGTTTCTAATTGTTGAAGACATGAAGGAGTTATGTCGGTTCAAACTAGTTGAAAACTTAGGTGACCAAGCTATCTCCTTGGGGGAGTTTGTTGGTGAAGACTAATTGAAGCTCATTTGACCAAGCTGCTGACATGGGGGAGTTTGTTGGTGCATTTTGTGTGTCAGTCACTTGTCAACATTTGTACTTGTCAAAGTCAATTAGTCTTAGTATGTGATGTGATTAGTGTGTATATGTGAGTCTGTAAATGAATAGTGAAATAGACAATATACACAATATACTGTTCATGCGACACAGAGCTTGTGTCGCAAGGGTCACAATAGCGACACAAGTTGTGTCGCTAGTAGGTCTGAACAGCTATAAATAGAGGAGTTAGAATTCATTTCAAGGTTGATCAAACCCTAGAGAGTGAGAGAGAGTTCGTGAGGCAGAGAGAGAGAGACAGAGTTCTGTAATCGATATATTTCAAGTGTTAATATATACAAGATTATAGATATTGTGTTTGTTTGATTCGTTAAACGTTCATTACTAGATTGTTTGTTTTCCGCGCATTCAATTGAGGTGACGATCTGATCAGGTCCGATACAGGGGTCCTACAAGGAATTATTCTATCATGTCGGCAATGAGAGTTGGTGGAGTGGTAGATTCCATCCTGAAGCTCTTGAAGTGATCAGTGGCCAGTCGGTCGAGGATTGCCATCCCATAGCTGATGTATCAAACTGCCCTTGTGACCGGTCCGTTAGGATCGATTCGAGTGCAGGTGTGAGTTCGAACAATTTCACGCTGGGGGTGGTTTCTGCCTATTGAGTTTATTAAAGCCATGAATCCAGTCTTCACTTCTTGAAAGTCTTCAGCTAAAGGGTCTCCTCCAAAAGATCGGGTTGCTTGGCATACTTTTCTGATGAGTTGGTGTTGCTCACGGTTGAAGGGAAAATCTGAGTCTGTGAAGATGTAGATTAACTTGCTGAATATTTCACGATATCCTTTGCGGTAAGCGTCAATTTCTATGTCTTCTTCCTCGTACATTCCACGCAGTCGATCTATTACATAGGATGCTAAGTTAACTGGTGACATGTGCCAATAACGTGTTGGAATGTCACGAGTGTTTTCTTCGAATGATCTTGATTCAGTTCATCAACTATTAGTTCAGCGTGATGACCTATAGTTGAGTGAATGATGATCCTGAAGTTTTCTGGAGTTGTGAGATGTTCTCCAGTTTCGATGAGATCTAGAAGAGTTCTAAGATCTCCCACCATTCTTATGTCAGCATAATTCTGTGGATTTCCAGTAGCTCTTTCAAGATGGGTCCTCATGGATGCTAGTGTAGCCTTTTGACTTGATGAGTAGGGAAAAGCTGATCCGGCTAAGGCACAATATACTTTTTGGTATATTTGCCTTTGGTTGCTACAGAACTCGATTTCTCCCATTGGGTAGTCTGGTCTTTCTGGCTGTTGAGCTTCTCTGGTGACTTGTTCTTGAAGGGAATCGGAGAATTCTTGGATATGTCTGAGCAAAGTCTGGGGTACTGGTTCTCATTAATTGGCGAGGTATGAATCGTATTCTTGTTCAATCTGCCTGATCAGGTGTCTCTGAGCGGTGTTGTATTCATTGGTTGATTCTTTGATAGCCTCTACAATGATGCGTACATCATCGTTTTCATCAATCAGGTCAATCATCTCTTCGTGAGTGTCGATGAGGGGAATCTCTAGTCTTTCAGCTGTGATGACGGGTGAATTTGGTGGAGCAAGAGGGGTTTTTGGAATAGAGTGTTCATCGATAGTGACGTCAATAAAATCGTCATCAAATTCGACACTCTGGTAGTCGGAATCTTCGTCTCATGAATCTGGGAATTGGTGGATTTCTTCATCTGAGGGTGCGTTGTTGAAAGGTTGAGTACTGTCGATTTTGATTTTTCTGACTTCCGTGATGGTGTTTTGAAGGTTTTCTTCAGCAAAGCTTCCTGGTTCTCGTGCCTTATATGCAGAAATTCTTTGTAGGAGTTTAGCGTATAGGTCAGGGTGATGTGATGTTCGGAGTTCTTCTTCAAAAGTATCTATGTCTCGGAGTCGGGTTCTGGTAAAGGGTTTCGATGGATCGAGATAAGAGTCTAGAATGTCTCCCATTCTTTTGAGATGAGTGGATCTAAGCTCTTGGTGGATGGCTCCATAATCAAAGGATTCTTCTGATGAAGTGTAGTCTTTGCAGTCTTGTATTCTCTTGACTTCAGCCATCTGTGGTGAATCAGTTTGATCTTCATCTTCCTCCATTTCTTCCTCTTCTTCAGGTTCTTCTTCTTCCATTTCTTCAGTTCTTTCATCTTCCTCAGCGGGTTCTTCCTCTTCTTCCTCAGGTTCTGATTCGTCCTCCTCGGATTCTTCTTCTTCCTCAGCGTCTTGGTACTCCTCGTCCTCGTCTCAGTCTGTTTCAGTGTCGTAGATCAAGGTTGTTGGTCGAGTGAAGCATCGTTCTTCTTCGGGGTCTGATTCTTCATCAGAACAAATTCTGTCTATTGATATAGCGTGGCATTCTTCTTGTTCTTGTGTACAGTCTGGTTGGTCGATCTTGTAAGTGATGCTTTCACCATGTGCTCGTAGAACAATGGTATGGTTATACACATCAATCACTGCTCTGGCTGTGTTCATAAATGGTCTTCCAAGGATAATCGGGATGTTTATGTCCTCGTGGATATCCATTACCACGAAACCCGTCGAAAAGAAGAATTTGTTAACTTGAACTAAGACGTTCTCAGCTATTCCTTTTGGGTATCTAATAGATTGGTCAGCTAGCTGGACAGTCATCTTAGTGGGTTTCAAATTTTCAAGTTCTAGCCTCTTAAACAAGGAGTAGGGCATAAGGTTAATGCTAGCTCCTAGGTCGGCTAAAGCGCTGATATCTCCGAATTGGTAAATAGAACAAGGGAGTGTGAATCTACCGGTATCTCCTAGTTTTTCAGGAAGGCTATTCTTAAGTAGGGCTGATGTTTCAGAACTAAGGGGAATGTTGTTTACTTCGGGCAGTTTATCCTTAGTGGATAGCAATTTCCTCATATATTTATTTCGACCGGGAACTCTAAACATGGTATGAAGGAATTTTCCATCTAGCTTAAAGGATGATAATTTCTTAGGTTGGGCTTTAAGTCTAGCGGGATAAGGGATCCTAACCTCTTTGTTCATGGTCGGAGTGGTTTCCACAACTGGTATCTTGATCTTTGGTTCTTCCTTTATTGGTACAGCAGCAGGAGGTGGAGTGGCTGCTTCCTTTGTGGTAGTTAGTTGCTTTGCTTCCTCAACATGTGGGTTGTGAACCGTGTTTCAAGGCAAACTTCCTCTGGGTCTGTTATCAAGACGTTGTGCCAATTGTCCAACTTGGGCTTCCAAATTCTTTAGCACGGCCAATTGGTTTCTCATAAAGAGGTCGGCTTGATCTTGTCTAGCGGACGTCTTTTGGTTGAGTAGGTGTTGACCTTGCATGAATTGGGTGAAGGCGTCATCTGAACTTGAAGCTGGGGCATTTGTCTTTGCAGGTTGTTCAACGGTTTGGTTTGTATCGGAAGTGGGTGCAGGAAGTGCGAGGGGTTGGTTATAAGAAGGTTGTGATTGTTGTGGGTAAGGTGGGTATCTAGGTGGGTATCAGGGTTGGTATGGTTGGTTAGTTCTTTGTGGGAATGGAGGTCCTCTAGGTTGGTTATTGTTTTGGTTGAAACAGGGTGGAAAATTATATGGTCGAGCGGGAAATTGAGCATAGTAGACTGTGCCATCTACTTCTTCATATTCCACTTGGTATTCACCAGATGGTTACGGATTGGTGCAATGTTGACATACTTGCACTTGGTATACTTGGTGCTGTTGTTTCTTAAGTTCTCTAAACTGTTTGACAAGTGAGTCCATTTTCTCCGTTAATACTTTAAGTGCTTCAACTGGAACTGGATTCGATGCAGCGATAGGTGCTGAAGATGTTGAGTGATCTCCAGAGTTCCAATCATGGTGATGCATAGTCATGTTCTCTATCAGGTTCCATCCTTCTTCGTCGGTCTTTGCCATGAAGCTTCCTTGTGCAGCAGCATCGAGGGTGGTTCAGTGGTTGGGATCTAAACCATTGAAGAAGGTACACAATTGCGCGGATTTGTCGAGACGGTGATTGGGGCACTTCTTCAAGGCTCCTTTGAATCGTTCCCATGCGGTGTATAATGACTCATCAAAAGCTTTTCGGAAATTCATGATATCATTTCGAAGTTTGGTTTGTTTAGAAGGCGGAAAGTATTTAGTTAGTAACTTTGTCGCCATTACCGTCCATGAAGGGATAGAGCCGGTCTCTAAACCTTCAAACCATGTTTGCGCATGATGAGTGAGCGAATAAGGGAAAAGATACAAGCGGATCGTGTCTTGACTAATTCCGTTTTGTTTGTAGGAATTTGAAAAAGATATGAACTTGTCGAGGTGAGAGTTGGGATCATCACTTGGTAATCCATGGAATTGACAGTGGTTTTTGATTAGTTGGATGATGTGGTGTTTAAGCTCGAAAGATTGACCATGGGTTTCAGGGTAGAGAATTGGTCCTCCTCTTCCTTCGATAGAGGGTTTACTGTTGTAACCGAGAGTGATGCATTTAGCCATTGCTTGTCTAAGTGCGGATTGCTTCTTTTCTCGTTGAATGGTACGTATTATAAGTTCTGGATCAGGGAAATTAAACAGTGGTGCAGATCTAGGGGAACAGGTCATTCACTAAAGAGAAACAGAAAATAGAGTGAAACTAATAATAAAGAAATTTTTTTTAGAAGGTTTTATCCTAAGGGTTTACTAGAATTGGGATTGGTTGGGCCTCTGTATCGGACAGTTAGTCTCCCCGGCAGCGGTGCCAAAAACTTGATGTGCTGCTCGAAGCATCGTATGAAGACGGTGCTCGGACCGCAATCGGTTTGTTTTAAATTTGTAATTAATGGGGTCTAAGTGTGACTTACTAATACTGAACCAAAGGCTAGTAGATGGTAAGTATGACCTAGAGTCGTTCTTAAAGAGAAACTGAATTGAAACAGATGTGATCCAATCAACCTTTCTTTTCTATAAATGTTTTAAAAGAGTGTGTTGGGGGTTTTTGGTTCAGTTAATTAAGTAAACTAAATAAAGCGAATAAAAGATAATGATAAATCAGATAATAAAAGGAGTATTTGTTGTGAGTTCATTAGCTTATAATGTGGGATGATGACTTGTAGGGAAACGTATACTAAATTTGGAATGTTCACTAGACTAGGTAGTTTATGGTATAACTGATAGATTCCCTATTAGTCGGTTATCAACTAATATGTCACGAGGAACCACGGTGTCATGATTCTGATCAGACAGACAGTGCTCAACTCTCCACACTCTCTTGTGAGAGAGTCAGTGGCCCTTGTTATTGAGCACATTTGCTCGTGGGCGAAGGAATAGAGTAGCAAGTCTACAACAAGTCTGACCATTCTTAATACCATAAAGACTATAAATTTAGCATAACAACTAACTTACCAAATATGTTTGGACTTAGTTGATCATTTCCCATTAATGAAGTTTAAGCATGGTAAGCAAAGGAAAGTGTTGAGGTTTCTTGCGTACCTTACTTTATATTTCATAGGTTAAGGAAAAGTATCGATTTAAATTGGATTTTAAACTTTCCTTTCTCAATACAATTAACAAATCCCTAGGTTTTCGTAAATGGTTATTTAGCCTATAGCCTACCTAATCTAATCTAAACTAACTAATCTAATTAAAACTTTAATTAAAATGCTGATGGCTTTTTGCATAAAGTTAAGCCCAGACCATGTCGGAAAATGCTATGGTAGTCCACAATGTATTTAATCGTTTACCGATGTTTCCATTGTGAATTCAATTGCTTCGTGATGTTTACATGATAAGTACATTGTGATTTCAAGTGTACAATACTCATGGCAATTCCACGTAATCACATTGCATTTTATGATGCTCGCATGACGTTACAATTGAAACCATAGTTTTACACAGATAACTATTGACCAAGTAGTAAGTTTCGCGACTTCCTTCAAATGTAGTTTGCTTAAAAGCATTTCCAGCTACCTTCGGTCGTTACCGGCTTCCATACGTATGTACTTTGCTTAAAAGCATTTCCAGCACTATACCGAGTAAACAGTCGAATATGGGCTGTCATATTATTTCACGACATATTTAAAGTCATCCATGCTAACTACATCACAACAAACACAATAGTAATCTACTCGCTAATCATGGCACAAAACTATCTCTAGCATAATTAAAGTATACATAATTAATCAAGATAGATAAGGATACAAATAACCGAGTTTAATATGTGAGAAGGAGTAGACTTGAATTAATAAGAGTTGCTCCAAGCATACACCAACGATTACAAATATGTTCCTCACCAAGGACTACAAGCATGTTCCTTGCTTCTATTTTAACTAGCCTAATACTAATTTAAAATAAAGAAAGAAAGAAAAGCTAGAAGCTAGAGAAAGAAAGTGTGAAAGTGCCTAGGTATGTTGGTATCCTAGTGCCCTTGGTGTGTTTTTTGAAAATGAGCCTCATGCCTATTATTTATAGGAGAGTTTTGGTGCATTTTAGCAAGTGGAAGCACACAATAGCAAAAGGTGGAAAAGGTGGTGGCACCAGCTATGAAAAGGTGAAAAAGGTGGTGGCACCAGGTATGAAAAGGACAAAAAAGCACGATCCGTGCGGGAGGGTGGCAGCCGGCGGCGGCCTGGTGGCTGGCCGGCGGCGGCTGGCTGCTACCTGCACCAGCCCGCTGCCTGTTGCTTCATTTCTCAATTCGTGCGTGTTTTCGTCGTTATGCGTCTGTTTGTGTTGATTCATTTTGCGTTGGATTCGTAATTCAAAAACGTAGCTTTTGATGAAAAGAAATCCCAAAAATATGTCTCTGAGCTTTAGATGTGTCATACGAATCGTTTGGATCTTCCAGAGTGCGTAGAATCTTCATTCTTCGTCCGTTTTTGTTGATTCTTCTTCTGTTGGATTCGTAATTTGAAAACGAACATCTTGGGTTAGGTTGATGTTGGTGATGGGCACTTTTGTCTTGAAATCTCGTTTTGATGTCTTGAATCTTCAAACGTGTGTGAAATCTTCGCTTTTCATCCGTTTCGCTTGATTTTTATCGTGCAACCTTGTTTTGACCATCTGGGCATAATACTATTGATTTGTAATGTTTTTGAGTTAAAGTGCCAAGAATTGTTCCAAAATGAGAGAGATATCGGTAGTAAAAACGTGACTTTTTACGCGATATCAGAGCCACTTCGATATCCAACTCGATCACACCAGCTGAAGCATGGAGTAGGTTATGATCAGCAAGATATTTCTTGGGTATAAAAGCTACCAGACTCAGAGATCCAGTCTTACAAATCCTACACAAGCTAATAGCTTGTTCATTTGATGGAAAATACACGACGAGCGGTCAAGTTGCCAGATTTGATATTGCTATGATGACATGCATCCTCGAGAGGAGGAATATTCAGGTTGCCCATTTAGTTGCCCAGCGGATTTTGGAAGAAAAGGATTTTGGTGCAAGGAGATCATATATGGGTCCAGTAATTACAAGGCTGATTCGCAGAATGGTATTGCTTAAGACGGCAGAGGTAGAAAAATTCAAAAGCCTACCAGTATGGAGCTCCCACCCGATAGATTATGACTTTCTTAGGAGCATGGATATACTCAAGATTATGAGAGACGGCACCGTTTACATAAGGGCACGATCATCGGACCCATGTAGTGTGGATACATTGGTACCAGGTCTAGTTTTACCAAGAGAGGGAAGAAAAAGGAAACAACCAAAAGAACCAAATAACTCAAATTCAGACTCATATTCAGACGAAGATAAGGATGATTATGACAACCCAGTTACACCACCACCAGTAGTTCCACAGCCTACTAGGGCAGGACCTTCCACCCTAGCTCCTAGATTTCAAGTGCCCCCTTACACATACCACTATGGGACACCACCAGGGCCAGACTATTGGTACTGGCTGATGCAGATGCAGGTCCGATGTTATAGGGCTATGAGACAGCAAACAGCAAGGATACTAGTGAGCCCACTTCCTGACTTACCCTATGGATTGGGCCGAGCACCACCACAGTTATATCCCCCTGCAGTTCCTACTCCAGCACCTCACCGACATCCAGTTCATACCGTGGCCATGGTTTACCACCTCGCACAGTTCCACCTAGGCCACAAGCACCACCAGCACAGGTTCCTATTCAGAGAAAGCATGTTCCTTCAATCGTCGAATCGGCTAGAGGGAAGACTTTGAGAGGCAGTAAGATATCCAGAGTCCCTACACGTGCCACCATTGTTCAGAGTCACAGGATTCTCAGGAGCACCAGCCCTGCAGCTGCACCGATTGATCCAGTATCCTCTCATAGACAAACTGATTCATTCACAGGACACTCTCTGTAGAGGACACCTGAGATTCCACTTGACAGCTTTGACATGCCCACAGGGGAATTTGTTGATCATTTGATACAAGATGGAGTATTCACCATAGGTACACCAGATGCAGAGGCTGATCGAGATGCATCAGACAAAGGCACCCACTATCAGCATGATGATTCTTCATCAGATGAGACACCTCCTGGACCTATAGTGTGACAATCCTCCATTTAGGGTATTAAAATTTACCTAATTTCATGCATTACCTAGAGTAATTCCCTGATTAGTGAATTCAAAATGATTTTATGTGTTAAGTTTTGTGAAACTTACTATGTGATACGTGATGTATTAGATTCGTAGTTATATGTACATATAATTACGTACTAAATGAACGTATCAAACTTGACCAACTAAATACAACAAAGTTGGTGATACAGAATAATTAATAATTTGAAAATTATTAATTACAAATACTAATAACTTATATTATTGAAATAATATACTATATTATACGTTTTATATTAACCGTACCGAGCGCGTCATACACGAACAGAAACAATTATAAAACGTACCTAAAGGTCGGAAATAATAAAAGTAATTATTTTCCCGTTCCTGTTAAAGTATTTGGAACATTACCTCAAAATATAATTTCCAAATTCAACTGAAATCTGGCACGCAATTTAACTGTACAGTCCAACTACTGTGAATAATTTTATTAGTAATTTTAAATAAAATTATTTCATTTTTGTATTTGTCGATTATAAAGTTTAAAATAAAATTTAAACAAACGAATAATTGAGTGGGAAACGGAGTACAAATAATTGGACCCGTACACGGAATTAACGGGTTAAAAACCCAAACAAACAAACCAAACTAAAATATCAGTCGACACATATATGCACCACCTTACCTCCCTTTGAAAATTTTAAACCAAAGCTCATTCTATATACTCCCTCACTTGATCACCAATAATACATCCCACCTACATTTCATCTGTGTATGTGTGTGTGTGTCAAGCAAGCAGCAGGAAGAAGAAGAAGAGCAGAGCTCAAACCTCCACCTTCGCCACTATCAATTCTTCAAATCACCAAACAATCAAACACCAAAATGATAACATAATCGTCCCTAATCATCATCATCATCTATCGTTCATCATAATCATCTATATCAAAATCTTTGTAAGGTTCCAAAACTATGTATTTTCATACTATTTGATCATATAATTTTGATTGTATATTGTTAGTATGTATGTAAACAAATTATAGAATTGTATGATATATTATAGTGATTAGTAATGTGCAAAAACGTGGAATCAAACACCCAAACATTTATATATATATATATATATACACATTACAAACTAAGAACAGGGGACGAACACAGACTGAATCGGGCTAGGAACCAAACCGATCGGTTGGTTTTAGCCAGCCGATCGGCTGGATTCAATGAGCCGATCGGCTCATTACCTTTAGCCGATCGGCTAAGGTGTGTTTGAGCCGAACGGTTTGTTAAACTTTTACCCGATCGGCTAGGCTGTCTGTGTACTGACTTTTTCGATGCGTTTAAATAATACACTGTCGACGTATACTTCGTAGTACAAATATATTAACGCGTATGAAATACAAATACTAAAAAGTTATAAAATTTATAAAATCTAATGATACAAAGTTTGGTACAAAATTGTACACGACCGCGGGACATTATTTTGACACGGAGAATTAATAATATAACTTTTTGGGCTGAACGGGCCGAATCTATAATGGCTCAAAAATTGAATTTTGTTAACGGGCCAAAATAACTTGTTAAACGTATTTGGGCTAAATTAATTTGGGGCCACACATATTTGGGTCAAACAATTCGACTTTGATATTGGGCCAAACTAATTGGGCCAAGCCCAACGGGCTACGTGATTCCAAAACGCAGACTTAAACCGAATTATATATAAGTGACGAGTTAAACGAGACAAATGAGATTAGTAACACGACAAATGGGTTCTATATATATAGTTGACGATTATAATTTATATATAGTTATATAAATGAACTACGACAATCGTATTAAACAAAGTTATTTTTATAACTACTATAATTGTGTTTTTGGAAACATAATCAACAACAATGATAACTACATATATATGTATATACGCGACTTATATAATATACGTATATATATAATCAGTGACGACAAATGACATATATATATTAGAATATATATATTCAACTAATAAATATATGTAAATATATACTTGTACGCAACGATTACTTCAACGCAAATATCACCAACAACTAAAATGCTATAAACATTTCAACTTAACGATTAGTCCATATACTTATGTAAAGTATATTTAATTGTGTCTAGGTATTTGAGAGGCACGTTTGGACTACTGTATATTACTAGTTGTATTCGCTGAAGCTTTGCTACACGTGAGTTCACAGCCCCTACCTTTTACTTGTTTTAAATGCTTTTAAAACCAGGGGTGGAAAACATAGAACTATGTGTTATTACATGCTACTTGCTTTATATAATTGCTTGACATGCTTTTATATCAAACTGAATTATATAAATGCTATATGATTTATATTCAACTGTTAACTATATGAAACATGTTCACAACTTTTTGGGAATAAGACAACGAATCTTGGTACGATCCTAGGTTTACATGAGGTAGTTGTAGTGCACATAAGTCCCAGTGCTTGCAACCTATAACCATTAGCTAGGTGACTCTAGCCACTGAGTATACAGATAGTACTATCGATTTGACAACCCTCCCACTGATATAACTCGTTGGTCATTCCAACCACACGACGGCAGTCGTAACGAGGAGTGTATACTTACCGTGTTACTGAGGCAACAACATCAACTAGTCGCGGATTGGTTATAGTACTAGGTGTCGTTACTTTAACTTTAAAGGTGTCGCTCACCTTAGAGGGATCATAGTCTATATTTCCCACATAAACTAAACAACTAAACTACAACTTGATTTGGGAAGGATATTCCCTGTGACAACTAATAGGATGGGTATTCCTACACACACTTACTTTTAGGAAACGTTTACCTTGATTGGATAAACTTGGTTTCCTGACAAAACAAATTTTATAGGAAATGTTTACTTGACTGTTAAACCTGTGTTTCCTACAGCTATTTATATGGAAATGTTTACTTGGTTGTTAAACTTGAGTTTCCTGCAACTATTATTAGGAAATATTTATGATTAAACTTATGTTTCCTAACACATCGACTGAATTGTAGTAAGAATGACATTCTTACAATAAAATAGGAAATGTTTTCTTTAATAAGAATACTTGTGTTTCCTGCTATACATATAAACATTATGTTTTTGTACATGAATGATTTATACAAAACTTGGTTTAACTATGCTTATACTAAACCTGTGAATTCACTCAACATTCAATGTTGACGGTTTACTATGTTTTTCAGGGAATTAGGACTCAGGTACATCTACATGCATAAAGGACGTAGGCAACCCAGACTATTTATGATGCCACTTTTGGGACACTTGGATTTCCTTTGTATTACCAATTCCATTGGTAATACTTACGAAATCCCTCTTTTATAAACTTGTATTTTGTAAACTTATGTTGTTCTACAACACCACTACTAGTACGACTTTATAAGTCGTACTCTTTTGTAATAACTTTTAAACTTATGGCATCTTAAATATATATGTTCTATATGATCATATGCTCTGATACAGTGAATGCACTATTGTAACGTCAGCACCCCCGCTGTTAAACTGTAAACTTAAAATGCTTCCGCTAATAGTCAAATACTTCCGCTAGTTACTAAATAAACGCGATTACCGATTTTGGGGGTGTGACATATAGTATCTTCAGCTGCAGTATCACCACCAGCCGAGCAATAGATTGCTCCACTTTCTAACTCCTTTCTATTTTCTTTCAAGACCTTATTATTATTGTGTGTATTTGATGTACTGTGGATGCATAGACATCACATCTATCCAATTATTACTTTATTATTACTTTACTTTTCTTATTAGCAGCTATTACTTGATTGAATTGAGTGGTTTGTTTGAGAAACTATCCATAGAAGACCAAAGCAAATTTATTATTACTTTACTTTTCTTATTAGCAGCTATTACTTGATTGAATTGAGTGGTTTGTTCGAGAAACTATCCATAGAAGACCAAAGCAAGGGAAGCTGTGGACCACACAATGAAGAATGCCAAGAGCCATAAGCTACAAGCCGCGGACCAGCAGACTTCTAACGAATAACCAGCAACGTGCACAACAAAAGTGGTACACCATTCCGAAACCCTCTACCCGTTTAAAGAATTGATTATCTCATCCGATATTCCAAAAAACTAAGTGTGGGATCATCAAAACCACACTACACTTATGAAACAATCCAAAAATAAGTAGAATCTCTAAGTGTGGGATACCTCAACAAGAGGTTCCTCTAAACAAATAGATTCGAATATTAGGGACAATGTTCATCTAAGTGTGGGATATACGGCCTTCAACCGCAAGTTTTACCTCTTATCCGTAAGTCAAACAATATTTTCATTAAAAGGCTAAAAATGGATAAAATTTCAAAAAATTTAGATTCAAAAACATCGTTCTCTAGAAATCCTATCTTTCAAAATTATAAATTACAGCAAGAAACGAGTTTTAACAACGAAACAAAACTGTTTTAGAATAAGATACGGACAAAAAAAGCAACACTAGGCTAGGCACACATAGACCAAAACATTCGATTCGTGAGGATTGAGCCCATCATTAGCATTCATCTATAAAATGCTTCACTTTTCGTTTCATGTGTGCGCTGATGTATGCATTTGAATTAGAACTTGCTCTTATAATGCATTTCGAGATCACACCGATGAGTGCCATACGTGTCATAGGTACAACCCATCTTGACAACTTCTAAGGAATCCAAACACCCTTCCACCATCAAACATCTACCCACTCAACATTCACTCTTCACACCCAATCAAAACCTCCTATTATTCGTCCCGAACCTACAGAAGTTTCATCTTCCAACAAATTCTCAGAGACACTCTTAATTTCCCAAGACTTTTGCAAACCAATACCATTATGAATCTTCGAGGCCATAAAATATATCGGTAAGGTCAGCAAAGGAAAAGAAAACAAAAGAAATCAAAAGGATTATGCCGGCATAACCAAGAAAAGGGCCAAGAAAAGGAAAATTCCAAAGAAAAGGGAAGAAAAAGGCTACGTAGTCCTTTCAAAATCTGAGAAATTCCAAAGAAACTCTCTCAAGAAAATTTTCGAGAAAATACAAGAAAAACTATCACACCTTCTTCAACCCAAACATCCGATTCCTTCCAAGATATCTCGAAAGGTTAGTACCGTCCTCATCAAAAGTGATGGAGATTTGATTCTCGATCAAGCCTATGACGAGAATGTTGCATGACAGGCTATCTGAGTGATTGACACTAGTAAGTAGGAAACCCTAAACACTTGAGTGATTTGAGTGACCCACTTATGAGGATTGCCTAGTCATGATCATCATATATGTTGCTCGAAGAAGGTATCAAATTCTATAAACCCTTAGTTTCCGGTAAAAACTCTTTCATAACTGTAACTTTATATCCTTTGGAAATTGTATCTCTAAAAACTAATGCGATTAGAATCCTTCCAGAAGCTTTTTAAGAATGAGTTTGCTTGAGGACAAGCAAAGTTCTAAGTGTGGGATACTTGATATCGTGTAAAAAGTCATGTTTTTACTACCGATATCTCTCTCATTCTGGAACGATTCTTGGCATTTTAAACTTAGAAATAGTACAAATCAGTGATATTATGCCAAGATGGTCAAAACAAGATTGCACGACAAAAATCAAGCAAAACAGATGAAAAACGAAGATTCCATGCTCGTTTGGAGATTCAAGGCATCAAAACAAGATTTCAAGACAAAAGTGCCCATCATCAACATCCATCTCATCCAAGATGTTCGTTTTCAAATTACGAATCCAACAGAAGAAGAAATCAACAAAAACGGATAAAGAATGAAGATTTTACGCTCGCTGGAAGATTCAAATGATTCGTACGCAAAATCTGGAGATAAGAGACATATTTTTGGGATATCTATCATCAAATTCTTCATTTTGAATTACGAATCCAACGCAAAAAGAATCAACGCAAACGAATGCGTAATGAAGAAGATACGCGCTAATTAAGCAACGCAGCGAAAGACGACGGACCGGGGCGGGTGGCAGCCAGCCGCCGTTGGCCAGCAACCAGCCACCGCCGGCCTGCTGGTGGGCAGCGCCGCCCCCCTCCCCCCGTCTCGTTTCCGCTTTTTGGTACTTGCGTGTACCCGGTGCGCCACCTTTCCATGCTTTTTCATACCCGGTGAACCACCTTTTACTCTTTTTCTAATGTGAGCCTTGGAATGCTAACATAAGCCACATTTCACCTATAAATAGCAGCCCTTAGACCTCATTTCAACACAGACTCTAATACACTCACACATTCTTACACCCATACACACTCCTTTTCCATTTCCACTTTCTTATTCTAGAAATTCTCTTATCTTATAGTCTAGGATTATTGTAATCAATCTGTGATTAGTATAGAGGCTAGAACGAATGTTAGGAAGGTTTGAAGATTCATCTTTGTACGTGTAAACGATATGTCAATCATAATAATACGCTGCTGCGCATTTATTTCCGGGTGATATCTAAACCTTTATCATACTTGCTTTATTCCATATTTTAATTATGTGTCATTGCTTGGTATGTGATATATTTGTTGCCATGAATTGCGAGTAGTTTATTATTGTGATTGTCGATGATGTAGATAATTATAAGTAAGGATGACAATATGTAATTAATGTACGACAATCGTAAAGAGATATGACGACCCCTATTCGACTGTTTATCCGATATAGTACTGGAAACGCTTTAAGGCGAAGTACACATGTATGGAAGTTGGTAAACAACCGAAGGTAGTTATATCTCTGGAATCAGCTCTGATTTAATACTTGAAATTCTGAAAGGGTAATACAACTTCACAACTAATTGGTATATCCTACGAAAGTCAAAACACTATAAAATGATGTTCGTAAAATACGTTCAGATAAAATAGGAATTAATAACCCTTGTAGCGTTAAGACTTTATGAATTCAAGTTTAATTTATGGATTACCCTTTCTGGTTATCCACGTGACTGTAACCTAGTAATTAGGATCTGATCAACCTTAATTATGGTAAGTAGTTATCTGTGCCCATGACATGCAATAAGTAAGACACATTGAATCAACTTGTTGTATATATTAGGTTTACATTTCTGCATTGCTTTACATTTAGTTAGATACACTGTCACTTTCACTGTCAATTACTCTTGACCGCATGTTGATGTGAGAAACCGTGGAACTACTACGTAAAGTACACTGTCTATCATTGAAAGGCATGGTCTGCATATGAAACACGTTTTAACAAACTGCGAATAATCCGGGGATGTATAACTGTTTGAAAAGGAGAAATTTGAATCATAAGTTGAAGTAACTAGATCTTAAATGAATGATAACAGGACTTCGGAATAAGAGTAGAGTCGTAATGACCTAGAACACCAAGTCTTACAAAATTGGCAGTCTAGACTTACGAAGTTATTAATTTATGTCCTAATCGAGCAGTAAACTATTTTTAGGAGTTAAGAAAGGTCGGACCTATGAGACGATACGTTACTGACTCATGAACCTCAGTATAAAACCAAAATAGGTTGCTTATATTTCAACTAGATAAGTATTGGAAGTTTGCGTATTGCTCCGATCAGAATCATGATAACCTAGTTCCAAGTGACATGCCAATGGGAAATTGAGTTGGTAGGGTTCTAGAGTTTACGCCTAGTAGTTTGGTTGCCACATTAGTATCATCCCTATTTATTCTGTCATCCCGAAATATTAATTATCGAAATCTCAACAATCACATATTTATCTTTATCTGCTTTCCTGTACTTTAATTTCCTGCATATTAATTACTTGTCTTTAATTTAAAACCCCCCAAACCTACCTACTTTGTTCCATCCTAGATACTTCCCTACCGACAGGGCCAACTTTAATTGCCCACACGTTTGGATTCATAGAACAATCTTAGGTTATATTTACCGCTTACTAACCAGAGTAGGTAGTACATATAATTTAAGCCCCACTAAATATAAATTTAAAACCCCTGCCGCGCCCGCATCACCATCAGAAATCACAACGACCGGTTGCGGGTGCAACATAAAGCTTACTTGAATTTTTGAATCTTGTTTATAAAAAGATCAAAATGACTAGTTGCAATATGAAAGTTGCATCATTCTAGTTAATAAAGTGTTTGAGACTTTTGAATAGCAAGTCATATTTCTAAGGAACAAATATTATAATTATGCCATTTAAAGATGGAATGTTAACTTGTTAGTCAATTTCACATCATAAAACACCAATTTTCAAAAATTGACTAACACTTAATATTAATATCTTTAAATACATAAAATGGTCAAAGTTTCATCACTAGTTTTCTAAGTTTATGGTAAATTGCAAAGTTTTAATTAAAGTAAGGTAATTACAAGGTTTCTTTAAAATCTTAATGCTTACTTAGTTAATTACTAATGCATTTTCATTGTTTAAAGCCTTTTCTAGGAATCATTCATAAAATAAGATCTTTTGTCCTAGAAAAATGCTTATGACATTTACCATAGCTTAAAAAACTTATTGGTGATAAATTTGTGGTTTGGTGATTGCGGTTTGGTTAAAAATGTATCTTTCTAGGTTATGGATTATTCGATTTTTAAAGCCTACATTTCGAATTTTTATTTAAAATTTGGGATAACATAGTAAATCCATATATCTATGATCATGATGCGCACTAATTATCTTTTATCTTGACAGATGAAGTATGCTTCTGAAGATATCCATCCTACTTTGGAATACTTGGCCACTTCCGCCAAAAAGAAGAAACTAATTAAGGATTGGATGAACCGGCCATTTGGAAAGAACGGATTTATCATCTGGAGAGATGTAAAGGCACTTGGGTACAAGAGTGAGCTAAGGAAGTTAGTGAAATACAAGATCAATGATGAGAAAATGGATGCTTGGTACAAGATGTTTGCCCTCAATGAAGACATTTACCGAGAGCTAGTTATTGAGTTCATGTTGACCTACAAATTCAACCCTTGCATCTCCAATATTATAGATAAGCGATTAATCAACTTTAATTATAGAGGGGTGAAGCAGCATGTGTCTTTGGCTGAGCTTGCGGTATATCTTGGGTTCTACATAGAGGAGCAGACACATTCTCAGATATTCTTCGATAGTTCACGGGGTGTTTCATGTAATGAAGACAATGGGCTGATTTGGTACTATCTAACAGGTACTAATTTCATTCAAATGTAAAAGCCTCCACGTTCTTCAAAGTTAAGCATCGACTCCTGCACAAGCTACTAGCTGTATCACTGCATGGAAAGAAAGAAACAGGAGGAGCTGTTGAAGCTGATGATCTCTTTGTGATGAACGCCATGATTAAGAAGAAGAATGTGAATGTAGCTTTCTTAGTAGCCGAGAGGATTCAAAGAGAGATGACATTTGAGATAACAAAGTATATCTATATGGGAGCTTTCATAACCAGGATTTGTAGCCGTATGGGTTTGCTCACAGAGGATCACATGAGCGAGTACACTAGCTCGCCTTATGTTCGATCCCTGCCGTTTGATCTAGAGTACTTCCGCACCATATGGTTGATATCTACTGATTCGAGCGGGCAGGCATTCTGGAGAGCTACCAAACAGGCCATTTCTGGTTGTGTTCTGAAGAGGAAGAGTAGTAAGAGAGACAGGGATGTTGAGGATGATGAGCCGATTAAGATACTAGATGATGATAGAGATGTTAGAGAACCGCAGAAGGATACTAGGGCACCTGGCTCTACATCTAGGGTTTAGAGTGTTATTGACTGGACTACACCAGTGACTTCACTTTCTCAGTATTGGACTTTTCACGCACTTCAGGTTAGACATGCTCATGACATAAATGTAGCTCGCAGATTTAGATTGCCGATACCAGATCCACTGATGTATAGATGTGCGACACCACCATCCACATTTCCACAAGTCACCACCACCTTTGCCCCAGTCACCACCACTATTCCATCATACACCATGCCCAACACATCTCGCTATGAGCCAGTATATTCCATACACACCTTAGCTGCTCCATCTACCTCATGACAGCTATCCCCAGCTACCCATGTCTTATCTCCGATTTATGAGATCCCGAGACCTGATGATCCAAATATTTATCGCACAGTCATGTCCACCACTAGTGTTGATGGCCTTACATTCTCAGGATTCTCAGTGATGCTCAACTTTGATACTATTCCAGAAAATAAGCTTCCAAATGAGAACGACATTAGGAGAGGTTACTTGATATTACTTGAGGAGGCACGCATGACAGCTCAATGCCTACAAGAGTGGGGTTTTGAATCTGTAGATGACTTGCCGACAAATTTCTTGAGGGATGTTTTGAGGCAACACAGGCTTATTACATCAGAGACTGTATCAAGGAGAGCCACTAGTGGAGAGCTTTCGGCTGCATGAAATAACCCTTCCACTTCTGCATTTGATCTTCATGTGACTGATCAGGGGTCTCCTCATGCTTAGACTTTCTCATCTCCAGTACTTTATTATTATTATTATTGGTCTGTATTAGCACTAACTATTATGGTGGGATGACTTGTGAACTTGTTTTGATCTTTTGGTACTTTTTACCCAGCTTGCTACTTAGCTGGATGATCTATCTATTTATCTTTATGCTTACATTTTCTTGGTTTATTTTAGTAGAATAAAATGTGGTTGAAGTGATTGTTGAGAATGATGGGATCGATTCACGACTAGATGACACGCACTAAACCGGAAGGCTGTTCTTAGATGGAAACAAGATGAAATCTCTAGCAAGCAAATCATCCTTCTTCAACCAAATCATTTTCATCTCGTGAATCCATGAGGGGAGTTTTTCGTTCTTTTCCGTTGTCTTCCCGAAATATTCATACCATATCCTTATGCCTAATCTCTAAGTGTAGGATTGATGCCAGCTGAATGGTCAGTTTTTAGGAATCGCTTCCTGTCGTTGCGGGCCTCCCGCTTGGATGGATCAGTGGGTTTTAAAAATTGTTTTTGTTGGACCTAAGTATACTAAAGCTATGGGTGAGTACAGCGATAGGTATGACCTAGGGTCGTTCTTCAAACTACAACGGGCATGGGATCTGGGACTTTAGTTATCTATGGGAATTTAGCTAGGGTTAAAAAGAGGTTTTGGTTTGTTTTGGTTTTAACTAACTACTAATTACCTAAAATTAAAATAAAGTAAAGTGGAGGGGAAGTGGCAACGAGAACTTATAGGTGAAGCGAATGTTTACTATGATAATTACTCATGCTATTTAGGGGTAGTTAATGGGATAAAGCCTTAGTTAAGATGACATTAATATTTCCTAATGAGCCATAACTCTTAGCCTATTATCTATCTAACATAGAGTTGTCCGCAATCAGATAAATAATATGTCACGTGGATAACAGTTATGGAATGTAAACTACACCGAAAGTTGTCCCAAATGTAGCAACCAATTTAACCAACAACCATCCTCGAGTCTTATCCCCCAATCTCGGACATTTGAGATATCCGAATCATGGCATGAATTGTTGAATAAACAAAAACATGAACAGGGGTTTCCTACCGGGACAAGTTGAGATGGTCTGGTCTAACGGCTGATTAAATTGTTCATCATTATTTCATATAAATCATTTTAACTATTCTATGTATGTTAAACTGGTATATGCAATTGATAAATATTCGAAAACCTAATCATGTAACTAATCAGCATAACAGATACTAGCATGCAAACCCTAAGCAACAATCAAACAAGAACATGCAGAAAGGCAACATAGCAGGGATCAATTATGCAGAGTGACGGGGTACATGGTTAAGTCACAAGTGTCCCGAAAGTTCTCTCTAAGACACTTGTTAAATGGCTTGAATCTAATCTATCTCTAATCCTACGCTCCGTGTCTCCCTCCGGTAATATTTCAACCAGGAGAACACCGGCCATGTCGAGTTCAACGATCATCAGACACAGAATAATTAGCGGCATACAACTAGCAATTGGCCAAGCCTAGAAGGATGTTACTAACCACAACATAAGTTGGATAGATAAACAATTGAGATTCAATTCATAGATTCAAATATAATTCAACGGCATATAGACAGAGTAACAGCATGATTTAAATATAACTACCCTAGCATGGCAACTATCATAGCAAACACAGATTTGTCTAGCTAAGCATGGCAATAATCCTAGCAAGTAATTCTAAACAAGTATAGCAACAGCACAACATTATTTAAAATAACAAGATAGAAATTATAATAGAACCTGACAAAGCGTTATTACAAATCGTGCGACACCGCAGTCTCGGAGCACCTCCGTTACAAGTAAGCTACTAACCTACTAGCTTAAATAACCTAATTAACTAACTAACTAATTTAGAGAGAGAGTACTAAGAGAAAGTGTGTGAGATGTGAGTTGTGTGTCGAAATGATGAAATGAGGCTTGTATTTATAGAAATCGTACAGCCGTATCCGTAGACCGTATCCAAACCCTCAAACGCACAACCGTATCGCAAAGGCAAATAAAAATCAGATTTTTATCACCCAAACGCACGATACGGCTGAGCTGGACCGTATACGGCTGAACTGGATCGTATACGGCTGAGCATAGGGTGAATACGGCTGAACTGGGCTGTATACGGCTGAGCACAGGCCGTATACGGTCTGTGCAGGCCGTATACGGTCCAGGCCCAGCCGTATACGGTCTAGACCAGCCGTATACGGCCTGGTTCAGCCATATGCTGGTTCTTCGGTTCTTCATTTCTTCGTTCGGGCGTAACTTCTTCGTCGTTTATCCTTTTTGAGTGTTCTTTATATCTACGCGTTCGTATTTTCCTAACGAAGAAAATGACATAAGTTAGAGGTCATAATTCTTTGTGTAGCTCAAAAAGTGCTAGAACGAGTGAACGAGAATGCTTATGATCGTATTCGTTAGATTTATCGTGTTTTTCGACCATTTTAGTTGACTTTTGAAACATTGTCTATATTTTGGCCCATGTGATGAGTTTTAATGATAAAGTATCTATTTTTATTAGTTTCGTCACATATTGGGCTAAAAAGGTGAGATTAATGCACGTAAAAACATGACTTTTTGCGTGTTATCAGGGATCCCCTAAAAGATATCTGCCTTAGTAAGTGAACATTAGGGATAATGTTCCTTTAAGTGTGGGATACACGGTATGTTATACCGTAAAGTTTTCTGACCTTTTGTCCTCCAAAGTTAACTTGAAACTCGTTTCCTGCTCAAAATTTTTTCAAAAACTTGACTGATTTATCAGTCAACTTTTGTAAATCCTTTGATCTTTTGTTCAGAATAATACTTTTTAAGGATAATCACTTTTTCAGAATAAATAAATTACTTTGGAAAGTACGATAAGGCGGAATAAGGATCCCTTAACAATGAAATGGTCATCTTTGAAGCATCGCATGACTAGGTGCATACACCCTATATTGTTGTGTGAGGAACTTGAGCCTTTAATAAGCATTCATTTTTAATGCTTCGCCATTCATTTTTGTGTGTGTGCCGATGCATGCGTCTTAGAATTAGAACTTGTTCCTGGTATATGCTTCGAGACCATACCAAAGAGGATCTTGGCATTTATTAGGATTAAACCCATTTTTCTCATATCTCTTCAAGCCTAACCCTGCCGATACTCAATTTTAGTATCGATGATCCGTTTAGTAAATCCTGTTGAGCCTTAACCTTTTTGTTTTTTTAAAAAAAAAAACCCAAATTTTTAAAATATATTACCTTCCATACCCACCAAAACCTTATCTTAAAATTTTTGAATTTTTGAAAAATGCTATTTAGATATTCTTTTTGTTTTCACTCTAAAAATCACAAAATCCGTGTTTTACTCAAAAACTTCTCGCGTGCATTTCAGAAATCAAATCTTAAAAGATCGAGAATCTTGAGGTGCGAAAAATTGGCACCAAGTGAAATTCGAAATATCAAAAAAAAAAAGTGTGAAAAATGAAAATATGATGAAAAAGCCTTAGAAATTCTTTGGCAAAGAAATTCTAAACAAAAATTTATCATCTAAATAAAGCTAAGTGCTTCAAAATCTCCCAAGAACTCGGATCTCTGAAAGACGTAAATCTTCCATGTGTTTTCAAGAAGATAGAAGTCAAAATAGCTATCTTCCTTCCTTACCGTTATCCATTTCCATTTTCATTAAAAAAGCATATCTAAATAAAGTTTTTCATAAAATTTGAAAATTTCTAAGATAAGCATACCCTTTAAACCTTGAAACAACCCTTTTCATACCCATTTAACCCTCACCCGAACATTACAACCCAACAAAAATGCCTTGGGATAATTAGCACCGTCCTCATTTGGAGTGGTGGAGATGCGATTCTCGACCAAGCCTATGATGATAAGCGCTGCATGACTGGCTTTGAGCGATTTCGTTTGTTTAGAATGTTAGGAAACCCGATACACTTCTTGAGTGAATTGAGTGACCACCTATGAGGATCGCCCAGTCATGTACTTCTACATTTCGAGAGTTGCAAAGTATGCTAAAGGGACAGCCAGTTCAGTTTTAAGATTTCTTATTCTATTGATCCTTACTTTCTGAAATAATTTACCTATTTTGAGGAGTTGATGTCCTTAGAAAATATCTGTTCTCATCAACTGATCCATTTTCTCAAAACCTTGAGTGAAGTGAGATACGGTTTGCTTGAGGACAGGCAAAGTCTAAGTGTGGGATATTTGATTTGACGTAAAAAGTCATGTTTTACGCACATCTTTTACCTCATATTTAGCACTTAATTAACAAAATCATACCAATAAAGTCCACATTTACTACATTTTGTTAAAAAGATCAAAACTTTATAAGTATTCTAAAAACAACGGTATATGGACGAAAAACACACTTAAAAAGGCATAATTCGTTCGATACGCTATTTTATCGTAAAAATTCCGATCTAGGACTTAATAAGTATCATAAAATGTAGTTCTGGAGAATACGAAAGCGTGGATATAAAGATCGTCAGAAACGGATCAAGAACGAAGAAGATAGGGCACAACGAGTTACGATCCAGCATACAAGACTTACGATCCAGCACACGAGACCACGGCCCAGGGTTCACCACCCATCTAGGGGCCGTATACCCCCCTAAAGGGGCCGTATACCCCCTCTATAGGGCCGTATACGCCCTTGTTGGGGTGGTATAACCCTTTCTAGGGGTGGTATACCCCCTCTATGGTGTCGGATACACCCCGTTTGCTATCGAATACACCCTATTTGCTACCGAATACGCCCATTTTGGTATCGAATATGCCCCTTTTGGTGTCGAATTTCATAGCTCGGGGGTGTATTTCAGTGTTAAATGGAAGCGAGGGTGTTGAGTGTAAAATTGTAACTTGTAAGCCTATAAATAGAGGCCTTCACCTCATCATTTCTCATCAATTCAAATCCATCACAACACAATTCATTCTTACACTTTCACACACATTTCTCTTGTATTTTCATTTCTTAATTAGTTTCTCTCTCTAACTTCTATCTCTAGAGGGTTAGAGAGTAGTTAGTGGGTAGCTAGTAGATTAGAGTAGAGATTAGCTTTTGTAATCAAGGAGTATTGGTGTTCAAGCTTTTATTCAAGGATTGCAAGTTCTATTCTCTTGTTACGCTGCTCTATTATCCGGTGATATCTATTCCCTCATACTGTTATTATGTCTGATTTATCCATGCGTAATATTATGGTATGTGTTTTACTTATTGCCATGTTTATTGAGTAGTGTAACATTGTGATTGTTAAAATGTAGATATTTAGGAGTAGGGATGATGTTAAATTAATCTTTAATTAAATATGTGATTGGAAATTGTTATGTTATGTATCGGGTTAAACTTTTCAAGCGGTAGAACTAAACCACCAATTCCACCATTTCCAAGCTTTCACGTGACTATTACTTTAGTATTAGGACTTGATCAACCCTAGTATCGGTAGATAGTTATCTGTGTTTTTGTATGAAGCTGTGGACATGCTGTAAAACGGCCCAGTACTTAGTATAGCGCTGGAAACACCGCTGGTGGAGTACAAATGCGTGGAAGCTACGGACCGGTCTTAAGCATATGACATCGTGGATACCTGAAAGTCACCCTTCTTGAACATGGTCTAGGTATATATAAAAGTTGTGGAATTGCTGAAAAATGTAGTATACACCGTGAAACGAACCTAGGGATGAACGTTTGATCACAAAGGAGGGTCTACACCTGAACAGAAGTAGGATGCTTAAACCCCTTGATCCAACATAACTGACAGTTTAACATACATTAACAAGCAATGGTACGACCCTTAATAAAATCAATTAGAATTAGGTCAGAAATTAAATATCGATCTGTTGCCTTATTCATGCGCCCAGGAGTTAACTCCAAGACGGGTCACTAGTCCTCATCGGACAGTGTTGGGGGACTGAGCAGTTCGATCTGATCAGACTCATGATAACCTAGTATTCAGTGACATGCGACTTAGGGTTTCCACTTAACTCGTAGGATGGTAGTGTTGACATCAAACCTCTGTTAATATTATTAAAGGGAATTTTTCTATCATCTTTTATAATGAACATTATCCCAAAACCTGAATATTGAAACTTCAGCAATCACAATCTCTATCTATCTGCTTACCCTTTCCGTATTTTAGTATTTACTTTTCAGTATTATAGTTAATTTAGAAAATACCAAAAACAAACCATACCTGCTCTTTTAAACCCATCCTATTAGCTTCTATTGTTTAAGGTATTTACTTTATTTCGATTCACTCTGATTATAAGAACGACATCTAAGTCAGACTTACCGCTTACTACCCTTAACAGGAGCAGTAGGTAGTAATAAAACTTAGGCTTCCCAGCATTATAAATTTAATACCTACTGATCGCCCGCCTCCGACTGGAAGGTCCGCAATGACAGGAAAGCGATTCCTTGATCGACCGTTGGGGCGCGATCAGGTATATATATAGATTATATGATACGTAATAAATACATTTACAAATGCAACAATAAATGAGTATATTAATTGATAACAGAAAAGTGCCTCATATTACTTAGTTTATTCATATTCTTTTTATTTATATATATATATATATATATATATATATATATATATATATATATATATATATATATATATAGAGAGAGAGAGAGAGAGAGAGAGATGCATATAAAATACATAACTTTTATTCAAATGAAAAGGACTAGATATATAATAAAGATACTTTGGTTCATTTAGGCTTTTTAAGTCGGTTTTTAGGATGAAGACCAAAAGGCGAACCAATAGTTTTGGTTTTTCATAAATCAAAAATCAAACCGTTGATTTTTTTTTGATTCGATTTTTTTGGTTCTGTGTTTTTGGATTCTTTTGGTTTTTTGGTTTGCAGTTCGGTTTACGCTCACCACTAGAGTAAATAAATCCGGGATGTCAGTATAGAAAGAAGTGGATGATGCAAACTGAGAATGACAAAGTAGATATATATTTTTTATTATTTTATTTTGCATTAGTTAAAATAGAAAAATTAAAATCATACTTTAGTTAGATATATATTTTCAGTGACACTTGTATATAGTAATTATGTTTGTACCGTAAATGCATTTGGTCAAACTCCCCCCAAATATTGGTATCTTAATGGAATTAGATTAAAAATATGGAAAGACTCAAGTGGGTGGCCTAAATACCCATTTTAAATGCTATTAGATTAGTAGTACATTTGCATCATATTTAATAAACAATCAAATACTCAATAATTAACAAACAAAACTAATAAAGACTCAATTTCATTCATTTATAATAATATTTCAAAATAATAATAATAATAATAATAATAATAATAATAAATATGATCAAAATATGTTTGATGCTCTTGCAAAAAAACATAATCAAAAAATGTTAACTTAATCTAAACTTCTTCTTTTTTCATTATGTTACCTTTAGATTTTTCGATTTCTTAGATACCTTACAATAATGTGATATCAAGGTATAATCTATTGATTAACCCCAATTGAGATAGTATTTTTCTTTCATTTTTTTTTTTAAATTTTGTTTGTGGGAATTGTGAACTTTGTCATAATAACATAAAAAATAAATAACGAATAATATAATAATATGAATGTAAAGTTCTCTTGCTATGCCAATTAAAATTTACGTAATAAAATAAAATAAAATATAAACTTTGTATTAAAATCATGTGGTAGCCCACGAATTCGTGGGTTATAATCTAGTAAACATTAAAACATAATGAATAATAAAGATGAAGATAATGCTATTATTATCTGGGATTATAAAAGTGGAATACATATATTACAAAGATAAAAAACAGTTGAATATGACATATCATGATATTTTTGAAAGTGCTGGAAGTCCAATTTCAATAATTGTGGTAAAATATTTAAAAATTAAAAAAAGATGTAGAAATAATAAGGGCTAAAAAAATATGAAAGTACTGGAATTGCCAATTTCAATAGTTGTGGGTACATATTTTAAAAATTGAAAAAATATGTAGGAATTAATTTTAACCGTAGGATGTTTATGGATGAAACTAAATTAAGGTCAAGATTGCTCTATGGTATTCTGTTTTAATTATATATAAAGATAATGTTATTATTATCTGGGATTACAAAAGTGGAATACATATATTACAAAGATAAAAAACAGTTGAATATGACATATCATGATATTTAAACTATTAAGATTAAAAAAATTTGAAAGTGCTGGAAGTACCAATTTCAATAGTTGTGATAAAATATTTAAAATTTTCAAAAAGATGTAGAAATAATAAGGACTAAAAAAATAGGGAAGTACTGGAATTGCCAATTCTAATAGTTGTGGGTACATATTTTAAAAATTGAAAAAAAAATGTAGGAATTAATTTTAACCATATGATGTTTATGAATGGAACAAATCTAAGGTTTAGATTGCTCCATGATCTTCTGTTTATATATATATATATATATATATATATATATATATATATATTATATTATATTAAAGAAGATACTAAATATGTTTTGAAAATTAATGCGTAAATTTAGGTCTAGTCATATGCTTTTTGACACATGACTTTCATTTGTTTCTTCTCGTTATATTCACCAAAGAATTTTACAATATTTAATAACCACCAAATCGTTAGAGACGTAGACCAGTCCCAATGGCTCACGTCGATATTTAAAAGTAAATTGGTAAATGTGAGACTCAAAAATTGAAGTGACAATATAACTGATGACAGAGGTCTTTCAGTTTCAGTCAATCTTTGAAAAAACTGAATTGAGGCTAACGTAGCTCAGTCGGTTTCAGTCAGTTTCAGTCACGAATAGGGTGTTTTTATATTGAAATTATATAGTGAGCACATCAAGGTATGTTTGACAATAACGGGTTAAATTTAAGGGCTAGATTTGGGGTCGGAGCTAAAGCTTGAATTTCTATTCAAAAGTCACTTAAAAAAACTTTGTATAAAGAGCTTGTTGGGATTTATTTAATCTAACAAACTCTATTTTTATTGTATTGCCAAATGATACTTACGAGTTAAAGATTTTTAAAAGTATAAGCACAACCCCAATAAGTTCGGTGCGAAACATACCCCAAGCAAATTTCTATAATTACGACAATCATAGTTTGTAATTAAAAGTGGTTTAAAGTTTAAAGTGCTTTTACTTTGGGCTATTCGCAAGATAATACGGAGTATTATTATTATTATATAATGGACCAATAAGAAGAAGGTAAACAGCTTTTGGTTGATATATCATATACTCCTATGTAATTTCTTATTTGTGGGATTGGTGTTCTATTAAAGGTAAGTGTAAGCTTAAGAAAAATCACCGGAGCGATAAAAACGGACAACCTATAATTTTCAGACTGAATGTAAACACCTATCAAGTAGATCAAATCAAAAACATATCATTATGTTTGCTAATAGTAAGATAACTTAACAAAGTTGAACGAAGATACGCTTCCTATTACTCTCACATCTCAGTAAAACATTTTAACTTTACATACAGTTTTAATAATTTCTACTAATTATACTATTAATCGATCAAAAAATATCTCTATTTACTAAAGTTTCTTTTAATTGCTTGTTGCATTTAGCAAACACTTATATGGGAAAAATCAGTATATCAACCAAGACAATTGAAATGGAACAGAGTATGTATATTTTATTGATGTAGGATAGTCACATAAAAATATAAGGGAGTTCATATTTCACCATCTAATTTGATAGATCCACCAAAAGTGTGCAATAACTGTTTGTACAGTACATCTAGTTAATGCACATATTTGATGGATTTATCAAATTGGATGGTGGAAATATCAATGTCCAAAATATAACTTATAAAATACTTCATTCGTCTTAAAATAACTGTTTACTTTTTTATTTTAGTTTGTCTCAAAATTGTGTCAACTTTAAAAAGTAGTAAATAACTTTACCAATTTACTATTAATATACCTTTTATCAAATCTAATATATGGAAGTCTATACAAAAAGCAAGGATAAAAGAAGTTATGTTCATTATCGGACAATGAATATTAAATTCCGTATAAACTAATATCGAACATTTATTTTGAGACGCGAGGAGTAAGTTTAGAATTATATGTTTCTTCACAATTAATATTGCTCATTAAATAAGGTACTTTATGATGATCTAACTCGTCATAGAAAAAAACAAGGCCAACTTAGATAAATGTAAAAAAAGATAATATTTTCCCTATTCAAGTTATTTGGTGAGTGCAATTATTTATATTTAAATGTATCGTGATCTAATTTGGGTATCTCATGATATTTTATTATCATTTCATTTGCCATTTCAAGATGGGTAGTTAATTAGATTTTGAACAAAAACCTTTTTAAATATATCAAGAGGTAAACCATTATTGATGGCTTCAAAGATAGCTTGGATCTAAACCATATTGTTCAAGACAATTTTTTAGACATACACTGTTGCATTTTTATATATGGACAACTAAGTTTTGCCTTTTTTTATACATGTTATTCACGTAGTGTTTTCTTCACAAATGTCAATTTCAATTAAACTCTTTCTTTTTTAGTTGTCCCTTTCTATAATCAACGCCTTCTTTTTTCTCTTTTATATATGTCCTTTTCCGTACTTTAGTTAAATCACCAACTATTTACCTATTCTACTTTCACATTCATCTCGTTTTACAATTGTAATCTATAAACATATTTTTTGCTAAAACTTGGTCTCATAATCTTTTAACAGGACCACCATTCCTTAGTGACCTTAGTACCTCAAACATTACAAGGTCTCAATAGCTCAAGCGTCATCAACGACTATTATGAATGGGTTCAAACAAAGCTTGTTGGTCACTTTTTTCACAAAATAGATGTTGAATGAATGTTTACAGACTTAGAAATTCTATACTATGTGAAAAGAAAAAATTTCTAAGGCATCAATAAGTTTAATTAAGAACATTGAAGTACTAAGAGATAGTTGTTAAAAGTTTACGTATTTCGTAATTTAAGTGGAACAATTCTTGTGTTTAACACTTTTTCCCCGTTGTTGAAAAGAAAAAGGAAAAGAATAGTGAATTGGATGGCTAGGAAATTAAACAGGGTCGTGTGGTGATGGGTGACGGATTTGAGGGGCCCCGAACGAGGACAACCAATTGCCCCCTTGCTTTTATGGTATGCAAAGTAAGTACACTACATAATTATGTTTATGTATTTTTTATATGTGAAAATAATTCGTGCAACAGCACGGATTAAATATCACAATTAGTAAATATCACAATTAGCTTTAAAGGAAGGGTCATATATCATATATAAAAAAGCTAGGCGTTAAAAATGTATAATTTTAAACTTACACATCGGTCAACAACACAATTAATTGATGATGTTAACAGCATAATTGATTAACCCTTCTTATATTCGTTTTTTACAGTTAAGATAAGCTATCAATAGAACAAAAGCATTAGACGGTTAGACTACTCACAGTCACAACCGTTTAAACTGATTGGTCAGTTTGTGTTAGTGTAACGTCAAATTAACACTTTTTCAAACTAACTGAACACTGCTAATGACTGTTTACTTCAATTTTTTTGGACTGGGATATATATATATATATATATATATATATATATATATATATATAGTCAAAAGTTCAAATGAGAACCACAAAAGGTACAGAACTGCGAGAACTTTTAAATTGTAGGAATTTTCACATGTTTAATGCTTCAATCACATGTGAACATTGTTTTAGATTAAGGTTTAAAAAAATAGTTTGATAAAACCTCAATGTAACCTTTAAAATCAGATTTATATTTTTCGTTCACATGTGCACATTTGATCTGTGAACATGTGAACACTTCATATATATTATAATTTAACATGCATTTTGGGGTTTTTAACTTTTCTTTGACAATAATATAAACATTAAATATCAATTTATATGTAATTTGTTGCCTTTAAATATACAAAAACCATGTAATATAAAAGTTCTCGCAGTTCTGTACCTTTTTGTAGTTCTCGTATGAACCTAACCCTATATATATATATATATATATATATGGTTGAGTTCTAGTGAGAACAAATGGCTTCCGTAAGAACAGTGAGAACAAATGATAGTTATCCATTTAAAATAAATGGTCCAAAATAGAGGTGACATTTTTATAAATATTTGGAAATCAAGAAAAGGGTGGTGGTATTTTTGTAAATAGGTGAAACTTCGATTTTCATTCACAATGTATATTTTATGTGAATCATAATTTTTTTTGTTCATATACATAAACCCTACATTTGTATTAGCGTCACTAATTACTCAAAACTTTGAAAAACCCATTTCTAGGTTATGAAAATGGAGGAAATTCACTTACTTAGGGTTTATGATAATCAAGAACGAAGGAATTAGGTTAGTAGAACTTTGATTTGAAGATTAGGAGTTGAATTCTTGTACTTGAACTTGTTCCTGCGATTTTACTTGTTTCTTAAATAATACCCGGAAGAGTTTGGAAGAAAAGAATTAAATTGATACATATGCATGAATAGACATGTGTTATTAATTTGTCCCCTCAATTCTTTTTGTCCGGAACTTAGAAGCCATCTATAGTTTCTATTATTCTATATCACTTATAATAGTAATAACTTAAAATAATATTTATTTATTCACTAAAATAATAACTTGAGAATTTGAGGTGTTACAACTCTCCCCCACTTATTTAGTTTGTGTCCTCACGAACTATTTTTGGTTCACTGCAGGTTAGTACACCATCATCCACTCTTCAGACTCCCAAGTAAACTCAGAGTCTTTCCTATGACTCCACTGAACCTTGAAAATAGAAACCAACTTATTCTTTATTTGCTTATCTTTTTTATCAAGAATTTAAGCTGATTTTTCCACATAACTCAGTGTTGGGGTTGTGCTGTTACATTCACATTAATGGTAATCGCAACACCACGCCAACGGGACCGATATGGTGAGGAAAGTTTTAAATTTGTATTTGCTGGGGTCTAAGTATAACTTACTGGTATTGAACCAAAGGCTAGTAGGTAGTTGTGACACCCGCCAAATTAGGACTAGTGATTAGTGCCTAATCAATTGTTAATACATGTAATTAGTTTTGTATTAGGCTAATTAATGTATCGAACTATATATTGATGAATATATACAATTATGCGATTTGATTAAATCGTACGCGACCCAAATCGAATGTAATTCAATTCAATTTATACGGACGTTGGTGAACAATTCAATTTAGTACAAACATTATATCCAAAATATTATTTTGATAATATTTCGTAATTAGTTTGTATCGTACAGATAAACGTCCACGCGATTAAAATGTTAAACACACAAACAAACAAAACCATTTAAGTTATTAAGTATTTGGTAAAATACTTCAACAAAAATATTGAATAAACATTCGTATTTTAAAACATATATTTAAACGTATAAAATAATTATTTAACGTTTAAACGATCGGGAAAACGAACACCGCACGGAGCGCAAACGCAGAGATTAAAATTTGGGAGATTCCCCTCCCCCTTCTCCCCAAAAATCTACCATACACCCCCACCCCCGTCCCTTTTTCCCTCATTTTTCATCCACCCATTCTCTCTCTTCCATCTTCTTTCTCTCTCTTCTCTCTAACATAACCAACACCCCACCACCTTCTAATTCCATCAAAAAGCACCATAAAACGACATCAAATTACAAGACTCATTTGGGGAAAAAGAACCGCGACAACACGATCTACATTTCCCTCTTTTCGGATTTCTCCGGCGTTAAGTTTTGTAAGTTTCCGACAAAACCCGAAACACTTCGATTTTACTCATTTTCACTTGTTTATGGGTTATTTAAGCTTAAAATGTCCAAATATGGGTTGGGTAAAAGAATCGAACCAAACGGTCGCCGAAAAACATGTTTTTGGCTCAAATTCCGGCCAACAGCTCGTTGTGTCGCAGAGGCTCCAGGCCACCTGCGACACAAGCCCTTATGTCGCAAAACCCCCACTTATGTCGCATATAGCGACACAAGTGACTATGTCGCAAACCCTTCGGATGTCGCATTTAGCGACACAAAACACTATGTCGCAAAACCTATTTCCGTCGCATATACCGACACAACATTTTATGTCGCATTAAATTGCGGATGTCGCACTTAGCGACACAAGCCCTTATGTCGCAGACATGATCTACGACACAAAAGACTATGTCGCATCTAGCGACACAAGCCTTATGTCGCACACTGGGTCGCATGAAACAGAACCAAGAAAACACAGATTTTACTAAGTGTCGAGACCAAAAATTTTGTCACTTGATTTCACCCAAATTCAAGTCCAAATGCGTTTTTCACAAAAGCATCTCGAACCCAACCAGGGGCCAGCCCCTTCGACCCCGCCAGGGGTTGCCACCCCTAGGACCCTGCTAACCAGGGGCGCTGCCCCCGGACCCCCGTCACTTAAAGTTTACAAATACTTTTTTTAAGCATAACACCTTTCTAAAATCAAAATAATAATGTGAGATTATTATTGCAAACAAATCACCAACGGGCCGTACACGTTTTCAAAACATAACCAAATCAACCAAATCGTAGCAATTTGGACATTCTAGTTGAAAGAACAACTACAAAGGTACTTTATAGATGCCTTCTCACATTTATAGCCATCGCGTGTCGTGGACACCCTCAGGTTACAAGTCTTCGAACATCGATTCTCGGCTAATCAACTCAAGTTTAATTAGTTAAACTCTCCAGACTCAGGTGAGTCTCATAGCCCCTATTTTACTGTTTTACTCAGGGGTGTGATATACTGCTTGTTTTATTTTACTATATGAACGCAAGTACGAAATCAAACAAATACTACATGAGTTATCTCACTAATCTTTTCAAATCCCTCCTCAGCATAGTTTGGTAATACGTTGTAGCGTGAATATTAGTATATGGTACCATATAGGATTGACCCTCCTCGTCCGGGTTAGCATGCACTAACTGGGTAAACGGATGTGCTAATATTTGTTCAGACGAGTGTTGATTAGGCACTCGTGGGAGGCACCTCGATCAGGGATTTCCTTAAATGTGGACCTGACACCTCGAGTTAAGCTCAGACTATGTGCTCATGGCTGTAAAAATTTTATTTTGCTTAATTGCATTTTAAATTCAACTAAATCTTGCGGTTCATACGATATATGTGTTGACATACAAACCTGTGAGCTCACCAGCGTTTCGCTGACCCATTTTAGCATGTATCACAGGTACTCAGCAGTAGGTTGGACTGCCATTCAGGATATCATTAGCTCGAGTCATCATGCAAAACATTCGGAGATTTAGCTGCATTATTATATTTTGTATAGATTAATTATGTATGTAAATCTCTCAATCCAGGAACTGAGCTAATGTAAACTATATTTTGATATAAACTTTGATTTTATTAATACAAGTTGTAAAACGACGCATATAGAGTCGTTCATTATATCTTTGAGCTGTGATTATTAATTAGTCGCGCCCCGACCCGATTCGCTTCCGCAACCCGAATTTGGGGGTGCGACAGTAGTAGGTATGACCTAGAGTCGTTCTTAAAGAGAAACTGAATTGAAACGGAGGTGATCCAATCAATCTTTTTTTTCTAGTAAAGGGGTTTTTATAAGAGTGCGTTGGGGGTTTTTGGTTCAGTTAACTATGTAAACTAAATAAAGCGAATAAAAGATGATAATAAAAAATCAAATAATGGAAAGTAGTATTTGTTGTGATTTCGTTAGCTCATACTATGGGATGATGACATTTAAGGGAAAACGTTTAACTAAATTGGGAATGTTTACTAGATTTGATAGCTTATGGTATAACCAATAGATTCCTTATCAGTTGGTTATCAACTAATATGTCACGAGGAACTAAGGTGTCATGATTCTGATCAGGCAGACAATGCTCAACTCTCTACACTCTCCTTTGAGGGAGTTAGTGGCCCTTATTATTGAACGCATTCGCTCATGGGAAAAGGAACAGAGTAGCAAGTCCATAACAAGTCTAACCGTTCTTAATACCATAAAGACTACAATTCCGACAAACAACTAACTTAGTAAATATGTTCGGACTTACTTGATTAATTCCTATTAGTGAAACTCAAGCATGATAAGCAAGAGAAAGCTTTTAGGTTTCTTACGTACCCTACTTTAGGTTTCATGGTTTAAGGAAAAGTATCATTTTAAATTGGATTTTAAACTTGCCTTTCTCAATACAATTAACAAATGCCTAGGTTTTCGTGAATGGTTATTTAGCCTATAGCCTACCTACTCTAATCTAATCTAAACTAATCTAATCTAATTAAAATGCTGATGGCTTTTGCATAAAGTTAAACCTAGACCATATCAGAAATACTATGGTAGTTCACAATGTAGTTAATCATCAACCGATGTTCCCGTTGTGAATCTAATTGCTTCGCGATGCTTACATGATAAGTACATTGTGATTGGAAGTGTACTATACTCATGGCAATTCCACGTAATCACATTGCATTTTATGATGACTGCATGACGTTACAATTAAACCATAGTTTTGACACAGATAACTATTGACCAAGTATTAAGGTTCGCGACTCCTCTTTACAAGGTTACAATCACGCCTGTTAATCGAAAGGCGAATATAAGTTTTAGGTTTAAAATCATAAGGATAAGATAAGTCCGTTCATAAAGTTTCCGTTTTTATAACGCTGATCCATAATACAACTACGTTCGGTTGTTTACCGACTTCCATACATTTGTACTCCGCTTAACAGCGTTTCCAGTACTATATCAAGTAAACAGTCGAATAGGGGCCGTCATATTACTTCATGACATATTTAAAGTCATCCCATAATTACTTATGCTAACTACATTGATCGCGCTCCAACGGTCGGTTCAAGAATTGCTTCCTGGTCATTGCGGGCCTTCCAATTGGGGCAGACGATCGGATGGGTCATTTTATATTTATAGTGCAGGGAAGCCTAAGTTATATTACTACTTGTATAGTAAGCGGCATATATGACTCAGGTGTCGTTCTTCAAACCATAACGGGCATAGGATCTTAGGAGGATTAATTATCTTTAGTAATTTAGCTAGGGTTTTAAAACTTTATGAGGGGTTTTGTTTTCTATTTTATGTAAACTAAAGACAATAAAATAAATGAGGAGTGTAATTGATAAGAAAACTATGGATTACGCGAGTGTTTGCTATGATATTAGTATATGCTATTTATGGGTAGTTATGAGGACTAAGGCTCTAATTGTAATGAATCCTAGCAGTGCTGATTTGGGGTCTCTGAACGATGTTCAACATAGTACTGTACCTACGGCCTTTTCGTCGCTTCCACACATTTGTACTTCACCAGAGGTGGTTCCAGCGCTATACCAAGTACTGAGCCATTATACAGTATTTCCGATGCCTCGCCCAGAGATCCTGTGTCATTACTGTATATGTCCTAATGGGCCATAATTCCTATCCTATTACTTATCTAACCTAGAATTGTCCACAATCAAATAAATAATATGTCACATGGATAATGGATATGGAGCGTAATCTACACCGGAAGTTCTCTCAAATGTAGCACCAATTTAACCGACAACTAACCTCAAATTCTATTCCCCAGTCTCGGTCGTCTGAGATGTCCGTATCGTGGCACGAATTGTTGAATAAACAATAAAGTAAACACGAGTTACCCCGTGGAATAAGTTGGGAAAGTCTGTCTAACGATCGGTTTAAATTGTTCGACATTATTTAATACAGATAATTGTAATTATTTTAGCATGTTAAACTGTTGTATGTAATAATTCTATATTTGAAAACCTAATCATGAATTCAACAACCGCAATGGACAAATAGATACTAGCATGCAAACCCTAAAGCAACAATCAAACAAGAACATGCAGTAGTGTAACATGGATAGTTATCTGTTTATTTCAGGCCGAGTTTCTGGATTAATGGTTAAGTCACGAATACTCCGAAAGTTCTCTCAAAAGCATTCGATGTATGAAATTAATTCTAATCTATCTCTAATCCTATGCTCCGTGTCTCCTTTGATGTGTTTCAATCAGGAGAACATCGATCATGCCAAGTTCATCGAATCATTCAGACACAGAATAGTTGAGGGACCTATTTTTAGTAATTGGCAGGATTCTATAAATAGGTTTCAAACCACGGCATAAGTTGGATAAATAAACATTTTAAGAACTATTTCATAAATTCAAACATATCCTAATTACATGCGAGCAGAGTAACAGCATGGTTTAAAGCATAACTACCCTAGCATAACATCTATCACAGCAAACACAGATTTGTCTAGCCTAACATAGCAATTAATAAAGCATGCATTCTTAAATAATCATGGCAAAAGCATAACATGTTAAAAATAACAGGAAAAGATTATATATTGAAACCTGATAGGTGTTACAACAAATCTGCGCAACCGCAGTCTCGGAGCGACTCCGTACAAAGCTCGTAAGCTTGCTACTCCTACTAGCTAACTACTACTACTATTCTAGAGAGAGAAAGTGTGAGAGAGAAAGAGTGGAATGAGAAATATGTGTGGAGGTGTGGAGGTGTATGAAATGAGGAGGTTGATGCCTCTATTTATAGGCAAAGTCTTCCAAGCATGATACCACCATTTTGAAACCCAATTCTTCCAATTTGCACTAAAATACCACCCCTAGCTCAAAGATTCGGCACCAAAAGGGTAGTATTAGACACCAAAAGGGGAGTATTGGACACCAAAAAGGGCGAATACAACACCAAAATGGGGGTATACCACCTCAAAGGGGTAGTATACCACCCCTAGGGGGTAGTATACGGCCCTAAAGGGGGCGTATACGCCCTCTAGGGGGTGGTATACGGCCCCTAAGGGGTGGTATACGGCCCCTAGGGGGTGGTGTGGTGTAACATCCTCCTTGTCGGTCTGGTAATATCTTATTTTAATTGATTATTTAACTATTTTAAGCACTAACTGGTATTATTTGTTTATTGAGAAACTTAGGTAAATAGGTCTCAGGACTTATTGTGAATAATAAATTATTGCTTGTTTTAAATTACTGCAGCTAACGGTAAAATAAAATAAGTTTCTCGCGATTAGTAATTAAGTGTCAAGCAATAGATTTAAGGCGGGTATAAAATACCCAATTATTGAGGTCGGCTAATAGAGGAGGCCGACTTACCTTCTAGAACACGTCCCCAATTTTGTTAGTTTACCTCTTAAAACTATACTTAAGAACTTAGGCCTTCAAAACTTGAAATCATCAACCAAGAAATTGTGATTGCAGCTGTGATTTGTGGTATTAACATAGTCATCATCTCCTTATCAAGTTGTAAGTAAATTGCTATTCTTATGAACTCATGTGTTAATTAGGTTAAATGTGCAATTGATGAATTGATGGCATACTTGATGATATATGATAATTGCTAGTGTTATACCAGGACTATGAACTGATTTGTATAGCTTTAATGAGTAAATCCATGTTCTTGAGTAATTAATTGAAGCTCTTAAATGGATTAAGTAGGTTTTATGATTTTGACATAAAGCTAGAATTTCTTGATGTTAATTGATGTTGCTTGAGGTTGCTAGATGCAGCATGATGTTTCCTTAGAGTTAAAAACATTGCTTGTGTGATTTGGTATGAGAAAGTTGAAGAAATTGAGGCTTGGTTCGTGCAGGGGTTTTTGGCTAAAGCTGTTGCTGCTGTATCTGATGAACAAGCCGGCGGCTTTCATAAGCTAGCCGGCGGGTCTGTGTTTGGGTTGGGAAGCCGGCGGGTCAGAGACCCAAGCCGGCGGCTTGAGACCTTAGACCGGCGGGCTGGTTACCCCAACCGGCTGCTGCTAAAAGCTTTAAAACTCGACTTTGTACTGTTCCCTCAAAATCCCTTGTACCCGGCGGTTGAGTGATGGGACCGCCGGGTGGTGACCTGAAGCCGGCGGGTCATAGACCCCAACCGGCGGCTCTTTTGACCTGATCAGCATTTCACTTTGACTTAATTGATTTCAATGTTAATTGTTTGTTATAGATTATAACATTAATAATCCAGTAGTAGTACATGATAATAGTTGTGTTGTGATTTATAATACGTGATTAGGAACTTGTAATTGTGATATCAATTGTATTAAATTCCTAGTATTGTGATTTGATATGAGTTAAGTGTTAATGGTCTTGATTACTAACTTATATCTAATTGTTGATTCTCAGATCCTCCAAAAGATAAGTGATCCCTGGATTCCGAGTTTGTGAAGACAAAGGTATCGGTAAGTGGATTTAGAACTCACCATTTGATTTAGTTGTAACTATTTGGTTGCAACAAGTAAACGTAGATGTGTGTTAGACTGGTTAGTCTTGATTATTGATTATTAATCTACGTGATATGTGGACCAATGTGTATCACTGTTATTGAGGTCAACATGTTAGTTGGGCTAATTGGTTATTGTGTGAATTACACAGGGTCTTGATTCATTCGTTGTGTGTAGAACCTGTGTTCGATAAAAATAATCAGTAGCTATCGGTCTCGTCCGTCATGGCCATACGGATATGTACGATAAGTGTTCTTGGGGAATCCCTTAGTATTATGATAACCCAAGAGCCACCGATCCTCATTGAAATATGTGTGTTTACAATTATTTGGTGTAAACTCTTAGTTAAGCTAAGTTGAATTGTGTGTGATAAATCAATTCACTTAGCTTTGTGCTAATCCCTTATTTTACAATCTGGACTTGTGTTTTCCGCGGCATACCCGGCACAAGAAAGGGTTGGCGTAGAAGGGATTAAACATGTCAATTGTTATAATGGATTATCATTGAATCCCGCAGGAGTCTAAGAATTTCATAATGGATGAAGTTGGTAATATAGTATACCTACCTAAATAGCTTATAATTAATGTTTCCGCGGCATACCCGACATTACTATAAGTGAAATATGGATCTTAGCCTTGTTAATTATAATTGTTTTAAATATTAAAAATCACAAGGGTAATTATTTTAACAAGGATCAAATATGTATGATTTACTTATATAATCTATAAATTGACAGATGTCTGCGACAAACACAAACTCTGCTTCCTCATCTATTTCTACTTTTTGCCTAAAAGGGCTTCTTGAGAAGGATAAGCTTAATGGCTTGAACTTCATTGACTGGCTTCGCAACCTGAGAATTGTTCTCAGGATGGAAGGTAAGATCAGGGCAATTGAGGAACCCCTACCCGCTGAGCCACAGGCGAGAGCTACTCAGGTAGTTCGGGATGAGTTTGAAAAACGTCATACCGAATCTAATGAGGTAGCCTGCTTAATGTTGGCGACCATGACTCCAGAACTCCAAAAGGGTTTGGAAACATTAGGGTCGTATGACATGCTTACACAATTGAAAGATATGTTTCAAGTGCAAGCAAAGAAGGAACGATTTGACACAGTCAAGTCTCTCGTTTGTTGCAAGATGGCAACAAGCAGCAGTGTTAGTGTCCATGTACTCAAAATGAAAGGGTACATAGACCAGCTAGAGCATCTTGGTTTTCCCATAAGTCAGGAGCTTGCCACGGATTTTATCCTGAACTCGCTGACTAGTTCATTTGACTCATTTGTATTGAACTACAATATGAATAGTATGGAGAAAACCATTATGGAGCTCCATGGCATGCTGAAGTCCATTGAGTCTAACATGGCCAAAGCTAAACCTGCTGTTGATGTTTTATCCATAAGGGAAAGAGGGATCAAGAAGAAGAAGAAAGGAACGAAATCCAATGGTAAGGACAAGGGTGTTGCTTCCACATCTTCTGCTAAGATCCCACAAGCCAAAGATCCTAAGGAGGCCACATGTTTCCATTATGGGGAGAAAGGACATTGGAGGCGTGCATGTACTAAATACTTGAATGAGCTCAATGCACTACGGGCTAGTGGTGTTGGCAAGCCTTCGGGTATGTTCATGATTGAACTAAACAATACTTCTACTTCTAATTCCTGGGTATTGGACACAGGTTATGGTACTCACATTTGTACAAATGTGCATGACTAACAACAAGTAGAAAGCTACGGACTGGGGAGCTTGATCTAATCATGGGGAACAAGAATGTTGCCTCAGTTGAAATGATTGGAGATTAAAAGCTTCATTTTGATTCTAGTTTATGTATTGTTTTGAAAAATGTTTGCTACAGTGCCGATATGGCAAGAAACATTATGTCATTTAATGCTTTATTTAAGGATGGTTTTGATTATAAGTTTGATAATGGATCAATACTAGTCTACAAGGATGAAATATTATACTTTAAGGCTAGTCCTTGTAGAGGCATATTAGAAACCACCATAAAATTAAATGGCAGTTCAATCTATAATGTTGGTTCATCCAAAGATGGTTTGGATAAATCGTATATATGGCATTGTCGTTTGGGTCACATAAGCAAGAAACGCATCGCCAAACTCCAGTTGGACGGAATTTTGGAATCATTTGATACTAAATCATGTGATGACTGCGAATCATGCTTCTTGGGCAAAATGACAAAGGCACCCTTCACAGGCAACTGTGAAAGGAGTAAGGATTTTTTGGAACTAGTACACACTGATGTGTGTAGTCCGTTCAGATCGCCAACTAGACACGGTGAACGTTAATTCGTCACTTTCACTGATGATTTCAGTAGATATGGTTATGTTTATTTAATTAAACATAAGTATGAAACTTTTGAATTGGTCAAGACATACCAAAACGAAGTACATAATCAACTAAACAAACGGATTAAGATTCTCCGATCTGATAGAGGCGGTGAATATCTTAATCAAGAATTTTGTAATCATCAAAGGGATTGTGGGATAATCTCACAATTAACTCCTCCCAGGACACCCCAACATAATGGCATGTCTGAAAGGAGAAATCGAACATTACTTGATATGGTTCGATCCATGATGAGTCACACAATGCTTCCAATCAGTTGTTGGGGCTATGCTTTAGAAACTGCCACAAGAATCCTTAACCTCATCCCAACCAAGAAAGTTTCCAAAACACCCTATGAAATATGGCATGGTAAGACAATTTCATTGTCATATCTATGAATTTAGGGTTGCGAAGCTTACGAACGTCGTGAGACTCAAGATAAGCTTGAACCCAGATCAGAGAAGTGTTTCTTTGTCTGATACCCAGCTAATTCTTATGGATATTTGTTTTACAACCCTACCGAGAACAAAGTCTTTGTGTCTCGAAAGGGAACGTTCCTTGAAAGGAACATCATATCCAAAGGAATAAGTGGGAGCCGTGTTGACCTTGAAGAAATTCAAGAATCAACCGACATGGAAATTGATAATGACACTGATTCTCTTTAGAAGGTCGATGAACCTATTGATGAAGGAGAAACTAACATAAAGCCACCACCTGTATGCAAGTCTGATAGAGAGCAACATAGACCTGAAAGATATGGTTTAAACAAATCTGAAGGTGATGAGGCGCAAGTAGATTCTGATGAACCTACATCTTATCAGGAAGCCATGGCAGGCCCCGAGTCTGCTAAATGGCAGGAGGCTATGGACAGCGAGATCCAATCCATGAAAGATAACCTAGTCTGGAGCTTGGTTGATCATACACCAGGGATTAAAACCGTTGGGTGTAAATGGGTCTTCAAGAAGAAGACCGACATGGATGGAAATGTACACACATTCAAAGCTAGACTGGTGGCTAAGGGTTACACGCAAAGATATGGTGTAGACTATGATGAAACTTTTTCACCAGTAGCAATGTTGAAATCTATTAGAATACTTATTGCCATAGTTGCATTTTATGACTATGAGATATGGCAAATGGATGTAAAGACTGCTTTCTTAAATGGTAAGTTAACTGAGGATGTGTTTATGACACAACCTGAGGCTTTTATACATCCTAAGTATCCTAATCATGTGTGCAAGCTTCAAAAATCCATTTATGGACTTAAGCAAGCTTCTCGTAGTTGGAATCTTTGTTTTAATGAGAAAATCAAAGAATTTGGTTTCATTAGAAGCGAGGATGAACCATGTGTCTATGTCAGGTCCAGTGGGAGCGTTGTAATCTTCCTTATATTATATGTCGATGACATATTACTCATTGGAAATGATATTCCGACATTGAAAGCTGTCAAAGCTTGGCTGGGGAAATGTTTCTCAATGAAAGATATGGGAGATGCAGCGTACATTTTGGGAATAAAGATCTATCGTGATAGATCTAGGAGACTAATTGGGCTAAGTCAGAGTGCATACATCGATAAGATATTGAAGAAATTCAATATGCATGACTCCAAGAAGGGGTATGTTCCTATGAACCCTGGCATGACACTGAGCAAAGCTCAATGTCCTACATTTGATAAAGAAGTAGCTATAATGACTCGTATCCCATATGCTTCGGCTATAGGATCGATCATGTATGCCATGATATGCACTAGGCCTGACATATCGTATGCTTTAAGCATGACTAGTCGTTATCAGGCCAAACCTGGGGAAACTCACTGGATAGCAGTCAAGAACATTCTGAAGGATCTTAGGAGGACGAAAGAGATGTTCTTGGTCTATGATGGGGAAGATGTACTGAGTATCAAAGGATATTCCGATGCTAGCTTCCAATCAGATAGAGATGATTGCTCCTCGCAATCAGGATTTGTGTTTACACTGAATGATGGCGCAATTACTTGGAGAACCTCCAAGCAAAGCACCATTGCAGATTCGACAACAGAATCTGAGTACATAGCACTCAGTGAAGCTACTAAAGAGGCCATGTGGATAAAGAAGTTCATCAGGGATCTAGGTGTAGTTCAGACTATAAATGATCCCGTTGAGATTTTCCGCGACAATGAGAGTACGGTTGTCATAGCTCAAGAACCGAGGTCTCAAAAGCACACACGGCACATACTCAGAAAGTACCGTTATGTTCGTCAAGTTGTCGCAGAAAGGGACATTGTCATAAGCAGAATAGACACGAGTGAAAACTTGGTTGATCCATTCACCAAGCCTTTGTCACAGACCAAGCATGATGCTCATCGTAGATCTATTGGTGTTCGTGTTATTGATGACTTACTTTGATTGTATTTTAATATGTTAAGTCTGACGCCTTGAACATTGGATAATAATATATTACAATCGATTTGATGATTTTGTATATGGAGATTATATAATACGCATGACGCGATCATTTCATTGTATATTATCTTGTTCAAAATTTTACATGTTTTACACTCCATTGAATATTAATTCATAAACTTTCACAATCAGTCATTCTCTAATGGAGAGAGAATTGAATTAAGGCTGCTATGAAGTGTAGTTATATAGGTTTATATGATACTACGTTCATGAGGAACTTGATAATTGATTCAAGGTTCTGGAGTGACCACACTTAGGAATTACTACATGGTTTTAGGTCAAAAGGTAATTCTAAGATGGCAGCATCTTTATCCTAGAGTGGAGATACATGAGAATCCTGACACAAATTGTGTTATACTTTGACCTGCATCTAATGCTGTGCGTAAATGCCAGTTATAAGGGTGTAGATTAGGTACAACATGAGATGTGATGGATGTCTATGTAGTCGAAACAATTTGTTCCTTCTTCTTTAAGCGAGTTGCAGCGATATCACTGGGGCCCTCGTTGATTTGTGCTGATGTTAAAAGCATGGCCATGCTAACACCGAATCAGTATGATTGCAGTCTATAATGATCACCACAAATCTCGATCGAGAAACATAATCTTGAACGATGTTGATTGACACTTAATCATGTCACACGTTCATAATGATATCTAGAACAAAAGGAGAATTGATGTAAATCAACTAATAGGAAATGTAACATGTCGTTGCACTGGTTACATTTAGTATGTTCTATTAGACATACAAATATTATTCATGTCTGTGCAAGTGGGAGTCTGTTGGAATCAATGTTTTCGGGTTGGCTTCGAGTTTGACCGTGGTACATATGATTCAAAGATATGCCCATGACATAATAATATAAAGTCCATTTATCCTATTCGGTCACACGCAAAGGCCGGTCGTAAATCGTTTGATATAATTTCGTATAAGATTAGGTAACTAGACATTTGTTAATGGTCTAAATAATTAGCTAGGTTGAGTTTGTTTAATTAATTAGTTATAATTATAACTAGTAGTTAATTAAACATAATGAAAGATTCCATGCAAAAATGCATGCCTAGAAAGATGAGACATCTTGAATCTTACATAACACAACCTCCTCATTTTCAAGAAGATGACTTCCACACTCTCTCTCCTCTCTCTCACATGTTTTTCTCTCAAGAAAAACCACCCAAAATCAGTCCACAAATCTGCATAAGATCATCACTAAAATCAGTCAGAAATCTCAAGACTTTGAGGATTTCGGATACGCAATACACAAAGGTGTGGTGTTGCGGTTTGGTGAAGATAGATAAGTGATCAAGGGCTGTTTTCTTGGAGCTAAGGAGCTGGAATTGGTGACCAAAAGTATACCATTCGAGATCGGAACTTTGGGTGTCTCCCCGATAGAGAGGTTCTCGTTTGAGCCTAAGATCGAATCGATTGAATCACGCTTCAAGGGTATGATTCTTGTTCTTATCTCTCTAGTAGCTATTGTTTTTTGCATGTCGATTATATGAAGGAGTTCGGGTTTTAAATCTCGTTTTTGTAACCCATGTTTTCCGTTGCGCGTTCGCACCGAACTCCGACATAAACATTTGGATCATCAGGCCTCGGGATCTCTTAAATCGGAGATAAGACATGGGTAGCTGGGGATGGCTGTCGTGAAGTGGATGGAGCAGTTGAGGTGTGTACAGAGTATACTGGCTCATGGCGAGATGTGGTGGGTATGGTGTATGGTGGAATAGTGGTGGTAACTGGGGCAAAGGTGGTGGTGACTGGTGGAAATGTGGCTGGTGGTGTCGCACATCTATACATCAGTGGCTTTGGTATCGGCAATCCAAATCTGCAAGCTACATTTATGTCATGAGCATATCTAACCTGAAGTGCGTGGAAAGTCTAATACTGAGAAAGTGGAGTCACTGGTGTAGTCCAGTCAACAACACTCTGAACCCTAGATGTAGAGCCAGGTGCCCTAGTATCCTCCTGCAGTGCTTGAACATCTCTATCATCATCTGGTATCACAATTGGCTCATCATCCTTAACATCCCTGTCTCTCTTACTATTCTTCCTCTTTAGAACACAACTAGGAATAGCCTGTTTGGTAGCTCTCCAGAATGCCTGCCCGCTCGAATAAGTAGATATCAACCATATAGTGTGGAAGTACACTAGATCAAATGGCAGGGATCGAACATAAGGCGAGCTGGTGTACTTGCTCATGTGATCCTCCATGAGCAAACCCATACGGCTACAAATCCTGGTTATGAAAGCTCCTATATAGATATACTTTGTCATCTCAAATGTCGTCTCTCTTTGAATCCTCTCGGCTACTAAGAAAGCTATATTCACATTCTTCTTCTTAATCATTGCGTTCATCACAAAGAGATCATTAGCTCCAACAGCTCCTCCTGTTTCTTTCTTTCCATGCAGTGATGCAACTAGTAGCTTGTGCAGGAGTCGATGCTTAACTTTGAAGAATGCGGAGGATTTTACATTTGAATGAAAACTAGTACCCGTTAGATTGTCCCAAATCAGCCCATCGTCTTCATTACACGAAATACCCCATGAACTATCGAAGAATATATGAGAATGTGTCTGCTCTTCCATGTAGAACCCAAGAAATACCGCAAACTCAGCCAAAGACACATGCTGCTTCACCCCTCTATAGTTAAAGATGATTAATCGCTTATCTGTAATATTGGAAATGCAAGGGTTGAATTTGTAGGTCAACATGAATTTGATAACTAGCTCCCGGTAAATGTCTTCATTGAGGGCGAACATCTTGTACCAAGCATCTATTTTCTCATCATTGATCTTGTATTTCACTAATTTCCTCAACTCTCTTTTGTACCCAAGTGCCTTTACATCTCTCCAGACGATAAATCTGTTATTTCCTAATGGCCGGTTCATCCAATCCTTAATTAGTTTCTTCTGAAGTGGCCAGGTATTCCAAAGGTGAAGAACTCGGCCTAATGACCCTTGTAGTTGGTCAAACAGGTCATCAATTCGAGGAAGTGGATACCAGTTCTTGACATTTAACTTGTTCAACTTTCGGTAGTCGATACACATTCTGAATGAACCGTCTTTCTTTTTCACGAATAAGACCGGAGCTCCCCAAGGTGAAGAACTCGGCCTAATGAATCCTCTTTCCAGGAGTTCCTGTAATTGGTTGGACAACTCCTGCAGTTCGGATGGGGCTAAGCAGTATGGTGCTCGGGCCACAGGCGCGGCACCTGGCATGGGGTCGATTGAGAACTCAACCTGTCTTGGTGGTGGTAGACCAGGTAGTTCTTTGGGAAAAACTTCTGTAAAGTCTCGAACGATGGGTACATCCTCAAGTCGCTTCTCCTCCAACTTTTTTCCATGATATGCGCGAGGATTGCTGGATAACCTTTCTCAGAAATTTCTGGGTTTTCAAGCAAGATATGATGTTGAGTCTCGTCCCACCGGTCTCCCCCTGTATGACCAAGGTTCTACAGATGGCGAGAGGAATACAAACGATTTTATCGTAACAAATGATTTCGGCACGATGCTTGGACAACCAGTCCATACGAATGATGATGTCGAAACTTCCAATTTCAACAGGAATAAGATCGATTGAGAAGGTCTCGTTGGCTAGGTTTAAAGTGCAATTAGGTATCACACTATCGGTTTCTATGAGTTTACCATTTGCAAGTTCTACGTTGTACTTAACATCTAGAGCAATAAGTGCGATATCAAGTAGGGGGCAAAACTCATCAAAAATAAAGCTTCTATCGGCACCAGTATCAAACAGAATAGAAGCAAATAAGTTGTTGAGAAGGAACATACCCGTGACCACATTCGGGTCCTGATGGGCATCCCCGGAGTTGAGTACGAATGCTCTTCCCCTTGCGTTGTTGTTGTTGTTGTTGCCCGTGTTCTTGTTTTTAGGACATTCGTTTCTGAAGTGTCCTGGTTCCCCACACCCAAAGCAGGATTTGGGTTGGTTGGCATTGTTGTTAGAGGTGTTGTTGTTGGATTTTAGGGCTCGACAATCTTTGGTCAAGTGCTCGTACCTCCTGCAGTTGTTGCAAAGAGTACTGCATGGACCATCGTGGTGGTAGTTACACTTGGAGCAGTATGGCCTATCCCTAGTGTATTGTTGATGCATCTTTGAGTGTCTGTCAGTTGGTCTATCGAGTTGTAATAAGTGTCATTTAGTTGAATAGTGAAATATATAGATTTTGTATTATGCGACACTTAAGTTTTAGTTTAGGCGTCACTTGCCTTAGTGACGCATAGTGACACTTGGGTAAGTGACGCATGAAGGCGGCCACATGCGACACTTCCACAAGTGACGCATGTCGGCTGACTTTTTAGTATAAATACAAACCTACGGGTTTTCGGCTAGGGTTGACGAAACCCTAGCACCATTTGTCAACTAAGCAACTTTGTAATCATTCCCAAACAGTTATACAAGCTGATATATACGGTTTCATTGTTGAAATACTTTTGTTCGGTTTGTGTTTGTTAGCCATACATGCAATTGATTGATTCCGCCTTTCAATTGTAGTCAATAGTCATCTAGATCCACGTCCAAGGGAACTTTCAACTGGTATCAGAGCCACTAGGTGAATACATTGACGTTTAGATTCGATTTTGGGTTGATTTCGGCTTTGTTCGAATAATTAATTGAGATTACATACGGTTTTTGGAGTTGCTAAGGTGTTTTACAGTCAAGATTCTTCATCATCTACAGGTTTCGTCCATTAGGGTTCAAGGAATTTTCGTTTGGTTTACGAAAATTCAACATTTTTAGGGTTTTGGGATTTTTCAGCCGTTTTGCGACACTCGATCCGTCACTTGGACGCGTCACTTATAGCGGCACTATCTAATCCCAAATTAGGGTTTTACCGTCACTTAGACGCGTCACTTGAAGCGTCATTTGAGGTTTATACGACACTTAACTTAAGTGTCGTCTACCCTAATACACCGTCACTCAAGTGCGTCACTGTAGCACGTCATTTGAGTGTTAAGCGTCACTTACATTAGTGACGCCTGTTCAATTTTTTCCGCGTCATTTTCTTTAGTAACGCCTTTTGAACTATAGCGTCACTTTTACTAGTGACGCCTATTCGATTTAGCACGTCACTCAAGTACGACACTTGAGTGCGTCACTTGCTCGACTGACCGACACTTACTTATAGTGTCATCCGTCACTTTGTACGTCACTCGATAGCGTCACTTTCCAAGTGCCGCTAGTCGCTACAACACTTGAGTGCGTCACTTACCAAGTGACGCCTTTGGTACTAGTTAGTTTGCAAGTTCTTGTTTTTGCGTACAATTTCAGGTATATCTTCAATGGCTTCTATTGCTGATAAAGACGATATTAGAGGACTCAGAGATATGTTAAAACAGAATCACGATGTTGGTTCTAATAATAAACCTCCTCTGTTTACAGCTGACATGGATTACGCATATTGGCGTGATCGATTTGAACAATACATAAACTTTCACTGTCCGGAGCTCTGGGGTCCACTCACCGAAAAATATGTAGCTCCTCTAGCTGAAGGAATCTTTCCTAATATGACTCCGAAAAAGGTCTACAGGTCCATGACTCCAGAGGAAAAGAAAGATTATGATATGGAGAAAAAGGCACATGCGGCTAGTTGTATGTGCCTATCCAAAGATGTATTACGAATGTTCAAATCACATGAAACCACATATGAGCTTTGGAAGGCAATAGAAACTAGATGTGGTGGAAATCAAAGGTACAAAGCAGCCAAGTTGGAACTCATCAAGAAACAGTATGATCTTTTTGATTCTTTGCCAAATGAGACGACTGCAGGAGTCTTTACTAGATACTCACAACTGGTGAGTGAGTTGACGGAGGGAGGTTACGATTTTCCTCCACTTGAAGTAAACAAGAAACTACTGGATGTCTTGCCTAGCTCTTGGGATGTTAAAGTACAGCTTCTCAAGGAAAGTCAAGAATTAGCTACCATGAAATTGGATGAGCTAATTGGCATTCTTCAAGCTCATGCAATGGAGATGAAGAAGAAAGAATGCAAGACAGGCGGTTTTGTTCAAGACCCGTCCCTATATGGAGGAAAAGTCAACACGGGTAAAGCGTATGGTGGAATGGCGTTTGTTTCTTCTACAAGCTCTCCACTTCAAACTCCTTTGTATTCTACTGGTGCTTCTCATCTAGTATATGCTTCTGGACCCTCCCAGGGGTCACAACAGCAGGTCCCCGTCTCTCCTGCAATTCAAGAGCAGGCTGCTATCTATACAACCTTTCTAAGTTCTTACAAGGATTTGGTTTCACAACCAAATGCCACTTTGGAATTGGCCAAGGAAGACTATGCTCAACTTGATGATGATGATCTTGAGCAGATGGATCTAAACTGGAACATTGCCATGATATCCAGGCGTGTTCAGAAATTCTTGCAACGCACGGATCGCAAGAGTTTGGAGGGAGATGGCAAAACCAGTTTTGGTTTTGATAAAAGCAAAGTGCGCTGCTATAATTGCCAAAATTTAGGCCACTTTGCAAGAGAATGTGAAAAGCAGAAGGTACCTCCATCAGGTTTTACGAAGCCTGATGCTCCCAGAGCAACCGAGAAAGATCAGCTAAAGCAGACTACAGCTGATGCACTAGTTGTTTTTGAGCCAACCAATACGAATTGGAGCATATATGCTGAGAACTATCAGCAATGTCTTATGGCTCACATCTCGAATGAGGTACGTAATGAACCTGAAGAACCCTTAAACTGTGTATCATGCATTAAGTTAACCGAATCCTTAAGGTGCTTTCAGGTAGACAATGTAGACTTAAGAAGAAAGGTCGAAAAACTTAATGACTCAAACAAATACCTAAAAGCAAATGAACAATTGTATGATAAGAAGATAGAGGCTTATCAACAGGACACACTTAGGTATAAGTCAAAAGTTTTCAGTCAACAGGATGCTATTGATAGCTATCTTGCTGAAATTGACCGTCTGAAAAAGGAACACTCTAATCTTAAAGAAGAATATGACAACTATAAGAGTAAGATTCTAGGTTCCTCCTCGTCTACTGTTGCTTTTAATGAAATTCTTACTAAGCAAAGGACAGATCACAAAATAAAGATGGGACTAGGTTATAATGTAGTCCCGCCTCCTACTGAATACTGTCCTATGCCGGTTAAGGAAGGCACCGAAGAGATTCCGGTTGATTATGCATTGCTATACGGTGTCAAATCTAAGGTTGATAAGGTTAATAAACAGGTGAAGGAGAAAACTAAACGGTCAGAGTACCCTTCACCTCAGTTTGTTAAATCAAAGTGTGAATCTCCTGTTAATGTTGAGGAGATTGTTGAGATTGAGGATATTACCGATGAGGAGTATCCTGAGTTAAAAAAGGTTGAGGTAAAATGTGAAAAGGTGTTAAAGGTTGAACCTACAATTAAAGTTCAACCTAACAAAGAAAAGAATAAGGTTTTAAATACAAAATCTCAAACTTTACAGTCACCTGTAAAGATTTTGCAAAATAAATCTAAATCTGCAAATGATGTTTGTAATAAACCTTCTACGTCAACCACTCAACCGGAACAAGAACATTCTAAGACATGCACGAAATGTGCATGTTCTAGAAATGTTTCTTCAACTCCGGCGGTAAAATCTCAGTTTCAACCAGTTGTTGAAAATAGATCATGCTTTTACTGCAAGAGACAGGGACATCTAATTCGTGATTGTCCCAAACTGTCTTATCAAGATTACGGGGGGGAAATGCCTAGGACTTCTGTTTATCGAAATTCCTTTTCAAGATCTCCTCCTAGGCGTCACTCTGTCTCTCCCAAACCTGCTGCAAAAACGAGTAATGTTGGGCAAAAACATTTGCCAAAACAAGAGCCCGACATTACTCCAAAGCAAATTTCCAAACCATCTACTGTTTGGAAAATAAAAGAGTCTACTGCAGACTCCAATGTCATCAATAATAACACATCAAATACAAAATCTGATCTGTTTAAAAATAAAGTCTTGTCTGATGTGATTATTGTTGATGACTGTGGTCGACCTAAGTCTGTAAAGGCTTGGGTCACCGTTTCTCACTAATCTCCTACTTTATGTGTTGCAGCAGTCAGAACGCGTTAAAGACAGCGAGTGGTTTGTGGATAGTGGCTGTTCGCGACACATGACGGGTAATGTGTCCCTTTTGACGGATGTTAAACCACATTCTGGAGGGCATGTTGCATTTGCTGGAGATACAGGAGGAACTATTTCTGGAAGAGGTATGCTAACTAACGGGAAAGTTAGCTTCGAAAATGTGAACTACGTGGCTCAATTGACTCACAACTTGCTGAGTGTATCACAAGTATGTGATAAGGATTACACAACAGCGTTCACAAAGACGGAGTGTGTGATTTTGAAGCCGGGTTTCGTTATCCCCGAGGAATGGGTGCTTTTAAGGGCACCAAGGAGAAATGACACCTACATCATGAATATGCGAACTGTGGAGACTAAAGATGAATATACATGTCTCCTTTCAAAGGCTTCAGAAAAGGAATCATTATTGTGGCATCGACGAATGGGACACATCCATTTTCGAAAGATGAATTTCTTGATAAATAATGATTTGGTAAATGGAGTACCTAAACAGTCATTTGCACTAAAAGATGACTGTGTCGCCTGCCATAAAGGGAAACTTCATAAGAAACCTCACAAGCCTAAGTTAGTGAATTCCATTGCGGCACCATTGGAATTATTGCATATGGACCTATTCGGTCCTATTTCAACCAAGAGTATTGGTGGAAGATCGTACTGCTTAGTAGTCACCGACGACTACTCGCGATTTTCATGGGTGTATTTTCTGGGGGCGAAGAGTGAAACACCAGATATTCTGGTATATCTGTTAGATAAGTTGGCAAATTTATGCAACTTAAAGGTTAAAAGACTGCGAAGTGATAACGGGACTGAATTCAAGAACTCTACTCTTGAGTTATACTGTGCCACAAAAGGCATTGATCATCAGTTCAGTGCCCCTCGAACTCCCCAACAGAACGGAGTCGCTGAGCGTAAAAATAGGACTATTATCGAGACAGCTCGGACTATGCTGGCCGATTCTAAGCTTCCTATAATCTTTTGGGCAGAAGCAGTTAGTACTGCTTGCTATGTTTTGAATCGCGTGCTCATGGTTAAGAAGAAGAATAAGACATGCTATAAACTCTTCAACAACCGTAAGCCCACTTTGCAGTTTCTGGAACCTTTCGGGTGTCCGTGCTTGATTATGATCTCCAAAGATAAAGTCTCAAAGTTTGGAGCTAAAGCAGTTGAAGGGATATTCCTTGGATATTCCGTCAACTCTCCAAATAAACGAGTCTACATCAAGTCGACTCATTAGGTGGAAGAGCATTTTGAGGTGAAATGCTTACGATACACGGATCCTCCTCAAGGAACGGGTCCGGATTGGCTATTCAATTACAAGGATGTGTTCAACTCATTCGACATACCAGAAGGAACTTCTGATGAGGACGAAATTGTCACTCTACTTCATGGTATTAGTTTGTGTCAGGACACTTCTACCTTAACACCGGCATCCCCACCTACGGCAACACCCACACCGTCACCTTCACCACCTACTACTACACCAACACCAATATCTACCACATCCACACCTTTGCCTACGGTTCCACCTTCGGATGTTCCTTCGACTTCAGGAACAACTAATGCGACAGAACATCCAGATGATCCCAACATGCCACCATTAGAGGAAGACGAGGAAGAAGAAGAAATGGTCCATTCTCATCTTTTCTCTAATGAAGATGATACGGAATCTCCTGTGCAACCGGAAAGTTCTACTACTCCTGCAACTAACACTGTTCCTGTCACTGAAGGGGACATGAACAATTTGGAGTTAGTACTTGCACCCGATCGTATCCCTGTCACACGTGTACACAGGGATCACCCCATTGATAACATTATCGGTGATCCTGAAGCTGCTGTTCGAACAAGGCATCAAGTGCAGCAAAATCCAAATTAGGAAATGTTGAATTTGATCACCCGGATAAATTCCTGTCATTTATCCCAAATTGAACCGAAGAAAGTTGATGAAGCCTTAAAAGATCCATCTTGGGTCGAGGCTATGCAAGAAGAGTTGCAGCAGTTCAACAAGCTACACGTGTGGGATATAGTTCCATTACCCAAAGGTGCTCATTTAACTGGCACTCGATGGGTGTTTCGCAATAAGATGGATGATAGGGGTATTGTAATTCGGAATAAAGCCCGATTGGTCGTTCAAGGATTTAGTCAGATTGAGGGCTTGGATTATGATGAAGTCTTCGCTCCTGTGGCAAGACTTGAGTCCATTCGGATCTTTCTCTCATTTGCGTCTTACAAAGAGTTTCGCGTTCACCAACTTGATGTCAAGAGCGCATTTTTATATGGGAAAGTGGACACTGATGTCTACGTGAAACAGCCTCCTGGCTTTGAAGACCCTGAGCATCCAGAATACGTCTGCAAGTTAAACAAGGCGTTATATGGTCTTCATCAAGCCCCTCGATTATGGTACGAGAGGCTATTTACTCATTTAGTTAAGCATGGATTTGTTCGTGGAAATATCGATAGTACTCTGTTCATTCACAAAGAACGGACTGGCGATCGAGAGGATATGTTACTCGTGCAGGTGTATGTGGACGACATTATTTTTGGCTCTACAAATGAAGCGATGTGCAAGCACTTTGAGGAAATCATGAAATCTGAGTTTGAGATGAGTGCGATGGGGGAGCTCAAATTCTTTTTAGGTGTACAAGTTGAGCAGTCTCCAAAAGGTATTTATATTCATCAGTCAAAGTATGTCAAAGACATGTTGACTCGATATGATCTGCTCAATTGTAAAACCTATGGGACTCCCATCGAGCTTAATCACAATCTCCGACTTGCTGAGGATGAAGAAGATTGCAAAGAAAAGGACTATCGATCAATGATAGGTTCTTTGATGTACTTGACTGCTTCTCGACCGGATATTGTCTTTGCGGTATCCGTATGCTCTCGCTTTCAAGCCAAACCAAAGGTGTCTCATATGAGGGCTGTAAAGCGAATCTTTGGTTATCTCAAACATAGACCCAATCTTGGTCTATGGTATTCAAATGAGAAATCATTCGCTCTTTCTGCTTATTCAGATTCAGATCATGGCGGCTGCAGCATCGACAAGAAGTCAACCACTGGTGGATGTCAATTCCTAGGATCTCGACTAGTTTCGTGGCAGTGTAAGAAACAGACTACAGTTTCTCTCTCCACTGCGGAAGCTGAGTACGTTGCTGCTGCAAGTTGCTGCTCTCAGGTTCTATGGATACAACATCAATTGCGTGATTACGGATTACTTCTTTCTATGACTCCTATTCACATTGATAATACTGCTGCTATATCTATCACGCGCAATCCCGTACAGCACTCTAAGACTAAACACATTGAACTTAGGTTCCACTTTATACGGGATTGCTATGAAAAACACTTGATAGACCTAGTTCAAATAGACACCTTAAAGCAGAATGCCGACCTTTTCACTAAAGCCTTTACGCGTACTCGATTTGACGAACTAATCAACATGATTGGTTTAAGATTCTTTCTTTCTAAAAAGTAATTCGTGACTTGGATTGTTTTTACAGTAATGTTTTAAAAAAAAAAAAAAATGCAACCTATGGAACTGCCACTCTTTATACTTTCTAGTATTAAAGAAATGCAAGGTTGCTACATTTTAAAATAGACGTTGAAGTTGTGTCTGTAAACAACTTGGGATATGATAGTACATTGGGTGACATGCATAAAAATGGAAATTTAAGGTTTATCTTGGATGTGTCAGTAGATTTATCTGACGTATTGAAAACAGTTTTTATAAACATTGTCTTCATCATACGATATATTAGTAGGCATGGTATGCAAAACTCTTTGAGAAGTCTTAAGAAGCTTAATCAATAACTGTCTATTTCAAGTGGTACACCGTCATTAGATGTATGACAATAATCTTAATTTCTTACTTATAGTAGACATGCTTTCGTGAAAGATGTTTATTTGATATCATTTGGGGGTATATATTGATAGTTTCCTCTGTTATACGTAAGTATAGACCTGGCTTCTATTAATATATACTTTAAACTTAAGCAAACACAAGTCAGAGTACTTGCAAAGTCTTTCAAAATAAGATACCTTACAAGGTCGCCAAAATGGTTTGACCAAGTCTGGTTTTGCTTAAACCTGAATCAAGCTATGTCGCTCTGTTGTACGTAAGTACAGACCTGTCACCGCTGACTTGATTCTTAAAATTGATTTTCTTATATTTCATCTGTAAATGGAAACATGGTCTATGTCTTAAGTTAAGATGTATATCTATGGTGGGAACTACAGCGAAATGCACATACCAATAATAATAAAATACCTCCTAGATGTAAGTATAACATGTTTAAGTGGATAAACATACTAATAATCGTTTTGACATAATTTTTATAAAAAGTGCTTTTAATATGTCAAGTAAATTTAAAGAGGACACATATACTGATGATCGAAATAACACTTACTGTTTCTAATAAATGCATGTTATTCCGATATGATCCCTAACCAGACTATATCAACTCCGTCACCAAAAAGAATGTGTTAATTTTTCTAGTTATAAATTTACATTCTTATTTTCTCTAAGTTAGTGTAATTTTAGTTATTATCCAAGTTACAGTTACATTTTCAAATTTGAGTACCGAAATCACAACGCGAAAAATCGATGAAATCGCAATTTTTTCACTAAAAGTGAACTGCGCGTCACTTTCATAAGTGACGCTGCCAGTGACGCATACGATATTGCGTCACTCACTTTAGTGACGCAGTAAGTGCCGGGGTAAGCTTCGCTATAAGTGCCGGGTTGAGTGACGCATACTAGGGTCGGTGTATAAATACCCCTTCCCCACGACACTCAACCTCACCACTTTTCAAATTACTATAGCGTCACTTGCTCTGACACACCGACACTTATACTGTCTCTGCGTCACTTCCCTCTGTGCGTTTTCTTCGATCGATTCGTGCTTTCTGCGGCTTTCTCGTGCATTCCTGTGGTTTTCTCTTGTTCCTCTCATTCAAACGAACCTAGTGGTACTTATTTTAACCTTTTTACTTTGATATTCATGCTGTAAATTTAAATTAGGGTTACGGTTTGGTTTTAACTTTGAAATCGTTCGATTAAACATTTGATTTGATAATGTTTTTGTGTAATAAAGGGTGTGTAATCCTCGTTTTTACCATGCGCACACCCTGGTAACTTCGATTTCAAAAACCCCCAAATTTGAAATCTGGGTATGAACAGTGACACGATGATCTTCATCGTTGCGTCACTTCGTGCGTCACTTACCTCAAGTGACGCTGTTTGGTAATTTTGAAAGTTTAAACCGTCACTTAATAAGTGACGCTTGTTTTTGCGTCACTTCTTAAGTGACTCGTGTAGTGACGCATAAACTTCATTGCAGCTCAAGCTTCACAGATCAAAGATTTAGAGATTAAAGCTGCCGAAGTGGACTCTCTCCAGCAACAGATAACGACTATGTCTTCTAGGTTGTTAGAATTGGAGTCAGTCACACTTGTTTCGGGGGAGGATAATCCCAGGGAAATAGAAACAAATGTAACTCCTCTCCCTGAACCTGAAAATGTACAACCGTCTTCTACTATGAATGAAAATATCTGTTTGGATTATTTTGTTGAGGTTCAAGGTCAGGCAAGACCTATAGCTGTTGATTATTCATTTGTAGATCTCACATATCTTCAAAACTTGATGAATGATAATCCGATGTCTGAGGAAGAGGTGATGGATGATCCTGTAGCAGAGGATTATTTTTTTGAGGAAAATGAGGATATTGAAGTTGAGGGGGAGCAATTGCACAGCGATGAATGTTATGATGATGCTCCCATTATAGAATCGGACTCGTCTGAAGATGAATCGGAAAAAGAGACAAACGAGTCATCAACTTCTACAACAAAGCCGGATATTGTGCTTAAACCGATTATCGAGGTACCGGTTACGTGTAAATGCTACAAGGTTAGAACTGATTACACGGGATTGATTAAGAGTTGGAAATTCGATGAGAACAACTCAGTGTTTATGATAAAGAGGAGTGACGGCATTCAATACTTCAATATGAAGTTTTACAAAATAAGTACTTTGCCGAAGTGTGAGCTTCAAAGGTTAGCTCAGATACCCTTGATCAACCGATCACGAGATTCAAGAGCAGACTTCTTTCAGGTGATTATACGTCGTGAGATTAATAGTAAAAAGTACAACTTGATAAAGCCGACGTTGGGTATGAGGTACAAGTTTAAAAAGAAGCTAGATCCGATTACCCGACAACCTATTGTGAAGATGATCTATCCACCAGCAAAGTGTCTACAGAAGATACCTTTGGAGATCATCCCGTTAGATTTTTTGAATAGGTTGGTGTATTGGGAATATGATGATGTTACGGGTGAAGCTGTGATAGTATTTATTCCAAATTCAGAACCAGCTACAGACTCGGAGTCTTCTAATGCAGATACGGGAAATAACGAGAAAACAGCTTGGGACGCTGTTCAGCCTAAGAAGAGGTCATTATGGGGTCTTAAGAGGAAAATATTTTGTATTTTTGACCCATTAAGTTTGATCAATCTTTCTGCTCAAGATATGAAAAGATTACATGAAAATAGAATTGAGTTCAAGACGAAAGATAGAGCTGAAGCGTTAAAATTTTAGAAGATCGTGGATATCTGCGTCGCCAATGGAGTACACGCTGGTGGTGTATTTCCAGCTGGCTGGAAGTGAAGACTTGAAGATTTTTGAAGACCAAGCTGAAGACACGGGGGAGTTTGTTGATGCATCTTTGAGTGTCTGTCAGTTGGTCTATCGAGTTGTAATAAGTGTCGTTTAGTTGAATAGTGAAATATATAGATTTTGTATTATGCGACACTTAAGTTTTAGTTTAGGCGTCACTTGCCTTAGTGACGCATAGCGACACTTAGGTAAGTGACGCATGAAGGCGGCCACATGCGACACTTCCACAAGTGACGCATGTCGGCTGACTTTTTAGTATAAATATAAACCTACGGGTTTTCGGCTAGGGTTGACGAAACCCTAGCACCATTTGTCGACTAAGCAACTTTGTAATCATTCCCAAACAGTTATACAAGCTGATATATACGGTTTCATTGTTGAAATACTTTTGTTCGGTTTGTGTTTGTTAGCCATACATGCAATTGATTGATTCCGCCTTTCAATTGTAGTCAATAGTCATCTAGATCCACGTCCAAGGGAACTTTCATGTATCCATGCTTGGGTTCAGAATTGGTAGTGTAAACTTAGATGGCATTAGATTTCTTGTTCTGGTTGTTGTGGTGTTCAGTCGATTTGCATTTGTTGTTGTTGGAGGAGGATGTGTTGGATGTCTCACGGCTGACAACCATGGTCATGAGTTCATGTGCTAACCGGATTGCACTTTCAATGGTGGTTGGTTTGGATGAGGCGACATTCCCCTGGATATTCTCCGGGAGGCTGCGGATGTACTTTTTGATGCATTTTTCCTCCGGATCAACCAAACCCGGGCATAATAAAGCGAATTGCTGGAATTTTGTGGTATATTCAGCAATGTCGGTTCCCTGCACTGTCAAGTGCCAGAATTCTTCCTCCAGATGGTGCAGTTCTTCCTCTGGACAATATTTTTCCCTAAGCTTTTTCTTCATTTCAGCCCAAGGAAGCTGGTTTACTATCTCGATGCCAACAGAGTTTGCATAGGTGTTCCACCACGTAAGTGCACCTTCCTGAAAGGTGTAGGCAGAAAACTTGACTTTGTTATCCTCCATACAGTTATAGAGGTTGAAGACGGATTCCATACGTTCAATCCACCTAATTAGACCTATAGCACCTTCCGTGCCTTTGAAGTAGAGCAGTTTGCAGCTAAGAAAATCCTTGTAAGAGCAAGGTTTGATAATAGGGGTATTGACTGGGGTTTCATCATTATTTCGAGAGTTTCAAGGTGAATCCCGAGCAGCCAAAGCATCGGCTACTGCTCGAGAAACAACAGCAGCAAGTTCAGCATCACTGTAACTTTTCCTTTTTGGCTGCATGATTCTTCAAGAGAGAAACAAGAGGCACATGAGAAGTTGTACTAGGATGATAATTCGATAGATGTACATATATTAAAACGGTAATATATAACATCACAAAGTGAAAATTAACACTGTAAGATAGTCGAGAGAAATTGTCGATTGATATTACGATGTTAAACGATTACAGACAATTTCGAGTTACGTGTCCTAAAAGTTACAGGATTAGATTTTTAACAAAAGGTGTCAGGAATTGTCACATCCGGTTGAATTACATAGGTCCTATGAAAGCATGAAAAAGTACAGATTTAGCCTAATCTAATCCTGATGTAGATTGAGTTGTGGCAGTAGTGCGGTGAGATGGTCTACAGATTCTGCAAGTCTGCTAACCATTCTAAGGGCGTCCTCGGTTTCCCTTAGACGTGTCTCGCACTGATTCAACCTTGATTGTTGGATGGAGATTTCGTTTCGGTTGCCAATCACTTGGTTGTGGACAACCTCCATAGTTTCGATGGTTTCACCTAGACGGTTGTCACGGGTGTCCATGTGGTTGACGGTATTTTCGTGATCTTCGGAGACTTGATTGATACGTTCGAGTGATGTGAGTCTCCAATTTTCATTGGTTTCTGGGAGTTCGATATCCATTTTATTAAGTCGTTGCTCATGTCGGTGTAGCCTAGTGGCTAAGTCCGACAAAGTGAAGTGAGTGGGGTATGGATTAGCTCGAGGCAACCTGTTGTTTCTCCTAGCTACCCTTGGGTTTCCCGATCCATACGGATGAGAGCGTGACGAATTGGGTGGTGTGTTTGCCATTCCGAGACAAAGTGTTAGTAAGAATGAGGCCTATATCCATATAATACATATATAATATAGCCTAAGATATTGAGCGAGAGCGAGGCCTATCTATGTATATATATATATCACATAATAGCCTAAAGTGTCTAACACAGACATGTTTAAGTCCCGGTTCTCTCGAGGTCAGAGTCAACTAGTGTATCCTGTTCAGTCATGACTCCTTTCAGATCCCACATCATATTCTTTTAATTGTACATAGTTGATCAGGTTATGTTAAATTAAACCAATACAATGTAGTCACTGAACCTAATCATACTTAGTAAGGAATACTGCCTAACGGTCATAGTCTAGGCCCACTAAATGCAACCTAGTTCACTATAACCTTAGGCTCTGATACCAATCTATCTCACCCCCAAATTTGGGTTGCGGAAGCGAATCGGGTCGGGACGCGACTAATCAATAATCACAAGCACAAAGATATAATGAATGACCACTAAATGCGTCGTTTTACATTGTATTGATAAAACCAAAGTTTACATCAAAATATGGTTTACATTAGCTCAGTTCCTTGAAATTGAGAGATTTACATTACATAATTACTTTAAACAAAATATAATAATGCAACTAAATCTCTGATTGATTGAATGAAGACTCGAGCCAATGAATCCTGATTTGGGAAGCCAACCTACTGCTGAGTACCTATGATACATGCTAAAATGGGTCAGTTAAACGCTGGTGAGCTCACAGGTTTGTATGTCAACACATATTTGTATGAACCGCAAGATTTAATTGAATTTAAAATGCAATTAAGCAAAATAAAAGTTATACAGCCATGAGCACATAGTCTGAGCTTAACTTGAGCGTTAGGTCCAATTAAGGAAACCCAATTGAGTTGCCTCCTATGAGTGCTTAATCTACACTCGTGTTCCCAAATGCTAATACGTCTGTTTGACCAGTTAGTACGTGCTAACCTGGACGAGTATTGTCAATCCTATATGATATCATATACTAACATTCACGCTATAGATATATTACCAAACTATGTTGTGGAGGGCTTTGACATGATTAGTGAAAACAACTCATGTAGTATTTGATTTGTATTGTACTTGCATTCATATTGTAAAATAAAACAAGCAATGTAATCGCACCCCTGATGAAAACCGTAAAATAGGGGTTTATGAGACTCACCTGATCCTTGAGTGTTTATCGAAATAAACTTGAATTGATTAGTTGTGAATTGATGTCCTAATACTTGTAACCTGGGGGTGTCCAAGACACGCGATGGTTATAACATGAGTAGGTAAATCGAAAGATTACCTTTGTAGTTGTTCGTCCAACTAGAATGTCCAAATTACTATGATTTGGTTGATTGAATTGTCTAAATTACTACGGTTTGGTTGTTTAACTTGTCCAAGTTACTACGACTTGGTTGATTGAATTGTCCAAATTACTACGATTTGGTTGCTTAACTTGTCCAAGTTACTATGACTTGGTTGATTTGATTATGTTTTGAAAACGTGTGCGGCCCGTTGGTGATGGGTTGTAATAATAATCTCATTATAATTATTAAGATTTTGAGTGTTCATGTTCATAAACGTATTCGGATGTGTTTAAAAAGTCGTATCATATAAGTGTTTGAAATTACATGTTTTCAAGGTTCTGTCTTATGCGACACTAGGTGCGACATATGGCTTTGTGTCGCTAAGTGAGACATAGTCTGTTGTGTCGCAGATCATGACTGCGACATAAGGGCTTGTGTCGCTAAGTGCGACATCCGCAATGTAATGCGACATAAGGTGCTGTGTCGCTATGTGCGACGGGAATAAGTTTTGCGACATAGTGTTTTGTGTCACTATATGCGACGTCTGAAATTATTGCGACATAGAGGCTTGTGTCGCTATATGCGACATAGGCCATGATTTTGCAACATAAGGGCTTGTGTCGCTAAGTGCGACATCCGCAATTTAATGCGACATAAGGTGTTGTGTCGCTATGTGCGACGGGAATAAGCTTTGCGACATAGTGTTTTGTGTCGCTATATGCGACGTCCGAAATTATTGCGACATAGAGGCTTGTGTCGCTATATGCGCATAGGCCATGATTTTGTGACATAAGGGCTTGTGTCGCAGGTGGCCTGGAGCCTTTGCGAAATAACGAGCTGTTGGCCGGAAATTTGGCCGAAAAGGTGTTTTTCGGTTTCCGTTTGACTTGAAACTTTTACCCAACCCATATTTGGACATTATAAGCTTAAATAACCCATAAACAAGTAAAAATAAGTCAAATCGGAGAGTTTCAAGTTTTGTCGGAAAACTTACGACTTAGCGTCGGAGAAATCCGAAAAGGAGAAAATGTAGATCGTGACTCCTTGAATCTTTTCTTCCAAACGAGTGTGAGGATTCGAGATCGTTTTATGGTGTTATTTTATGATTTAAGGAGGTTGTGGTGGTGTGGTGGTTTGAGAGAAAAAGAAGAAGAAAGAGAGTGAGAGAGGTGGAAAATGAGGTGAAGAAAGGGGAGTGGGGGGGGGGGGGGGGGGGCGGGGGCGTTGGCAGTTTTTTTTTGGGGGAAAAGGGGATGGAATCTCCCAATTTTTAACCCCCGTGTTTGCGCTCCGTGCGGTGTTCGTTTCCCCGATCGTTTAATCGTATGAATAATTATTTTAAAATACGAATATTTATTAATGTTTTCATTGAAGTATTTCATCAAATACTTTTACTTGAGTTATAATATATAACTTATTCTTGTTTCGATTGCTCATGCGTTTATTATTTTTAATCGCGTAAATGTTGTTTGTACGATATGAATTTTAGTTGAAATATTATCTAAATAATATTTTGGATAAAATAGAGTTATTAAATAATGTCATATTATTTAATGAAATGGTTCACCTACGTTCGTATTGGTTGAATCAAATTGCATTCGATTTGAAACTTGTACGATTTAATCAAATCGCGTACTTATATATATATATTCAACAATATATATATATATATATATATATATATATATATATATATATATATTGTTACATTAATTAGCCTAACACAGAACTAATTACATGTATTATATGTGATTAGGCACTAATTACTAGTCCTAATTTGGCGGGTGTCACAGTAGGGCATTCCAGATGATAGTCGACGAGGCTGTTCACACAGATGATGTGATGACTGGTACTTTTCTTATAAACTTTGTACCAGCTCGTGTTTTATTTGATTCTGGAGCGAACTGTTCCTTTATCTCTATGGTTTTATGTGATAAATTGAATTTGAACCTTACTGTGATTACAAGACCTGTAGAAGTAGAGATTGTTAGTGGCAAAATGGTTCCTGTTACCACCTCGGTGACTGGAGCTAATATTGTAATTGACGGCCAGACTTTCCTAATTTCATTTCTGTTGATGCCAATTCCTAGTTTTGATGTGATTATTGGCATGAATTGGTTAAGTCAGTATAAAGCAAGTATAGATTGCCATAATAAATGTATTAGAATTCCAATTTCTGAAGAGTCGTGCGTTGTGGCTCAAGGAGAACGGGATAGGGTGGGTATACCTTTGATTTCTATGATGAAAGCTAGGAAGTCGTTGTCTAAAGGTTGTGAGTCTTACCTAGCCTATGTAATTGATGCCAAGTTAGAAAAGAAATCTTTGTCTGATGTTCCGGTTATTTCTGAATATCCGGAGGTGTTTCCCGATGAATTACCTGGCTTGCCACCGGTTAGGGAAGTTGAATACCAGATTGATCTTGTTCCTGGCTCGTCGCCTGTAGCTAAAGCTCCCTATAGACTAGCTCCTTCTGAAATACGTGAAATGATGAATCAGATACAGGAGTTATTGGATAAAGGATTCATTAGACCGAGTTCCTCTCCCTGGGGTGCACCGGTTTTGTTTGTGAAAAAGAAGGATGGGTCTTTTAGAATGTATATTGATTATCGGGAACTGAATAAACGAACCATAAAGAATAAATATCCTCTACCTTGAATAGATGATTTCTTTGATCAGTTGCAGGGATCTTCATTTTATTCTAAGATTGATTTGAGGTCGGGTTATCACCAAGTTCACGTTCGTGAACAGGATATTCCAAAAACTGCTTTTCGTACCTGGTATGGTCATTTTGAATTCCTGGTTATGCCTTTTGGTTTAACAAATGCTCCAGCAATTTTTATGGATTTGATGAATCGGGTTTTCCGGCCTTTTATTGAAAAATTCGTGATTGTGTTTATTGATGATATCCTTGTATATTCCAAGTTTGGGGTTTTCCGGCCCGACACAACATCACAGTATTTAATAAAGTCATCATCAATATGCAGATCCACGTAGACGAACTGTTACATTTTCCGAGGATAAGTTGGTTTATTTAAAAGTCTCACCTTGGAAAGGAGTGATCAGATTCGGAAAGCGGGGAAAATTGGCTCCTAGATATATTGGTCCATTTAGAATTCACCAAGTGGTTAATGATCAGTCAGTTTCATTGGACCTTCCTCATGAACTTGCTGGTATTCACGACACATTTAATATCTGTTATTTGAGAAAGTGTAATGTCGAGGATCAATCTCAGATTCTTCCCTTACAAGACTTGAAAGTCGACCAAAACTAGAAATTAGTTAAAGAACCTATTGAAATTCTCGATAGAAAAGTTACTAAACTTAGAAAGAAACAGATACCGATGGTGTTAGTGAAATGGAAACATAGTTTAGGTTCCAGTTTAACTTAGGAGACCGAGGAATCTATGAAATCCAGATATCATGGATTGTTTGATCGAGGTGAAATTTCGGGGACGAAATCTCCTTAAGGAGGGGAGATTTGTAACATCCTCCTTGTCGGTCGGGTAATTTATTATTTTAATTAATTATTTAACTATTTTAAGCACTACCTGGTATTATTTGTTTATTGAGAAACTTAGGTAAATAGGTCTCAGGACTTATTGTGAATAGTAAATTATTGCTTGTTTTAAATTACTGCAGCTAACGGTAAAATAAAATAAGTTTCTCATGATTAGTAATTAAGTGTCAAGCAATAGATTTAAGGCGGGTATAAAATACCCAATTATTGAGGTCGGCTAATAGAAGAGGCCGACTTAACTTTTAGAAAACTTCCCCAATTTTGTTAATTTACCTCTCAAAGCTATACTTAAGAACTTAGACCTTCAAAACTTGAAATCATCAACCAAGAAATTGTGATTGCAGCTGTGATTTGTGGTAGTAACATAGTCATCATCTCCTTATCAAGTTGTAAGTAAATTGCTATTCTTATGAACTCATGTGTTAATTAGGTTAAATGTGCAATTGATGAATTGATGGCATACTTGATGATATATGATAATTGCTAGTGTTATACCAGGACTATGAATTGATTTGTATACCTTTAATGAGTAAATCCATGTTCTTGAGTAATTAATTAAAGCTTTTAAATGGATTAAGTAGGTTTTATGATTTTAACATAAAGTTAGAACTTCTTGATGTTAATTGATGTTGCTGGAGGTTGCTAGATGCAGCATGATGTTTCTTTAGAATTAAAAACGTTGCTTGTGTGATTTGGTATGAGAAAGTTGAAGAAATTGAGGCTTGGTTTGTGCAGGGGTTTTTGGCTAAAACTGCTGCTGCTGTATCTGATGAACAAGCCGGCGGCTTTCATAAGTTAGCCGGCGGGTCAGAGATCCAAGCCGGCGGCTTGAGACCTTAGACCGGCGGGCTGGTTACCCCAGCAGACTGTTGCTAAAATCTTTAAAACTCGACTTTGTTCTGTTCCCTCAAAATCCCTTGTACCCGGCGGCTGAGTGATGGGACCGCCGGGTGGTGACCTAAAGCCGGCGGGTCATAGACCCCATCGGTGGCTCCTTTGACCTGATCAGCATTTCATTTTGACTTAATTGATTTCAATGTTAATTGTTTGTTATAGATTATAACATTAATAAACCAGTAGTAGTACATCATAATAGTTGTGTTATGATTTATAATACGTGATTAGGAACTTGTAATTATGATATCAATTGTATTAAGTTCCTAGTATTGTGAATTGATATGAGTTAAGTGTTAATGGTCTTGATTACTAACTTATATCTGATTGTTGATTCTCAGATCCTCCAAAAGATAAGTGATCCATGGATTCCGAGTTTGTGCAGACAAAGGTATTGGTGAGTGAATTTAGAACTCACCATTTGATTTAGTTGTAACTATTTGGTTGCAACAAGTAAACGTAGATGTGTGTTAGACTGGTTAGTCTTGATTATTGATTATTGATCTATGTGATATGTGGACCAATGTATATCAGTGTTATTGAGGTCAACGTGTTAGTTGGGCTAATTGGTTATTGTGTGAATTACACTGGGTCTTGATTCATTCGTTGTGTATAGAACCTGTGTTTGATAATAATAACCAGTAGCTATCGGTCTCGTCCATCATGGCCATACGGATATGTACGATAAGTGTTCTTAGGGAATCCCCGGGTATTACGATAACCCAAGAGCCACCGATCCTCATTGAAATATGTGTGTTTATAATTATTTGGTGTAAACTCTTAGTTAAGCTAAGTTGAATTGTGTGTGATAAATCAATTCACTTAGCTTTGTGCTAATCCCTTATTTTACTTCCTGCAGGTTTTGTTAAAATAAAGGTGGGTGGCAGGAAGGGATGCTTTGATGCAAGAAATGTTTGATATTATACTCACTCTGATATGGTTTTGTAATAAACCTTGTTTAGAATTTTATAATACCCCATTTTGAGTACCATCGTAATGCGGTTTTAATAACTTTAACAGTTCTGTATTAAGTATGTAGACGGTTATATAATATGTACAACAAATAAATGTGTTTTAAATACAAGCTTCCAAGTTAAATAATATAATATTCTTATATCGAATGAGGGGTGTTATATGTGGCCTGGCTCGTGGTCTTGTGCACTGGATCGTAAGTCTTGATTGCTTGGTCGTAGTTCTTGTGATCTTCGTTTGGCTCTATCTTCTCCGTTACTTGTCAGATTTGAACGATTCTCACGCCCATGGTTACGTATTTTCCTGAAGATCAATATGATACAGGTTAGGCCAGATTTTCTTAATTATACGACAGAACCACAAGTGAATTGTTTTAGCTCTGTTTTGTTCGTTAATTGAGCATTTTAATTGATTTTTCGAAAGGAAGTCTAAGTTTTGGCTCATTTTATATTTTTAGCATAAAACATTGATTATTCGATGTTTATTCAAAGATTTGGGCCAAAATAGGCTTGAAATGGTACACAAAAACGTGACTTTTTACGTCAAATCAAATATCCCACACTTAGACTTTTTCTTGTCCTCAAGCAAACTCTGAATCTTTATATGCCAAAAACTTTAATTTTTGTGAAAAAATCATTTTATTGGTGAGTCTTTAAAGGAAGAAAAACGCACATATTTGAAACAAGTATTGTTACAGTACGGGGAAGAGAGATGTTCCCATGACGTATCAAAAAGATTTATAAAATGATTTTCTAAGGCATGCTTTCAATTCTAGCGATCTTGGAATTTAAATGACTGGGCGGTCTCACTAGGTGGTCACTCAATTCACTCAAAGTGTATCGGGTTTCCTATCATTCTAGCACAAATGAAATCGCTCATATACCAGTCATGCAACATTCATCGTCATAGGCTTGATCGAGAATCAAATCTTCACCAGTTAGACAGGGACGACACTAATTATCACCAGGCATTTGAGAGGGTTGTTATGTGAGGTGGGGTTTAAAGGGTATGGAAAGTGGATATTTTGAAGGTAAAAACCATTTTTTGCTTATCTTAGGACCTTTTAAACCTTTGAAATTTTTTATTTAGATATACTTTTTAATGAAAACGGAAAACGGATAACGATAAGGGGGAAAGATAGCTATTTTGATTTCTATCTTTTGAAAACACATGAAAGATTTATATTTTCAGGAATCGGAGTTTTCGATAGATTTGAAACACTTAGCTTTATTTCAGATAGCATATATATTTATTTCTTTTTCTCCTTTTCTACATATATATATATATATATATAGTTGGCTTAGAATTTCTTTGCCAAGGGATTTCTAAGAGATTTTCATTTTCTTATTGCTCTTTTTGAGATCCTTTCATTTTTCAATCCTTTGACAACTTCGAATTTACTTGGTGCCAATTTTTCACACCACATGACTCTCGATCTTTGAGTTTTGATTATGGAAACGCACACGAGAATTTTCAAGTAAACACGAAATTTGTGATTCACTACTACAAAATCTCAAATGGCACGCGGTTAAAATCATATATGGACCTCGAAAAATGGGAGGTGGACTAAGGTGGGAGAAGTCTATTTCCAAAGCTAAAGGACCACGGTCAGAATTTCGTGGTCTAATAACTGCATGGACCACGGTATATCATTTAAAACCGTGGTAAATTAGGTTGACAATTTTCATCAAGGACCACGGTTCTGTTATAATAAACCGTGGTCATAAAATTTAATTTTTAATTACTCCCTCCGTCCCAGAATAAGTGTCCTATTTTGACTTTCCGAGTCTTTCTTTTTCAACTTTGACCTTACATATTTTTGTTTGTGCTATATAATACTTGATGCAAAATATATGAATGGATTGAGTTTTAAATGTAATTCCATTGGTATAATTTTCATAGAGTATTATATAACACAAACAAAGATATTTAAGGTCAAAGTTGAAAAAGAAAAACTTCAAAATCTGAAACAGGACACTTATTCCGGGATGGAGGGAGTATATAAAATATTATTTACTACGGTTTATTAAGAACCGTGGTCCTTTTTTGTTAAAATTACCACGGGTCTGATAATTAGACGTGTGGCTGAATATTTAATTATTAATGAAATTGGCCACGGTTCGTTAATTGAACCGTGGGCCTTGTTTGTAATTATAAATAAAAAAAACCCCGTTATAAAGAACCGGACCCTGCTAATTATTTCAGAAGTTATTTCCAACATTATTATTTCTACATTCAAAAATAAAAAATGAAAAAGTACAACCTCGAATGTTATATGCAACATTGAACAGGCCCATTACTGGGCATCTGCTAATAATTCCAACCTAGACTCCAAAATTTAAAACCTGCAAACTATATATACACGATCCAAACTATACAGCCATAACAATGCGAGCTTGAAAAAATATCACAACCACAGCCTTCTGAAAATATCTCTGCCTTTTCGATCTCACCCGACCCTCCTTCATTGACTCACAATAATAGTGCATGATCCAGGATCTTGCACCCATTGAAACCACCTCACATTGCCTTTTTTCAAAATCTTGGACGCCCATTAGACATTAGTTATTATTCATCATTGAGCATCTCGATCGTCATGGAAAATTTGAAACCGACTGAACTAAAGCATATGATCAGCAACTAAGAATTTTCAACATCTAAGTATATAACTAAACTTATATACAAGCACATAGCACATAAGCAGTTAATTAAGCATTCAAACATGCATATAATTAATATAAAAATAATTTGGAGTAAGTAACTATAGAAGAAATAACATATATTCACCTGGTTACCAGGATGCAGAACCGACTGGTCAAACCATGAACACCACGCGGAAACAATTCTATCCAACTCGGCTTGCATAAGTGAAGTATTGGACCTCATCTCCGGAAGCTATATCCAAATTTATTTGAAAGAAAATATGTTGGAGTACGTATATGATAAAAAGGAACAACTTTATATCAACATTATGATAAAAATGATTGTTACATTCTTGGGAAAGAAAATACGATATCTCCACACGAAGTCGAATATGAATTTCATGCATCGTACCTGCATTGCCATCCTCCTTGTTGTTGATTACAAGCAACCATATGGTATTTTGGCTGATAACGCAACTTCGACAAAAATGCTCTAAACATAATGAAGAAATTAGGTGCTGTTAAAAATTATAATAAGATGCATTTCAAGCTTATATATTGTTACATGGTTATTAAAATCCTTACTCGTTAACACACTTCGTGAGGTGGTAATGATCTTCTTTGGGGGTTTTATCATTTAGGGAGACCTTGGAGTCGAGTATGTACACCGAACGGCCACCGGGGAATAAGATATACAATACCCAACGTTTACTATTATATTTTACTTTATTAATGTTAGTATATAACAATAAACATATATAACTAAACAATAAGGATTAGGTTAACCCTGACCATACCCCTGCCAATACGGTGCTAAGAGAAAGTTCTTTGAAGGAAAATAGAGGTCCATACATTCAAGGATGAAGCTTGTAGCCGTTTCCTTTCTGGATTCAATGATATCACTGGTAATCCCATAGGGATTGATGAATGCGCATATGTTTCGGGGGACTTTCTCAGACTTCATGATAATCCCCCTAAGAACATACTAAATCATTAGAAAAATACATGATTATATATTGTTCTAGGAATGTATTATGGTATACATTTAAAAAGAATACTTACGTCAAGTAAAAAATAAGGATGGTAATATCGATTTCCCCATTCGTCATTAATAATTTGATATCTGCAACATCCATTGATAAGAAGATAAAGTTTGCACCTAATACTCCAGCGGGGATATTTACATTCTAATTGCTCATTTTTATCACTTTTAATATCTGCAACATCCATTTATCGTCACTAATAATCAGAAACGAGTTACCACCAAAGGCTTATGACCCAAAACATTTTCCTGGTCGGTAGTTAACACACATTTATCCACCCTCCTCAGGGTACTAGGTTTGACTTGTTGATCACTCACATTCCTTCCTGTGGTTGTTTGTGGGTTGACTTGTAGATCAGCATTTTCTTTATTTCCTTGGGGTTGACTTCCATTGCTAGCAAATGCTTTGTTTTATTTAACATCCCCGGTGCTTTACTTGACATCCCAGGATTTTTACTTGATGTCATCCCTACTTGGGTTGAACACCCACTCTGCTTGGAAAGTCGGTCTATACTTCCTACCTGTGTATGCTTGACAAAGTTTTGTGGCTGATCAGTGACGGTATAGGGCCCCACTTTTTCTGACTTGGAGCAGGTTGTACCAGCGGTTTTGTAAGTGTACCCATTTTCTGCCTTTAAGGCGTACCCTAATCATTTACGGGTGTCTGGGCCTGCTTTTTCAGAACAATAGCAGGTTGTACAAGTTGTTTTGTAGGTGTACCCTTTTTCTGCCATTGATCCGCAACATCTTCCGAATGGACCAAAAATCTGTCTCATCCTAGTAACAAATTAAATTGAAACCATGCATTTGTTAGGTTTTCAATACAATAATTGAAGTACATACGATTTACTTATAGATAAATATTGGGTACGTACATCATTATATTCAATCAACGAACTAGGCCATGAAATGAAACTGTTTTTGGCTTCTCCCAAAGCAGTCATCCCACCAACCTGCTTAGGAAGTCTCATGTTCGTGTATTGATCAACAACTTTATCAACCTGCACCTTTTTATGGTCTGGTGACATAGGCTGCCCGTGTAGCAGCCCATTCCCTCGAGGATAGGCCATTCCTCTAGCAACTTTTACCCTTTCGAACCCAAATTTAGCAAGCAAGTTACATGCAGTGGGGGTCTGCAATGATACGTTATGAAAAAATATAAAAAGTGATATATAATTCTTCCAGCTGGTAAAAATGTAATATATCAAGTATGAATACTGTTAATTCATTAAAAGGATAAAACCCTGACCCAACACTCTGCCTCATATCGAGACTTGCTCCAGATATACCGAGATCCCCTGATGGCTGCATTGCAGTCTGATATCGCGTAAAAAGTCACATTTTTACTACCGATATCTCTCTCATTCTGGAACGATTCTTGGCACTTTAACTCAAATTCAGTACAAATCAATAGTATTATGTCAAGATGGTCAAAACAAGGTTGCACGATGAAAATCAAGCAAAACGGATAGAAAACGAAGATTCCACGCACGTTTGAAGATTCAAGACATCAAAACAAGATTTCAAGACAAAAGAGCCCATCACCAACATATATCTCATCCAAGATGTTCGTTTTCAAATTACGAATCTAACAGAAGAAGAATCAACAAAAACGGACGAAGAACGAAGATTCTACGTACACCGGAAGATCCAAATGATTCGTACGACACATCTAAAGTTCAGAGATATATTTTTGGGATTTCTTTTCATCAAATGCTTCATTTTTGATTTACGAATCAAAAGTAAAAAGAATCAACGCAAACGGACGCATAACGAAGGAAACATGCGCGAATCGAGAAACGAGGCAACAGTCTGCGTACTGGTGCGGGTAGCAGCCAGCCGCCGCCGGCCAGCCACCAGGCCACCGCCGGCTGCCACCTGGCCACCGCCGGCTGCCACCCCCCTACATGGATCCCGCTTTTTGGTCCTTGTGTGTACCCGGTGCTAGACCTTTACGTGTTTTTCCGTACCCGGTGCACCACCTTTTCCACCTTTTTCGTACCCGGTGCCACCACCTTTCACTCCTTTTGCTAATGTGAGCCTAGGGATACTAATGTGAGCCATATTTTCTCTATAAATACAGCCCCTAAGGATTCATTTTCACACACACCATTCTTAGAACAATATACTTCTCTTAAGATATTGTTTCTACTTTCTTTCGATTTTCTTACTAAAAATTAGTTTTAGGCTAGTTTAGGAGCTTGTTTAGAATAGAAGGAAAGTACGGGATGCATTGTAAATCTTCGGTGTAAGCTTGGAATTGTGTCAATTAATTCAAGTCTACTTTCTCCCGCATTTAATCCTGGTGCTTTCTAATCCTTATCTATCTTAATTAATTACGTTTATATTGATTATGCTAGATTTAGTTATTGCCATGATTAGAGAATAGTATAGTTGTTGTGTTTGCTTGCGATGTAGTTAATTAATTATGGGATGAGTTATAATTAAATATTAAAGATCGGTAGTATCGCTTTGATCATCTTATTGCATGTTCTTGTTTGATTGTTGCCTTAGGATCATCATAGTGGTAAAATATAAACGGTCTTAATTATCGTAAAGTAATATGATGGCCCATATTCGACTGTTACTCGATATAGTACTGGAAACATGTAACACCCCCAAATTTAATGTTTTGCGGAAGCATAATTTGGGTGTTACTAATCAATAATCAAAGCACACAGATATATAGCAAACGACTCTATATGCTTCGTTTTAACAAAATATATTGATATTAAAAGGTTTACAACAGTTTGAACACGTACATAGCTCGTGTTCGTAATATAAGAAATACATAATTAGTTATACAAAATCTAATAATGCAATGAAATCTCTGAAGTTTGCATGGAGACTCGAGCTAATATGCATCCTGATGGGCAGTCCAAATCTACTGCTGAGTACCTGTGATACATGCTAAAATGGGTCAGCTAACGCTGGTGAGCTCACAGGTTTAGATATCAAATAATAGTGTGTGAACCGCAAGATTTAAATGTTGATTTGCATCCAGCAAATGATACTGATAGTGTATACAACCATGAGTGCATAGTCTGAGCTTAACTCGAGGGTCGGGTCCCATATAGAGAATTCCGAGCGAGGTGCCTCCACGAGTGCCTAATCTACACTCGTTTTCCCAAATATTAGTACGTCCGTTGCAGAGGTTAGCGCGAGTAAACCGGACGAGGTGGGTCAATCCTATATGGTACCATATACTAATATTCACGCTACTTGCGTATTACCAGACTATACTGGCGGAGGACTTTGATTTGATTAGTTGAAAACAACTCATGTAGTATATTGAAATATGTAGTTGCGTTCACGTGTTAAAAAAAACAGAGCAATGTATCGCACCCCTAGTAAAACAGTAAAAAGAGGGGCCATGAGACTCACCTGAGCCTGAAGAGTTTATCTTAATAAACTGAGATTGATTAGCCAATAATCGAAGTCCAAAGACTTGTAACCTGAGGGTATCCACAACACGCGATGGTTATAAACATGTGAAGGCATCTAATAAGACCACCTTGTAGTTGTTTGTCCAACTAGAATGTCCAAATGATTACAATTTGATTGATTATCTAAGTGTTTAAAAATGTGTACGGCCCATTGGTGATTGTTTGTAATAATAATCCCACATTATTATTTTGATGATTTTGAAGTGTTATACCTAAAAGTAAGTTCCAATGTGTTTTAGAAGTTGTGTCGCATTCGTGTTTGATGTTATACAAGTTTAACACCTTGTGTGAAAGTTTAGATGTAACACTGTTACTCGTGACCCTAGGGTAAGGGCGAAGCCCGTTAATGACGGGGGTCCGGGGGTAGCGCCCCTGGTAGCGGGGTCCAAGGGGCAGAGCCCCTGGCTGGGGTCGAGCTGGACTTGAAAATTTTTATTTCTACTACATTGTTTTGGTGAAAAACACATCTGGACTTGAATTTGGGTGAAATCGAGTGATAAAATTTTAGGTCTCGACACTTAGTAAAATTTGTGTTTTCTTGGTTCCGTTTCGTGCGACGTAGGTCATGACTGCGACATTGGTCATGGCGTCGCTGAGTGCGACTTCGCAATTTAATGCGACGTAGGGCGTTGTGTCGCTATATGCGACGTCCGTAATTTCTACGACATAACTAATTGTGTCGCTATATGCGACATCCGTGATTAGTGCGACATAGTGGCTTATGTCGCTATATGCTACATAAGGTCTGATTTAGCGACATAAAGGCTTATGTCGCAGGTGGCCTGGAGCCTCTGCGACATAACGCGCTGTTGGCCTGAAAATGAGCCGAAAAGGTGTTTTCCGGCCTTCGTTTGACCTGGAACTTTTACCCAACCCATATTTGGACATTTCAAGCTTAACTAAACAATTATAAGCTGAAAACAATAGAGAACGAGAGGTTTCGGGATTTGTCGGAAACTTACAAAGTGGTGAATCGAGAATCCGAAAAGATGGAAACGTAGATCGTGACGCGGTAGTTACTTTTCTTCAAATGAACGAGATGATCCGAGGTGGTTTAGTGGTGTTAGTTTGATGATTTTAAGTGGTGGTGGTGGTGGTATTTGATGAGAGAAAAGGGAGAGAGTTTGGAGAAAAGGGAGAGATGGAAACGTAGATCCCCCCCCCCCTTGGTGGCTGATTTCGGTGGGGGCCCACCGGAGTGTGGGTCTCCACTTTTTAACGCCGTGTATTCGCGCTCCGTGCGGCGTTCGTTTAAACGTTAAATAATTATCTTATACATTTAAATATATGTTTTAAAATACAAATGTTTATTTATTATTTTTGTTGAAGTATTTTACCAAATACTCAATAACTTAAATGGTTTCGTTTGTTTGTGTGTTAAATGTGTAAGTCGCGTAGATGTTTATTATACAATGCGAAATGTAATTGAAATATTCTCAAAATAATATTTTGGATATAGTAGCGTTATTAAATAATGTTGTACTATTAAAATGTTCACCAACGTCCGTATTTACTTGAATCGAATTACATTCGATTTGAAACTTGTACGATTTAATCAAATCACATATTCATATATATATTCAACAATATATATATCGGTACATTAATTAGCGTAACACAGAACTAATTACATGTATTAACAGAGAGTTAGGCACTAATCACTAGTCCTAATTTGGCGGGTGTTACATTCTCCCCCTGTTAGGAGAATTTCGTCCCGAAATTTAGCTCGATGTAGCGTTCGATGTAGAGTCAGTGAATAACTGGGGATACTTGAGTCGCATTTGGTCTTCCCGTTTCCAAGTGAATTCTGGACCACGCCGCGAATTCCACTTGACCTTAACGATGGGAATACGACTTTGTTTAAGTTGTTTGACCTCACGGTCCATGATTTCTGCGGGTTCTTCAGCAAAATGAAGCTTTTCGTCAACTCGAATTTCATCGAGTGGAATGATAAGTGTCTCGTCTAACAGACATTTCTTCAAGTTAGAAATTTGAAAAGTGGGATGCACGCTGCTGAGTTCGGATGGCAGCTGCAATCGATATGCCACTGGACCAATCCTTTCGAGGATCTCAAAAGGCCCAATGTACCTGGGATTTAATTTCCCGCGTTTGCCGAATCGGATTACGCCTTTCCAAGGCGATACTTTCAGGAGTACTCGATCCCCAACCTGGAACTCGAGTGGTTTGCGTCTCACGTCAGCATAACTTTTCTGACGATCACGGGCGGTTTTGAGTCGGTTTTGGATTTCGACAATTTTCTCAGTGGTTTCGTGTATGAGTTCAGGACCAGTGAGTTGGCTGTCTCCCACTTCGGTCCAACAGATCGGTGATCGGCACTTACGATCGTACAGTGCCTCGAAGGGTGCAGCCTTAATGCTGGCATGATAACTGTTATTGTAGGAAAACTCGCACAATGGTAGGTGTCTTTCCCAGTTTGCACCGAAGTCAACTACGCAAGCTCGTAGCATGTCTTCCAGTGTCTGAATAGTTCGTTCACTTTGGCCATCGGTTTGAGGATGGTATGCGGTACTCATATCAAGACGGGTACCCAACGATTTTTGAAGTGATTGCCAAAAGTGAGATGTGAAGCGAGCGTCCCTGTCAGAGATAATCGAGGTTGGGACACCGTGTCGAGAAACAATTTCTTTGACGTAAATTTGTGAGAGGCGTTCCATTTTATCGGTTTCCTTGATTTCCAGGAAATGAGCAGATTTGGTGAGTCGGTCAACGATCACCCAAATGGTATCGCAACCGCTCGAAGACTTTGGTAGTTTGGTTATGAAATCCATGGCGATTTGTTCCCATTTCCATTCAGGAATACTGGGTTGTTGAAGTAAACCAGAAGGTTTTTGATGTTCGGTTTTGACTTTCGAGCAAGTAAGGTACTTGTTGACATATGTGGCGATTTCGGCTTTCATGTTCGGCCACCAATAGAATTCCTTGATGCCGTGATACATTTTTTCAGATCCAGGATGGATAGAATATTTAGACTTGTGAGCTTCATCCATCACCAAGTCTTGTAGGCTCCCAAAACTAGGCGACTAGATTCGATTACCTAACGCCATTAGGTTTGATTTCGAATTGTTTATCAATGCCTCGTAAGGCTTCGCGTTCGACATTTTCGGGTTTCAAAGCTTCGAGTTGAGCGGTATGAATCTGAATGGTGAGATCATTGTGAATGGTCATACTAAGGGCTCGGACTCGGAGTGGTTTCGGCCGTTCCTTTCGACTGGGGGCATCGGCGACCACATTTGCCTTGCCTGGGTGGTACTTGATTTCGCAGTCGTAATCGGTGAGCAACTCGACCCAACGACGTTGTCGCATATTAAGGTCTTTTTGGTCGAGGATGTGTTGGAGACTTTTGTGATCGGTAAACACGGTACTTCGGGTACCATAGAGGTAGTGTCTCCAGATTTTGAGGGCGAACACCACAGCCCCTAGCTCGAGGTCGTGAGTCGTGTAGTTCTTCTCATGAACTTTGAGTTGTCAGGAAGCGTAAGCAATGACCTTGTCTCGTTACATCAACACGCAACCGAGACCTTGATGGGAAGCATCGCAGTATACCACGAAGTCGTCGGTGCCTTCGGGTATGGATAGAATAGGAGCACTGCAAAGCATGAGTTTTAATAACTGGAATGCTAACTCTTGTTTATCAGTCCAATTGAACTTCTTTTCCTTCTGATTCAGTGTCGTGAGTGGTTGAGCTATTTTGGAGAAATTTTCGATGAAACGACGATAATAACCGGCCAATCCCAGAAATTGGCGTACCTCGGTTGGAGTAGTTGGCGCTTGCCAGTCTTTGATAGCTTCGACTTTTGATGGATCGACGTCAATTCCTTGACTATTAACAACATGTCCAAGGAATTGGACGGATTGTATCCAGAACTCACACTTGGAGAATTAGGCATATAACTCCTCGTGTTTGAGTAGTTCTTGAATGGTTTTGAGGTGTTGCGCATGTTCTTGTTCGTTGCGCGAATAGATGAGAATGTCATTGATAAAGACAATGACAAACTTGTCGAGGTAAGGTTTGCACACCTGATTCATAAGATCCATGAATACAGCCGGTGCATTTGTTAAACCGAAGGGCATCACCTGAAATTCATAGTGCCCGTATCGAGTTCGGAAAGCAGTTTTCGGGATGTCAGTGTCGCGAACTCGAAGTTGATGATAACCTGACCGGAGATCGATTTTTGAATAAATACTCGACCCTTGTAGTTGGTCAAACAGGCCATCGATGCGAGGAAGTGGATATCGGTTCTTGGCGGTCAACTTGTTCAACTCTCGATAGTCGATACACATTCGAAAAGAACCGTCTTTCTTTTTCACGAATAAGACCGGAGCTCCCCATGGTGAAGAACTCGGTCTAATAAATCCTCTGTCCAGGAGTTCATGTAACTGGGTGGACAACTCCTGATGTTCGGATGGGGCTAGGCAGTGTGGTGCTCGGGCTACCGGTGTGGCACCCGACACGAGATCGATCGAGAACTCAACCTATCTAGGTGGAGGTAAACCAGGTAGTTCTTCCAGAAAGACTTCGGGAAAGTCTCTAACGATTGGCACATCCTCAAGTCGCTTCTCCTCTGACTTTTTCTCTGTGATGTGCGCGAGGATTGCAGGATAACCCTTTCTAAAAAAATTTCGGGTTTTCAGACAAGATATAATATTTAGTCTCGTCCCACCGGTCTCCCCCTGTATGATCAAGGTTCTACCGACGACGAGAGGGATGCGGACGATTTTATCATAACAAACAATTTCGGCTCGGTGTTTGGACAACCAGTCCATACCAATGATGACGTCGAAAAGTCCAATTTCAACAGGCATAAGATCTATCGAAAAGGTTTTGTTGGCTAAGTTCAAAGTGCAATTAGGTATCACACTATCGGTTTCTATGAGTTTACCATTCGCTAGCTCTACAATGTACTTAACATCTAGTGCAACAGGGGTGATGTCAAGTAGGGGATAAAACTCATCAGAAATAAAGCTTCTATCGGCACCAGTATCAAATAGAACAGAAGCAATTAAGTTGTTAAGGAGGAACGTACCCGTGACCACATTCGGGTCCTGGCGGGCGTCCCCAGAATTGAGTACGAAGGCTCTACCCTTAGCATTGTTGTTGTTGTTGTTGTTGTCCTTGTTCTTCAGTTTCGGGCAGTCATTCCTATAGTGCCGAGGGTTCCCGCATTCATAGCAGGCTCGGTGTGGTCTGGTGTTGTTGTTGGAGTTGTTGTTGGCGGTGGATCTGCAGTCCTTGGTGAGGTGGTCGTACCTCTTGCAGTTGTTGCAATAGGGACCGCAGGGACCTTCATGTCGGCGGTTTCACTTGGAACAGTAGTGCTTGTCGGGTTCCCTGTGTAACCCCGTCTGGTGTCCGTGGTGGTCGAGTTGTAGGCCTTGATGGTGTCGGGTTTCTTGTTTTGGGAGTTGTTGTGGTTGTCGGACCACTTTCTTTTGAGATGGTTGGAGGAAGAAGTGGGGGGTTCTGGGTCCTCGTTCATGGCCATGAGTTCATGGGCCAATCTGATAGCACCATCAAAGGTGGTCTGGTTTGAGGAGGCGACGTTCTGCCGGACAGGTTCCGGAAGACCGCGAATGTATTTTCGGATCTTTTCAGGTTCGGTGCTCACCATTGTTGGGCGAAGGATGGCAAGCTGTTGGAATCTGACGGTATATCCGTCAATGTCAGTTCCCTGCACCTTTAGGTGCCAGAACTCTTCCTCCAGCTTTTGGAGTTGTTCAATGGGGCAATACTTAGCAGTTAGCATTGTCTTCAGTTCCTCCCAAGGGAGTAGGTAGGCGGTATCGATACCCACGGACTGGGCATATGAATTCCACCATGAGAGAGACTACCATCTTCGAGGGTGCAGGTGGAGTATTTGACTCTGTCCTCTTCCGCACACTTGCTGATGTGGAAGACGGATTCCATTTTCTCGAACCATCTGATCAGTCTGATGGCTCTTTCAGTTCCCTTGAAACTCAAGGGTTTGCAGCTCAGGAAGTCCTTGTATGAACAAGGTTTGGGTTGAGGCCCGTTGGCAGCTGTATATTCACTGCCCGAACTGGGTTGTCGGGTAGCCATAGCTTGGGCCACGCTTTGGGCTATGAGTTGGGGGATTTCAGTTTCGCTGAAGGTGAATCGCTTCGGTGGCATTTTGCTGAGTAAGATCAAGAAAAGACAATGAGATTCTTGTGTGTAATTCTGATATATCACAGGTGTATATGATAGAATATACTATACAAAGTGATAATTATATTTCATTGAAAATAGCCAAGTTTGGTGCATGACACGAGTTTTCAAAAGATTACATAATATGGGGAGTACAAAAGGTACCGGGAATTGTTACATCCGGTTCGAATAGTAAGAGTCCTACATAGATAGAAATAGACTACAAGATGACAGCCACACTAGTTCTAATGCAAGTTGATCCTTTCCATTAGTGTGACAAGTCGATCCACGGTGACTGCGAGTCTGCTGGTTTGTCGGGCGTTGTCTTCTGCCAATGCTAGTCGTTGTACCAGAATCCTCGAGTATTCTTCGGCCTCTTGTAGGCCCTGCTCGCATTGTTCCAACCTGAGTCGCAAGAGCTTGACTTCTACTCCTGATTCAACTACCCGGTCGTGGAGTATGTTCATGTTGCTAATGGTGTTTTCGTGATCTTCGGAGACTTGGTTGATGCGCTCAAGCGCTGTGAGTCTCCAGTTTTCGTTGGTCTCTTGCAATGCGACATCCATGGTGTGAAGTCGTTGCTCGTGATGGTCCAGCCTACCGGCCAAGGCCGGCGGAGTGAAGTAGGTAGGATACGGGCCAGCTCGAGGTAACCTGGCGTTCCTCCTAGCTACCCTCAGGTTCTGCGACCCGAATTGAGAGTGTGACGAATTGGGCGGTGTGTTTGCCATTCTGAGACAAAGTGTTAGAAAGAATGAGGCCTATATTCATATAATACCTATATAATATAGCCTAAGATATTGAGTAAGAGGGAGGCCTATCTATGTATATATATATCACATAATAGCCTAAGGTGTCTAACACAGACAAGTTAGAGTCCCGGTTTCTCTCGTGGTCAGAGTCAACTAGTGTACCCTGTTCAGTCATGATTCCTTTCGGATCCTACATCATATCCTTTTAATTGTACATAGCTGATCAGGCTATGTTAAATTAAACCAATACCATGTAGTTACTGAACCTAATCATACTTAATAAGGAATACTGCCTAACGGTCATAGTCTAGGCCCACTAAAAGCAACCTAGTTCACTATAACCTTAGGCTCTGATACCAATCTGTAACACCCCCAAGTTTAATGTTTTGCGGAAGCATAATTTGGGTGTTACTAATCAATAATCAAAGCACACAGATATATAGCAAACGATTCTATATGCGTCGTTTTAACAAAATATATTGATATTAAAAGGTTTACAATAGTTTGAACCCGTACATAGCTCGTGTTCGTAATATAAGAGATTTAAATACATAATTAGTTATACAAAATCTAATAATGCAATGAAATCTCTGAAGTTTGCATGGAGACTCGAGCTAATATGCATCCTGATGGGCAATCCAAATCTACTGTTGAGTACCTGTGATACATGCTAAAATGGGTCAGCTAACGCTGGTGAGCTCACAGGTTTAGATATCAAATAATAGTGTGTGAACCGCAAGATTTAAATGTTGATTTGCATCCAGCAAATGATACTGATAGTGTATACAACCATGAGTGCATAGTCTGAGCTTAACTCGAGGGTCGGGTCCCATATAGAGAATTCCGAGCGAGATGCCTCCACGAGTGCCTAATCTACACTCGTTTTCCCAAATATTAGTACGTCCGTTGCAGAGGTTAGCGCGAGTAAACCGGATGAGGTGGGTCAATCCTATATGGTACCATATACTAATATTCACGCTACTTTCGTATTACCAGACTATACTGACGGAGGACTTTGATTTGATTAGTTGAAAACAACTCATGTAGTATATTGTAATATGTACTTGCGTTTACGTGTTAAAAAAATAGAGCAATGTATCGCACCCCTAGTAAAACAGTAAAAAGAGGGGACATGAGACTCACTTGAGCCTGAAGAGTTTATGTTAATAAACTGAGATTGATTAGCCAATAATCGAAGTCCAAAGACTTGTAACCTAAGGGTGTTCATGACACGCGATGGTTATAAACATGTGAAGGCATCTAATAAGATCACCTTGTAGTTGTTTGTCCAACTAGAATGTCCAAATGATTACAATTTGATTGATTGTCTAAGTGTTTGAAAATGTGTACGGCCCATTGGTGATTATTTGTAATAATAATCCCACATTATTATTTTCATGATTTTGAAGTGTTATACCTAAAAGTAAGTTCCAATGTATTTTAAAAGATGTGTCGCATTCGTGTTTGATGTTATACAAGTTTAACACCTTGTGTGAAAGTTTAGATGTAACACTGTTACTCGTGACCCTAGGGTAAGGGCGAAGCCCGTTCATGACGGGGGTCCGGGGGTAGCGGGATCCAAGGTGCGGCAGCCCCTGTCGGGGTCCAAGGGGCAGAGCCCCTGGCTGGGGTCGAGCTGGACTTGAAAATTTTTATTTCTACTACATTGTTTTGGTGAAAAACGCATCTGGACTTGAATTTGGGTGAAATCGAGTGATAAAATTTTAGGTCTCGACACTTAGTAAAATTTGTGTTTTCTTGGTTCTGTTTCATGCGACGTAGCGTGCGACGTAGGTTGTTATGTCGCAGGTCATGACTGCGACATTGGTCATGGCGTCGCTAAGTGCGACTATGCAATTTAATGCGACGTATGGCGTTGTGTCGCTATATGAGACGTCCGTAATGTCTGCGACATAACTATTTGTGTCGCTATATGCGACATCCGTGATTAGTGCGACATAGTGGCTTATGTCGCTATATGCGACATAAGGTCTGATTTAGCGACATAAAGGCTTATGTCGCAGATGGCCTATAGCCTCTGCGACATAACGCGCTATTGGCCGGAAAATGAGCCGAAAAGGTGTTTTCCGGCCTCCGTTTGACCTGAAACTTTTACCCAACCCATATTTGGACATTTCAAACTTAACTAAACAATTATAAGCTGAAAACAATGGAGAACGAGAGGTGTTGGGATTTGTCAGAAACTTACAAAGTGGTGAATCGAGAATCCGAAAAGATGGAAATGTAGATCGTGACGCGATGGTTACTTTTCTTCAAATGAACGAGATGATCCGAGGTGGTTTAGTGGTGTTATTTTGATGATTTTAAGTGGTGGTGGTGGTGGTATTTGATGAGAGAAAAGGGAGAGAGAGTTTGGAGATGATGATGATGTTGAAATGAGGGAAAGGGTGGGTTCTCCCCCCCTGGTGGCTGATTTCGGTGGGGGCCCACCGGAGTGTGGGTCTCCACTTTTTAACGCCGTGTATTCGCACTCCGTGCGGCGTTCGTTTAAACGTTAAATAATTATCTTATACATTTAAATATATGTTTTAAAATACAAATGTTTATTTTTATTTTTGTTGAAGTATTTTACCAAATGCTCAATAACTTAAATGGTTTCGTTTGTTTGTGTGTTAAGTGTGTAAGTCACGTAGATGTTTATTATACAATGCGAAATGTAATTGAAATATTATCAAAATAATATTTTGGATATAGTAGCGTTATTAAATAATGTTGTACAATAAAAATGTTCACCAACGTCCGTATTTACTTGAACCGAATTACATTCGATTTGAAACTTGTACGATTTAATCAAATCGCATATTCGTATATATTCATAAATATATATATCGGTACATTAATTAGCCTAACACAGAACTAATTACATGTATTAACAGAGAGTTAGGCACTAATCACTAGTCCTAATTTGGCGGGTGTTACAAAACACTTCAAGGTGGAGTACAAATGTATGGAAGTCGAAAAACGACCGAAGGTAGTCATATTACGAAACAGTACAATATTACGAAGTAATATGATGGCCCCTATTCGACTGTTATTCGATATAGTACTCGAAACACTTCAAGGTGGAGTACAAATGTATGGAAGTCGAGTAACGTCCGAAGGTAGTTATATTACGGACTAACATATAAAATGAGAAACCTAGTTTAATTAACCTTTCTAAATAGACTTTTAAACTTCAATTTAATCTATCGCCTTTCCACCAATAAACGTGATTATTTTAACGACGTCTAATTAAAAGGTAGTCAGTCATCTGTGTCAACATAATTTGTCAAAGGTATGAAACTATAGAACCGCAAGGCTACATGGGGGATTATAATAGGACAAGACATGGCCAAGGTTTGAAGCAGCGGAACCACTTTAAGTGAGGAACGCTGTGAATAATTAGGGGATTTATTGGGTAGTCTTAAGCAAGGGCTAGTTTAAAGTCATAAATGAACTATTTAAATATAAGAATCTGTTAGGATGACAAGGAATCGTTATATGATTCAGTTATGTCTAGTACCTTAAGATTTTGTTCCCGTTCATATGAAAGTATTATTAAACCGTAATCAAGATCTTGCTTATTATTCTAAATACTTTGTGATGTTACCTTAACCTAGCTCCTGGTGTGACATGCTAATAGGATTTTAATTAGTAGGGAATCGAGTGTTTACATCACAAGTATTCAAGATTAATAATTAACAAATATCTTTCAACACAGTTTCTCCAAACATCATCACATAACTTAATTAACGAAATCTCAGCAAACACTATCTTTATTTTATCTGCTTTATCTTTTATTTTTATTTCGCTTTTATTTATTTGCCTAAGTTAATACAAAAACCAAAACTCCCCCACTATTTTATAAACCCTTCACTAGTTTGAAAGCCCTCATCTACCAGGCCTTAGTTTCAATTCAGTCGATTTGAAGAACGACTCTAGGTCATACCTACCACTTGCTCACCCTTAGGATTAGCATTGTTAGGGAAAACTTAGGCCCCGCAATTACAAATTTAAAACACCCACTGATGCCCGTCGCCAGTAGCTGGTGCAACGACAAGGGAAAAATACTTACCGATCGCTGGTGGCGCATCAAGTTTTTGGCGCCGCTGCCGGGGAACCAACTGTACGATCCTTAGGCGTTAAGACGAACTTACTTACTAGTGAACCTTTAGGATTTCTTATACCCCTACATCTTTCTTTATTTTTCCTTCCTTTTACCACTTTTAGAAATGACCACCCCTAACCATTCAACTAGTCAACCAACGAGACTATGACAGCTGCACGTATCACTTTGGCTGATGACTCTAAACCACTGATTGAAGGTCGAGGAGGACCAATCATCTATCCGGAAAATGATAGAACTTCATTTGAATTAAAACCCCAAATTGTTCAGTTAGTCCAAAACCTCTGTCAATTATGTGGCCTACCAATTGATGATCCCAACTCTCACCTTTACAAATTCATTTCCTTATCCAACTCCTTTAAGCCGATTGGGGTTAATCAGGACATAGTCTATCTATACCTATTTCCCTATTCACTCACTCTCAATGCACAAACCTGGTTTGAGGAACTAGAAATCAACTCTATAACCTCTTGGGTAGAATTAGCAACCAAGTTTTTGGCCAAATATTTCCCCCCATCAAAACAAGCCACGTTTAGGTCCAACATCATAAACTTCCGTCAAGTTGACGATGAATCAATCTACGATGCATGGGAACGCTTTAAGAAATTGCTTAAGAAATGTCCAAATCATCATTTTGAGCGCTCAGACCAGTTGCGCATTTTCTACAATGGTCTCTTCCCACATCACCGTCCTTTACTTGATACCGCCTCTCAAGGCAGTTTTATGAACTGTACGGCCGATGACGCTTGGAGCCTTGTTGAGAAAATGACAATACACAACCATGACTGAAACAGTGAAAATCACCCCTCACTAATGAATTCACCTACTACAATCGGGAATGAAGCTATCAAAACCCTCACTCAGCTAGTGGAAGAACTAACCAAAGAGATCAATGAATTGAAAAGTCAAAAACAACAAGTCTGTCAAGTTCAAACCTGCCTTAATTGTGCTAATCCGAACCACTCAGCCCAGATTCCTCAGTCTCATCTAACTTCACCAAATACTAACCCTTCTCTTAACCCACCTAGGAATAGCCCACTAACTTACCAACCTCAACCTTTGGAACCCTCTTCCTCACAAATCTATAGTTTTGACGACACCCTGATACAAGTCATTCAAGGACTCTCAGCTAGACAAGACCAAACTGATATCATCTTAAGAGATCATTTGACTTTGTTGAAAGCTTTAGAATCCTAATTAGGGCAAATAGCACAGCGTATTAACGCTAAACCTTAGGATAGTCCAACTAGTTGCCATAAGGAGGCTTCCCATATTCAAGACTCTCAGGTAGCACATAACCCACCTACGATTTCTTCTCCGGTGAAGGAACCGCCTATTGTCCCATCTACAATAGATTTAGAGTCTACATCAAATAGGAACATTCCATTTCCGGATCATCTTAAACAACGACCCGACAAGCTTAAGTCTTTTAAACTTGATAGGAAATTCCTAGATACCGTACCTGAAGTTCATTCCAAAAAGTATTTCAGAAAACTTCTTACAACCAAGGATAAGGTACCCGAAGTACCCAATGTCTTGCTGAACGAGGAATTTTCAGCTATCTTGAAAAATACTATCCGTAAAAAACTCGGAGATACCGGACGTTTTACTCTCCCTATTTCCATCTACAATTCAGGCATTATATGTTCTCTCGCTGATTTAGGAGCTAATATTAATCTAATGTCATACTCGCTTTTCAAGAGGCTTGAGTTAGAAAATCTTCGACCTACCAAAATGACGATACAGCTTGCTGACCACTCGGTCAAATACCCTAGGGCAATAGTAGAAAATGTTTTAGTTAGGATTGACAAATTTCTTTACCCAAAAGATTTTGTAGTAATGGATATGCAGGAAGACGTACACATCCCAATCATACTAGGAAGACCTTTCATGAATACGGCCAAGGCAATCATCAACGTCTTCGCACAAACTATCAGCTTGTAGTCTCAGGGAGAAACCATCACTTTCCATATCGACAACCCAAACCCTGGAGAGCAAGCCGATATATACATGATGTCCATGAACAAGACCGCGGAGGACGAAGAAACTGCAAAGTCAATAAGTGAAAGGAAATCTAGCAAGGAACTGGCAATCATGCCATATTTTCCGATTGACCCCCGACGAATAGGACAAAAGATGAAAAATGGATCAGTGAAAAACTCAACGATGGAAGAAATTGGGATGAGAAAGATGGAAAAAGAAAACAAAAGCAGTATACCGCCAGTTAATCCGTTTACCACTGAAGAAATGGCGGGGAGTAACCACAACCATCCCACGAGAGGAGAAACACTGGAGAAATATTCCAAACGCACAAGATACCAACCGAAAACCATCATAGATCACAAGGTGCTTGAAGAATTGATCCAAAGATTTGACAAAGTAGTGGGAGGAATAAGCAGCGTAGTCAACATGCTGACTCTTTCCCCTGCTGAACTGCAATTCTGTCAACAACAGAAATGGACTTACGCTAGGATCTACAATGCCCTTAAAAGATCTAACATCCCATTTACCTCAACGCAATGGGAGATGTTAGGATCCATTAGAGCGCATATGGAAGAAACTACTGTACATCCGAGCAGTCGTACCGACATCTTGACGATGAATGACCTAACATCATTGCTTGACTTGCTAAATAGAGAAGATCACCTTAGTTCCAAAGAAAGCGGATCTATGGTTATCAACTCCACTATGGAAAAACAAATTGAGTTAATGATTAAAAAACTTAGTGATCTCGTTTGGGAGGAATCAAGGCACGAACGACCTTTTAGGGCCATACATGAATCACCACTTGATATCGCTACTTTTGTTACGATCCATCTACGGGAGATTCAACAACGGAAAAGTAACTCCAGAAGAAAGTTCATATTCCACTCAGGATGCAAGGAGATACTTCGTCAGCTTATTCTAGTTTTCTCAGAATCCGACTTTCCATTCAACAACCATCAGCTCCGGCAAATAGAGGACATGTGCACATCCATTAGAAGATTCAACGGAGACCCCAAGACCGAGAATTATGAAGACATAAAACTGCAATTCTTGGCGTTTGTATGCTCTCTTTGGCAAAACCCACCGCCAAGAGAGGTTGCTAAGACAGACATAACTACCATGACCGATCCTAATGGACCTATCACTAAAGCAGTCGATTACATCACCTTCGGACTTCACGGCCTTGCAAAGACAACTTCAGAGCATCTTCTGAACTATAAAGAATCATCGAGAGATAGTCCACTCAAATTGATTACGATAATAGTCAATCATTTCATGAGAATCTATCCACCTCGATACACTTTTCCGCAACCTAGGGCTCAAAATATCAGCACTGGGGATCCCATGGATGCATCCATCCCCATCTATCTAGGAGAGAAGAAGTCGAGCTCTCGACTTTAAAAGAGCGCTTCTCGGGAGGCAACCCGTGTTTACATTTCTGCAATTTTCCATTCCAAGAAGTGATGAACTCCGACTATCTTTCACACTTGGATATACGAAGAAGACCGACACATCAAGTTTTTGGCACCGGAATTAAGAAAAGTATATCCAACGTGTTCACACCTACGAGATAAATCACAAAAGACTTGAAGAAATCGGAGCACACAACAACAACGAAGGGACACTACGGAAAAGTCAGCAATCATGTGCTTCGGAGCACTCCTCATCATCACCAACAAGCCACATATATAAATGGGGAGTACTTCTGTTCTAATCTCTTTCTTTCATTTATAAATATACCATATCCACTATGCTTATCACTAAGTGTGGGATTCAAACCCAACACACAATGTTGAAAGAATACGTCTTAGATGTTTCAATTCTTAAGTGTGGGATTTTACCCCAATCAGAGCTTAGAATAACATCGAGGACAATGTTCCTTTAAGTGTGGGATAGCAGTAGTTACACTACTGTAAAATGGATAATGGTATATGCTTGATTCATCCTTCTCCAATAAGCAAACAAAATTTTTCAAAATTGAGTTAAAAATATGTTGAAAATGAAAATTTTAGACAAAGAATAATTTACTTTTGGGGAAAAGGATAAATAAAATACAAATTCTTTTGAGAAATTAGGGTAGTAATCCCATAAAGAGCATCACATGACTAGGCACACAACAAACCAACTTTCGATTCGTGAGGTATCTTGAGACATATAAAGCATTCACCTTTAACGCTTCACATCTTCGATTCTTGAGTGTGCCGATGTACGCGTTTAGAATCAGAACTTGCTCCTGCTATGAATTTCGAATCCAGATTGGTTAGTGAAAAGGAGATTGAATCACATCATTCTAAAACCCATCCATACACCCAAACACTTTGGGGGAAAAGGATAAATAAAATACAAATTCTTTTGAGAAATTAGGGTAGTAATCCCATAAAGAGCATCACATGACTAGGCACACAACAAACCAACTTTCGATTCGTGAGGTATCTTGAGACATATAAAGCATTCACCTTTAACGCTTCACATCTTCGATTCTTGAGTGTGCCGATGTATGCGTTTAGAATCAGAACTTGCTCCTGCTATGAATTTCGAATCCAGATTGGTTAGTGAAAAGGAGATTGAATCACATCATTCTAAAACCCATCCATACACCCAAACACCCAAAAATAGACACATTACCCCTGCTTTCTCAAAAGCAACCCCCAAACTTTAAAATAAAGTTTCAAAGATGAAAGAAGATAAATCGCAAGGAGATGACGTCGAAAAAAAAAAGAGAAAAGAAGTTCAAGAAGAAAAATTTGAAGAACAAGAAAATCAATTGGAGAAAAAGACTCCTCCCGTAAACACCAAAAGAAAAAGGGCGTCAATCCTCCCAAAAATTCCAACTTCAACAAAAAGAGACCCACGAAAAACCCAAAAAAACCCCCTCTCATATCACCAACACTTCACTTCGAAAAACCCTACATCACTTCCCTTAGAATGATTGTGGCTAGATCGACTTCGCGCTTACCAAAAAGGGTAACGATTTGATTCTCGATCAAGCCTATGATGATAAACGATACATGACTGGCGTTCAGAGTGATTGATAATACTAGAATAGGAAACCCTAAACACTTTAAGTGATTGGAGTGACCACCTTGAGAGGATCGCCTAGTCATGTATCCAAGATCAAAGAACAAAAGCATGCTCCCAAAGATTACAACCTCGTTTTTCAAAGAAAAAAAAAATATTTCATTATTTCCAAAACCCCCTTTAGTAAAAAATTCCGCCTCAAAATATTTCATTATCCACTTATCTTTAACCATGTTGAAATTCAAGTTTGCTTGAGGACAAGCAAAGTTCTAAGTGTGGGATACTTGATATCGCATAAAAAGGCACGTTTTTACTACCGATATCTCTCTAATTCTGGAACGATTCTTGGCACTTTAACTCAAATTTAGTACAAATCAATAGTATTATGTCAAGATGGTCAAAACAAGGTTGCACGATGAAAATCAAGGAAAACGGATAGAAAATGAAGATTCCACACACGTTTGAAGATTCAAGACATCAAAATGAGATTTCAAGACAAAAGAGACCATCACTAACATCTATCTTATCCAAGATGTTCGTTTTCAAATTACGAATCCAACAGAAGAAGAATAAACAAGAACGGACGAAGAATGAAGATTCTACGTACGCCGGAAGATCCAAACGATTTGTACGACACATCTAATATTCAGAGATATATTTTTGGGATTTCTTTTCATCAAAAGCTTCATTTTTGATTTCCGAATCCAACACAAAAAGATTCAACGCAAACGGACGCATAACGAAGGAAACACGCGCGAATGGAGAAATGAGGCAACAGGCGGTGTACTGGTGCGGGTAGCAGCCAGCCGCCGTCGGCCAGCCACCAGGCCGCCGCCGGCTGCCACCCCCCTGCACTGATCCTACTTTTTGGTCCCTGTGTGTACCCGGTGCTAGACCTTTACGTGTTTTTCCGTACCCGGACACCACCTTTTCCACCTTTTTCGTACCCGGTGCCACCACCTTTCACTCCTTTTGCTAATGTTAGCCTAGGGATGCTAATGTGAGCCATATTTTCCCTATAAATACAGTCCCTAAGGATTCATTTTCACACACACCATTCTTAGAACAATATACTTCTCTTAAGATATTGCTTCTACTTTGTTACTAAAAATTAGTTTTAGGCTAGTTTAGGAGCTTGTTTAGAATAGAAGGAAAGTACGAAACGCATTGTAAATCTTCGATGTAATCTTGGAATTGTGTCAATTAGTTCAAGTCTACTTTCTCCCGCATTTAATCCTGGTGCTTTCTAATCCTTATATATCTTAATTAATTACGTTTATATTGATTATGCTAGATTTAGTTATTGCCATGATTAGAGAATAGTATACTTGTTGTGTTTGCTTGCGATGTAGTTAATTAATTATGGGATGAGTTATAATTAAATATTAAAGATCGGTAGTATCGCATTGATCGTCTTATTGCATGTTCTTGTTTGATTGTTGCCTTAGGATCATCATAGTGGTAAAATATAAACGGTCTTAATTATCGTAAAGTATTATGATGGCCCCTATTCGACTGTTACTCAATATAGTACTGGAAACACTTCAAGATGGAGTACAAATGTATGGAAGTCGAGGAACGACCGAAGGTAGTCATATTACGAAACAATACATTATTACGAAGTAATATGATGGTCCCTATTCGACTGTTATTCGATATAGTACTGGAAACACTTCAAGGTGGAGTACAAATGTATGGAAGTCGAGTAACGACCGAAGGTAGTTATATTACGGACTAACATATAAAATGAGAAACCTAGTTTAATTAACCTTTCTAAATAGACTTTTAAACTTCAATTTAATCTATCGCCTTTCCACCATTAAACGTGATTACAATGCCTTTTTAACGACGTCCAATTAAAAGGTAGTCAGTCATCTGTTTCAATATAATTTGTCAAAGGTATGAAACTATAGAACCGCAAGGCTACATGGGGGATTATCATAGGACAAGACATGGCCAAGGTTTGAAGTGGCAGAACCACTTTAAATGAGGAACGCTGTGAATAATTAGGGGATTTATTGGGTAGTCTTAAGCAAGGGCTAGTTTAAAGTCATAAATGAACTTTTTAAATATACGAATCTGTTAGGATGACAAGGAATCGTTATATGATTCAGTTATGTCTAGTACCTTAAGATTTTGTTCCCGTTCATATGAAAGTATTATTAAACCATAATCAAGATCTTGCTTATTATTCTAAATACTTTGTGATGTTACCTTAACCTAGCTCCCGGTGTGACTTGCTAATGGGATTTTAATTAGTAGGGAATCTAGTGTTTACATCACAAGTATTCAAGATTAACAACTAACAAATATCTTGCAACACAGTTTCTCCAAACATCATCCCATACCTTAATTAACGAAATCTCAGCAAATACTATCTTTATTTTATCTGCTTTATCTTTTATTTTTATTTCGCTTTTATTTATTTGCCTAAGTTAATACAAAAACCAAAACTCCCCCACTATTTTATAAACCCTTCACTAGTTTGAAAGCCCTCATCTGCCAGGCCTTAGTTTCAATTCAGTCGGTTTGAAGAACGACTCTAGGTCATACCTACCACTTGCTCACCCTTAGGATTAGCATTGTTAGGGAAAACTTAGGCCTCGCAATTACAAATTTAAAAACACCCATTGATGCCCGTCGCCAGTAGCCGGTGCAACGAAAAGGGAAAAATCCTTACCGACCGCTGGTCGCGCATCACAGTCGCATCCCTCCTTCCCAGCACAATTCTCTCAAGCTGAGCCACCCTTCTTTCTAAACTCTCCTTTTCCTCCTTCTTTTTGTTTCTCCTTGATTTCTTCTCATAACCTGAGGCTACCTTCGTGAAGCCGATTGTATGCCCCACCGCCCTAGTCCTCCCAGGGTGCTCTTTTCCAACTACATCCCACATAGCATCTCTGCTGTTGGGATCCGGATCTGCACATAACTCCCGGTCCTTCTGAATATGTTACAACCATTAAATAGTTAAATTGTAATTGTTCATAAATAATAATAAGTTTAGAAAAATATGTCACCAAACACAATTGACATTACCAATTCCTCCACAATAGGAACAAAACCCTCAGGTATGAGGAGTTGCTTTCGGCTATTGACTCCACATCGAGCCCTAATGTATGTAAACACCCGCTTATTGTGAACCTTAAACAAGCGAGCAACAAGAGAGGTGGGATCCAAAATCTTTGGCCTCTTCTCTCTCCTTTTGCCACTCTGCTTCATGTCCCCGATACCCCTTAGGTTCGAGCTTAGGGGGATTCTTGTTCAAAGAAGGTAGATATCTGCCTCTCTCACTTAATTTCTTCATTTAAAATGAAATAGTTTAAACATGAAAACAATCATTATTCTAGTTAAATGATTTCTAAATAAAGATTTTTTACCAAAAACATATGATTAGTTAAATGAAAAACATGACATGTTACCTGAAATTCCTCACTGTTGATCCTCTCAACGAATTGTTCCCAGAGTCCTTTTTCCTCTCCAAGATAAGGATAATCCTTAAATGGGGTTTCTCCCGTTCTCACATACTTCTTAACCAAATTTCTCTTAAAATCTTTCCATGCCTGGTTGCATTGTCCAAGAACAACCTTCTTGTTCTTGTCATCTTTAATACTGGGTGTTGATGTCTGGATTTCATAGAAACTATTAATATATTCATAGTGGTATTATGAGATACAAAAATACTTAACGGTTTAGATTTAGTTACCTTAATCTCATCCCATATTCGATCTTTCACTGCAGGGTCAACTTTGTCCCATGACTCGTAGATTATACTAACCCTGCACCTAGTCACAAGCCCTATGTAATTACTAAAACTAACTTGACCCGGCCCAATATTTAGTCCCTAAACATTGAAATCAACATCTCTTTCATGAAGCAGCTTGGTATTACGCTTCTTCTTATATAATGTCACCCCTCTCTTTTTCCTTTGACGTGAAGACGGTGGAGTAGACTCTGTAGCATCCTCATTATCTTGATGATCCCATTCTTGACTATCACTAACATCATCATCATCATCATTAAATCTTGAAGTAAAAATATCATCTTCCGGATTATGTAGGAAATTATATTGATTATCCTACAAATAATTAGATAAGTTCAAAATCTTCTATATATATATATATATATATATATCAAATTAAACATCATCAAATAGTAAATACAATAGTAAATAAAGTTCAAAATACTCATAATTAAATTGGTCCAAACAAATATATTACTCAGTGTATAAATGGACTAAAGTCCTAAACATTTGGTCCCCACATACTGATAGGATTCCGCATAACAAAAAATGACTTTTCTTTTAGTTACCTACATGATTTCCCACAAACTGATAGTATAATTCATTAATTCCCGACAACAAAAAGCAAATCTTCACTTCTGGAATTCTGGTTATATATCATATAAACATTCCCTTTTTGTTCTTATACATTTTAATTCAAATTATGTTGAACACAAGCTGTAAAAAGAAAAATAAGTTACCATTATAGTTGTAGTTGGACCAACCCTAACTGAAATTCAAAAATCCAGAAGGAAAAGAGCACCGCTAAACAGACAAAAATTCAAGGGTTCAAATAAACAAACACACCACGGTTCGGCAAAAAAAATAGAGAAAAATGATGGATTATGATTGTGGTTTATGGATTTGTTTTGTTTTTATATTTTTGTACGAATGAAGGCAAATTTGAAAATTTGAGAAATTTTGGAGGTAATGGGGAATATATGAAGTGAAAATAATGGCGGGGTACTTGAATTTTCGAAAAGATCACGATTTCACTAGAATATATATATACACACACACACACACGTGGTCTACAAGATTAAAATACCATGTTTTAAATATAGAAACCCGTGGTACGTTCACTTTGCACTTTTTGAATATTTTTTGTTGTTCACTTGAAAACAGCTGTATTAGTAATTAATTACATATAGATGATAGATCATCCTTTTTAAAAACTTCTAACGTCAATGATCCTTTACACTAACGATAAAGTCTCCGTTAAAAAGGACCATGTGGGTTTTCTTTATTTCTTATTTATTTTTTGAGAAAAAATAAATTATTAAATCTGATGTATATAGATGCATTATTAGGACAAACAACATTTTCATCTTTCACATTTCACTTAGAAAAATTCATCATCAAATTGTTTTCAATGATCATCAGTTCATCACCATCAGTTTCTGATGATCCGTACTCCGTATATACCACGAGGATTATTATCATCGCTAAATCCAGAACCATTTTCATCAACTTTCGACCAAACACCATCTTAATTTGGAGTCGTAAGATCCAATTAATGTCACTACGTAAATCATATGATAAGCTAACAATAAAATTACACATGATTAAATTTTAATTGTTAAAAATTAAAGAATAAATCAGACTAGCTAGTAAATCGAATTAAAATTTTAAAATGTAACTAAGCATACCATCATTAATTTCATTATCGTCATCATAAATTATTACACCTGGAGTATCCAGCCATAAAGTAACCACAGTCCTCAGAAGACTAACCATCCATCCATCGAACATACTTCAATATGTTGATTTAACAGTGATGACGGTTCCCCATAAACTAACCGTTGTCATAAAGTAACCGCGGTCATATATTGGCGCCAATTTCGCAATTTCCATTTTCTATACTCTATACAAACCATAGTCAATAAGTAATCGTGGTCATACAACCTTCAATATATAGTTCAATTTACTGCTTCAATAGTGAGCACGGTTCCCCATAAACTAATCGTGGTCATTAAGTAACCGTGGTTAACTGGTCATATATATCGTCGCCTATTTACAATTTACTCCAATAAATAAAAGAGTGTGTTGAGTAAACAATTCGATCGGTTATATAAACCGTATTCTTCCTCAACGCCTCATATCTAAGTTATTTATCAGTTAATTAAGTTGTACGTTTCAATTCCTAACTACCACACAAAGTCCTGCCATTAATTCCTTACAAAACAAAGTCTCGTGGCGTCCACATCCGATAATTCCAAAAACAACAAGAGATCATCAAGCCCACCAACATCACCACAACCATCACCCAAGTCCATAAAAGGGAATCCCTACGAATTCTATGGAGTTTCTCAACATGTTTGGGACAGGTGTAATGACGGACGATTAGGGACAGAGAAGTTGTTGTTAGAAACGCATGAAAAAATTGTTCAGAAGTTGAAAGAAAAGATCAGAGGTGAAGAATCTATACAGTATTATGTTAAACGTGTAGATGAATATAATAAAAAGGCCAGGGACCATGAAGAACAAATCACTCGTCTTGTCATGACCATCTTCAGTTAAGACCCTTAAATCTTTTATTTTCATCGATCATGTTTATATGCTCGTCTGATCTTTTTTATTTTTAATTATAGTATTATTATTAATGTTTAATGTTAATGTAAATGTTAATGTTAAATTGTTAATGTTATGTTATGTTTTGTTTATGTTTACGATATACTCCATTTTACTAATTTCAAAATTTTTGCTATCTAAAATTTTAAATTATATATCATATATATCTTTTCCTAATTAATAAATTTATTTATATTTATATACAGTATATCATAATAATCATCATTCGTATGTACTCTTTATATAGTCATTCTAATCCTCTCGTATACATTCGTCTCTTCAAAAATGTATTATATCTTTTGTATATATCCATAAATATAAAAAAGTACTTCAAATATAAAAATAAGAAGTTGAATCGGTATATATACGGATCAAATCTCTTTGGCCTGATTTTTATATTATTTAAGTATATACAGATGAAATTTATACTCCTTGGAAAAGTGTAATTAAAAAAATATATTATGTATATAGCTAGATTACTACTAGCATTTAAACCCGTGTGTATACACGGGCCATCGAATGCAAATTTTATTTTTTTAGTTACACAGATAATATATATGATAGAAATTCTCACATTTTGTATGAAAACACTAAATAATGAAAGATCAAGAGAGCATGTTAGATTTTGTATATATATGGTAAAGATTTTAATTATAAATTTATAACTAACGAATTATATGTTGTATATAATAAAAAAAAAATCATGTATAACAATTTTTAGTAATATATAAATTGTTTTTTATTTAATAAAACTTACTATTTTTATGTTACTTTTTATTTAAATTACACTTCGGATAAATCAACTTCAATATTTACATAACCCAATGTTAATATCAAATTCGATTTAATACTTAGTAAAAAAAAATATACTTCATTACATTAGTATCGATTTGCATGAAGCCTTGATGATATTTATTTTAAGTATTTTTTTTAAAAAAATAAAATATATGTTTGATTTGATTATATATATTCTAATGATGATTATGATGATTGGAAACTTAAAAGTTTGCTTTATACGCTAAATTAACAGATTATATATATATATATATATATATATATATATATATATATATATATATATATATAGAGAGAGAGAGAGAGAGAGATGATCTTAAGTTATCATTGGATTTAGATGAAGATTTACATACAATAACCATTCTAATCCTCTCGTATACATTCGTCTCCTCAAAAATGTATTATATCTTTTGTATATATCCATAAATATAAAAAAAGTACTTCAAATATAAAAATAAGAAGTTGAATTGGTATATATACGGATCAAATCTCTTTGGCCTGATTTTTATATTATTTAAGTATATATAGATGAAATTTATACTCCTTGGAAAAGTGTAATGAAAAAAATATATTATGTATATTGCTAGATTACTACTAGCATTTAAAACCGTGTGTATACATGGGCCATCGAATGCAAATTTCATTTTTTTAGTTACACAGATAATATATATGATAGAAATTCTCACATTTTGTATGAAAACACTAAATAATGAAAGATGAAGAGAGCATGTTAGATTTTGTATATATATGGTAAAGATTTTAATTATAAATTTATAACTAACGAATTATATGTTGTATATAATAAAAAAAATCATGTATAACAATTTTTAGTAATATATAAATTGTTTTTTATTTAATAAAACTTACTATTTTTATGTTACTTTTTATTTAAATTACACTTCGGATAAATCAACTTCAATATTTACATAACCCAATGTTAATATCAAATTCGATTTAATACTTAGTAAAAAAAAAATACTTCATTACATTAGTATCGATTTGCATGAAGCCTTGATGATATTTATTTTAAGTATTTTTTTTAAAAAAAATAAAATATATGTTTGATTTGATTATATATATTCTAATGATGATTATGATGATTGGAAACTTAAAAGTTTCCGTTATACGCTAAATTAAAAGATTATATATATATATATATATATATATATATATATATATATATATATATATATATAAGTATATATATATATATATAGATGATCTTAAGTTATCGTTGGATTTCGATGAAGATTTACATACAATAACCATTCTAATCCTCTCGTATACATTCGTCTCCTCAAAAATGTATTATATCTTTTGTATATATCCATAAATATAAAAAAAGTACTTCAAATATAAAAATAAGAAGTTGAATCGGTATATATACGGATCAAATCTCTTTGGCCCGATTTTTATATTATTTAAGTATATATAGATGAAATTTATACTCCTTGGAAAAGTGTAATTAAAAAAATATATTATGTATATAGCTAGATTACTACTAGCATTTAAACCCGTGTGTATACACAGGCCATCGAATGCATATTTCATTTTTTTAGTTACACAGATAATATATATGATAGAAATTCTCACATTTTGTATGAAAACACTAAATAATAAAAGATGAAGAGAGCATGTTAGATTTTGTATATATATGGTAAAGATTTTAATTATAAATTTATAACTAACGAATTATTTGTTGTATATAATTAAAAAAATCATGTATAACAATTTTTAGTAATATATAAATTGTTTTTTATTTAATAAAACTTACTATTTTTATGTTACTTTTTATTTAAATTACATTTCGGATAAATCAACTTCAATATTTACATAATCCAATGTTAATATGAAATTCGATTTAATACTTAGTAAAAAAAAATACTTCATTACATTAGTATCGATTTGCATGAAGCCTTGATGATATTTATTTTAAGTATTTTTTTTAAAAAAATAATATATATGTTTGATTTGATTATATATATTCTAATGATGATTATGATGATTGGAAACTTAAAAGTTTCCTTTATACGCTAAATTAAAAGATTATATATATATATATATATATATATATATATATATATATAGATGATCTTAAGTTATCGTTGGATTTAGATGAAGATTTACATACAATAACCATTCTAATCCTCTCATATACATTCGTCTCCTCAAAAATGTATTATATCTTTTGTATATATCCATAAATATAAAAAAAGTACTTCAAATATAAAAATAAGAAGTTGAATCGGTATATATACGGATCAAATCTCTTTGGCCCGATTTTTATATTATTTAAGTATATATAGATGAAATTTATACTCCTTGGAAAAGTGTAATTAAAAAAATATATTATGTATATAGCTAGATTACTACTAGCATTTAAACCCGTGTGTATACACAGGCCATCGAATGCATATTTTATTTTTTTAGTTACACAGATAATATATATGATAGAAATTCTCACATTTTGTATGAAAACACTAAATAATGAAAGATGAAGAGAGCATGTTAGATTTTGTATATATATGGTAAAGATTTTAATTATAAATTTATAACTAACGAATTATATGTTGTATATAATTAAAAAAATCATGTATAACAATTTTTAGTAATATATAAATTGTTTTTTATTTAATAAAACTTACTATTTTTATGTTACTTTTTATTTAAATTACACTTCGGATAAATCAACTTCAATATTTACATAATCCAATGTTAATATGAAATTCGATTTAATACTTAGTAAAAAAAAAAATACTTCATTACATTAGTATCGATTTGCATGAAGCCTTGATGATATTTATTTTAAGTATTTTTTTAAAAAAAATAATATATATGTTTGATTTGATTATATATATTCTAATGATGATTATGATGATTGGAAACTTAAAAGTTTCCTTTATACGCTAAATTAAAAGATTATATATATATATATATATATATATATATAAGTATATATATATATATATAGATGATCTTAAGTTATCGTTGGATTTAGATGAAGATTTACATACAATAACCATTCTAATCCTCTCGTATACATTCGTCTCCTCAAAAATGTATTATATCTTTTGTATATATCCATAAATATAAAAAAAGTACTTCAAATATAAAAATAAGAAGTTGAATCGGTATATATACGGATCAAATCTCTTTGGCCCGATTTTTATATTATTTAAGTATATATAGATGAAATTTATACTCCTTGGAAAAGTGTAATTAAAAAAATATATTATGTATATAGCTAGATTACTACTAGCATTTAAACCCGTGTGTATACACAGGCCATCGAATGCATATTTTATTTTTTTAGTTACACAGATAATATATATGATAGAAATTCTCACATTTTGTATGAAAACACTAAATAATAAAAGATGAAGAGAGCATGTTAGATTTTGTATATATATGGTAAAGATTTTAATTATAAATTTATAACTAACGAATTATTTGTTGTATATAATTAAAAAAATCATGTATAACAATTTTTAGTAATATATAAATTGTTTTTTATTTAATAAAACTTACTATTTTTATGTTACTTTTTATTTAAATTACACTTCGGATAAATCAACTTCAATATTTACATAACCCAATGTTAATATCAAATTCGATTTAATACTTAGTAAAAAAAAAATACCCATTACATTAGTATCGATTTGCATGAAGCCTTGATGATATTTATTTTAAGTATTTTTTTTAAAAAAAATAAAATATATGTTTGATTTGATTATATATATTCTAATGATGATTATGATGATTGGAAACTTAAAAGTTTCCGTTATACGCTAAATTAAAAGATTATATATATATATATAAGTATATATATATATAGATGATCTTAAGTTATCGTTGGATTTCGATGAAGATTTACATACAATAACCATTCTAATCCTCTCGTATACATTCGTCTCCTCAAAAATGTATTATATCTTTTGTATATATCCATAAATATAAAAAAAGTACTTCAAATATAAAAATAAGAAGTTGAATCGGTATATATACGGATCAAATCTCTTTGGCCCGATTTTTATATTATTTAAGTATATATAGATGAAATTTATACTCCTTGGAAAAGTGTAATTAAAAAAATATATTATGTATATAGCTAGATTACTACTAGCATTTAAACCCGTGTGTATACACAGGCCATCGAATGCATATTTCATTTTTTTAGTTACACAGATAATATATATGATAGAAATTCTCACATTTTGTATGAAAACACTAAATAATAAAAGATGAAGAGAGCATGTTAGATTTTGTATATATATGGTAAAGATTTTAATTATAAATTTATAACTAACGAATTATTTGTTGTATATAATTAAAAAAATCATGTATAACAATTTTTAGTAATATATAAATTGTTTTTTATTTAATAAAACTTACTATTTTTATGTTACTTTTTATTTAAATTACACTTCGGATAAATCAACTTCAATATTTACATAATCCAATGTTAATATGAAATTCGATTTAATACTTAGTAAAAAAAAAAATACTTCATTACATTAGTATCGATTTGCATGAAGCCTTGATGATATTTATTTTAAGTATTTTTTTAAAAAAAATAATATATATGTTTGATTTGATTATATATATTCTAATGATGATTATGATGATTGGAAACTTAAAAGTTTCCTTTATACGCTAAATTAAAAGATTATATATATATATATATATATATATATATATATATATATAAGTATATATATATATATATAGATGATCTTAAGTTATCGTTGGATTTAGATGAAGATTTACATACAATAACCATTCTAATCCTCTCGTATACATTCGTCTCCTCAAAAATGTATTATATCTTTTGTATATATCCATAAATATAAAAAAAGTACTTCAAATATAAAAATAAGAAGTTGAATCGGTATATATACGGATCAAATCTCTTTGGCCCGATTTTTATATTATTTAAGTATATATAGATGAAATTTATACTCCTTGGAAAAGTGTAATTAAAAAAATATATTATGTATATAGCTAGATTACTACTAGCATTTAAACCCGTGTGTATACACAGGCCATCGAATGCATATTTCATTTTTTTAGTTACACAGATAATATATATGATAGAAATTCTCACATTTTGTATGAAAACACTAAATAATAAAAGATGAAGAGAGCATGTTAGATTTTGTATATATATGGTAAAGATTTTAATTATAAATTTATAACTAACGAATTATTTGTTGTATATAATTAAAAAAATCATGTATAACAATTTTTAGTAATATATAAATTGTTTTTTATTTAATAAAACTTACTATTTTTATGTTACTTTTTATTTAAATTACACTTCGGATAAATCAACTTCAATATTTACATAATCCAATGTTAATATGAAATTCGATTTAATACTTAGTAAAAAAAAAAATACTTCATTACATTAGTATCGATTTGCATGAAGCCTTGATGATATTTATTTTAAGTATTTTTTTAAAAAAAATAATATATATGTTTGATTTGATTATATATATTCTAATGATGATTATGATGATTGGAAACTTAAAAGTTTCCTTTATACGCTAAATTAAAAGATTATATATATATATATATATATATATATATATATATATATATAAGTATATATATATATATAGATGATCTTAAGTTATCGTTGGATTTAGATGAAGATTTACATACAATAACCATTCTAATCCTCTCGTATACATTCGTCTCCTCAAAAATGTATTATATCTTTTGTATATATCCATAAATATAAAAAAAGTACTTCAAATATAAAAATAAGAAGTTGAATCGGTATATATACGGATCAAATCTCTTTGGCCCGATTTTTATATTATTTAAGTATATATAGATGAAATTTATACTCCTTGGAAAAGTGTAATTAAAAAAATATATTATGTATATAGCTAGATTACTACTAGCATTTAAACCCGTGTGTATACACAGGCCATCGAATGCATATTTCATTTTTTTAGTTACACAGATAATATATATGATAGAAATTCTCACATTTTGTATGAAAACACTAAATAATAAAAGATGAAGAGAGCATGTTAGATTTTGTATATATATGGTAAAGATTTTAATTATAAATTTATAACTAACGAATTATATGTTGTATATAATTACAAATATTGTATAACAATTTTTAGTAATATATAAATTGTTTTTTATTTAATAAAACTTACTATTTTTATGTTACTTTTTATTTAAATTACACTTCGGATAAATCAACTTCAATATTTACATAATCCAATGTTAATATTAAATTCGATTTAATACTTAGTAAAAAAAAAATACTTCATTACATTAGTATCGATTTGCATGAAGCCTTGATGATATTTATTTTAAGTATTTTTTTAAAAAAAATAATATATATGTTTGATTTGATTATATATATTCTAATGATGATTATGATGATTGGAAACTTAAAAGTTTGCTTTATACGCTAAATTAAAAGATTATATATATATATATATATATATATATATGTATATATATATAGATGATCTTAAGTTATCGTTGGATTTAGATGAAGATTTACATACAATAACCATTCTAATCTTCTCGTATACATTCGTCTCCTCAAAAATGTATTATATCTTTTGTATATATCCATAAATATAAAAAAAGTACTTCAAATATAAAAATAAGAAGTTGAATCGGTATATATACGGATCAAATCTCTTTGGTCCGATTTTTATATTATTTAAGTATATATAGATGAAATTTATACTCCTTAGAAAAGTGTAATTAAAAAAATATATTATGTATATAGCTAGATTACTACTAGCATTTAAACCCGTGTGTATACACGGGCCATCGAATGCATATTTTATTTTTTTAGTTACACAGATAATATATATGATAGAAATTCTCAAATTTTGTATGAAAACACTAAATAAAGAAAGATCAAGAGAGCATGTTTGATTTTGTATATATATGGTAAAGATTTTAGTTATAAATTTATTACTAACGAATTATATGTTGTTTATAATAAAAAAATCATGTATAACAATTTTTAGTAATATATAAATTGTTTTTTATTTAATAAAACTTACTATATTTTTATGTTACTGATGTGTGCTAAGTATAGGCAATTATAATCACAAGTTTTAATTAAGGAAATACTAAATAATACTATCACATAATTCAGGCAAGTGTTATCCTGATCATAGAATATAGTTTTATAAGTAAGTTCAGATTCAAACACAGGGAACGTGATTTAATCTATAACTAACTATTTATTTATCCTAATTACAATTATTACAATCAATATACAAATTTACAATAATAATATACAAGATAAGGTGGACGTTTTAGTTCCGATCGAACATATTTATAATTGATACCGATTCTTAATAGATAAGTTTTAAGGAACAACTTAAGAATACTCAATTGGATAGAAGACTATGACTATTTAAACAATTATTTATTAAACTTATTATATCAATTTATGTCTATTTGCGTGTTGGCTATTATTATTGTGATTTACTAATGTAGAAAACCACAAAGGTTAAGATAATTTTCATATTGCAATACAGTCAAAGGTTATGTAAAGTATTACTATTTATTAAGACCTATCAACATATTATTGATACAATTCCAGGGTCGGTTGAATTATAATGCTACTTAACATCTAATGAAACATAATTACTTAATTTAAAAACCCAAAAGATTAATAAAGTTTATCTATAAATCAGTTAATTATGATCATTAACATAATATAACACATAATTCTTGCATAATAATATTCAATAATATAGTTCCAACATAAACATATAATTCATATAATAAATCTAATAAACATATATTTAAACATTCATAACGAAAATCTAACAAGCAATTAATTCAAATAAACAATATCCATAGTAACCCAAAAGGTTAATAAAGTTACAAGGATAAAGAAACCAAACCAATTGACGAACTAGTTATACTTAAATCATGTTGTTACTCTGTCTATATGCTGTTGAATTATATTTGAATCTATGAATTGAATCTCAAATGTTTATCTATCCAACTTATGTTATGGTTAGTAACATCCTTTTAGGCTTGGCCAATTGCTAGTTGTATGCCGCTAATTATTCTGTGTCTGATGATCGTTGAACTCGACATGGCCGGTGTTCTCCTGGTTGAAATATTACCGGAGGGAGACACGGAGCGTAGGATTAGAGATAGATTAGATTCAGGCCATTTAACAAGTGTCTTAAAGAGAACTTTTGGGACACTTGTGACTTAACCATGTACCCCGTCACTCTGCATAATTGATCCCTGCTATGCTGCCTTTCTGCATGTTCTTGTTTCATTGTTGCTTAGGGTTTTCATGCTAGTATCTGTTATGCTGATTAGTTACATGATTAGGTTTTCGAATATTTATCAATTGCATATACCAGTTTAACATGCATAGAATAGTTAAAATGATTCATATGAAATAATGATGAACAATTTAATCAGTCGTTAGACCAGACCATCCCAACTTATCCCGGTAGGAAACCCCTGTTCATGTTTTTGTTTATTCAACAATTCATGCCATGATTCGGATATCTCAAATGTACGAAATTGGGGGATAAGACTCGAGGATGTTAAATTGGTTGCAACATTTGGGACAACTTCCGGTGTAGTTTACATTCCATAACTGTTATCCACGTGACATATTATTTATCTGATTGCGGACAACTCTACGTTAGATAGATAATAGGCTAGGAGTTATGGCTCATTAGAAAATATTAATGTCATCTTAACTAAGGCTTTATCCCTTTAACTACCCCTAAATAGCATGAGTAATTATCATAGTAAACACTCGCTTCACCTATAAGTTCTCGTTGCCACCTCCCCTCCACTTTACTTTATTTTAAATCTTAGGTAATTAATAGTTAGTTAAAACCAAAACAAACCAAAACCTCTTTTAAACCCTAGCTAAATCCCCATAGATAACTAAAGTCCTAGATCCCATGCCCGTTGTAGTTTGAAGAACGACCCTAGGTCATACCTATCGCTGTACTCACCCATAGCTTTAGTATACTTAGGCCCAGCAAAAACAAATTTTAAAACCCACTGATCCAGCCAAGCGGGAGGCCCGCAACGACAGGAAGCGATTCTCAAAAACCGACCGTTCGACTGGCATCAATTTTTTGGCGCTGCTGCCGGGGACTACAATGACCGATTTAGGAAGTTAGTTTTCTTAGTTATTTAGCGATCCTTTCGGAAGATCAATATCATCCGAAAGTTCCTTTTTTGTTCTTTCCTTTCCAAAACTCTCTTTTCTACCAAACCCGAACTTCATCAGCTATGACGAATCGTATTACTCTCGCCTCGACCTGTGCACCACTACTGGAAGGAAGACGAGGACCTATCGTACTGCCCGATGAAAACTTCGAAATTAAGCCTAACATTTTCAAGTTACTCAAAACCTTCTGCCAATTTCACGGTTTTCCGCTCGATGATCCAAATTCACATTTGGATAGATTCATCAATCTTTCTGATTCCTGTGAGCAATCAGGGATTTCAAGAGAAGTCTTCCGACTATATCTTTTTCCCTATTCTTTATCTTCGTGTGCTCAAACCTGGTTTAATGAACTCGAACCCAATTCGATTCATACTTGGGAAAAGTTGGCTACTAAGTTTATGGCTAAGTTTTTCCCTCCTTCCAAGCAAACCAAGCTCAAGGATGATATCGTCAGTTTCCGACAAGAAACCAATGAATCATCATATCTAGCATGGGAACGATTTAAGAAGATGCTTAACAGATGTCCGAATCATCAAATGGGTAAGACGAACCTAATCTGCATATTCAACAATGGTCTGACTCCTCAGCACAAGTCAACCCTCGATGCTGCTTCTCAAGGAAATTTCATGTCACACACTTCTGAAGAAGCCTGGGGGCTAGTTGAGACGGTAGCAATGCATCAACATGACTGGGAGTTTGGCGAACCGGCTAAGGAAGTAACTAGTACTTCAAGCCTATCCTTTGAAGCTCTGCAAAATTCTCAGGGGGAGACTGTGTTTAACTTAATTATGAAATTCTTCTAACAGGGGGAGACTGTGACAACAGTCAAAGTTCTCAGGTCAATACCACACTCAAACCTTAAATTTACGATACTCCTTGAAAATACTAGCGAAATTCCTAAGTTATGACTCTTTAGGATTATTACTGCCGTAGAACGTCTCGGAGAATTTTAGTGAACCATAAGTTCATTTAGACATGCTAAATTAAGTTATGAAGTGCCAAGTAAAACAAAAGAATCAAGTTCCATGAATTATCACTAAAATACTAAGTCGTTTACTAAAATTCCGTAAAGCCATAAAACGAAGCTTGAATATAACAAACTAATGTTTGAATACCTAATGGAAGTAATTTAATCGTAAATTAAAGTACATTATGAACTAAAGAACACAAATTTTTATAGCTCTAATATTAATCACCAAAACATCACAAAATAAACCTTATACTATACAAAATATATAGACATTTTAAATACAAAATAAATACAACTTTTATACATAATTACATTTATAAAAAAAATAAGAAAAACGCTCCCCCCCTGGCCGGCCTACCTACCCACCCCCTCCTCCTCTTTTTTTTTTTTGAAATCTCTTATACACTTCTCATAATTCATTCCTTTTTCCAAAACACACACTCTTCATTTTCTCCTCATTCTCTCTAAAAACACACACACATTCTCTCCATCCTCTCTCTAAAATAAGCCATCTTCACTTTAAAAAAACTCATATTTTAAAGGTGTTCATCCACCAAAAATAACTTTAAAGGTAATCTACATAATCTAAACTTAGGTATCTTTCAATTCTTTGTAATTTTCTTCATGAAATATGGATTTTATGCCTCTTCCATGGCTAAAACCCTCATAAAATGCTTGATGTTTGTAGGTTATCTCTTTTCACATCTTTATGTGTTAAAAGAAAGAGTAACCCATGATCAAACCAAAAATCAAGTGAAACTTTGTGTTAATACTTGTAACTTTGTTGAATATTGTTTATCTTCATGTTAAATTTGTTCTTGTCATAAATAATCATCTCTAACACAACTTGGTTGTATATCAACATCATGCATGTGTTATAATATGGATTTAAAGATCAAAAGATGATAATCTTCTTTATTTCATGTTTGGTGTTCATTATTTTGAATGAAACACTCAAACATGAGTTTATAACTTTCTGTCCAGAAAGCTTCTTCCACTTCAATGATTGTTATAAAAATCATAACTTCATGAAAATGAACGTTTTTATAGTCAAAAATCAACTTCAGGAAGATATACAAACTGCCAGTTTAGGACAGAAACTTTTCTGAGTTCATTTATATTTTTAGTTATTTTTGGAAGATGATAATCAACTTTTCTGAGTTCATTTATAAGGAAGATGATAATCTCCTTATATTTTTATGAGTTCATTTATATTTTTAGTTATTTTTGGGAGAAAAGATATACAAACTGCCAGTTTTGGACAGAAACTTTTCTCTCAGTAAATAAATCATTACTAGAGCTACACATCTCCAAATAACTTGAAACCAATGCCAAAAGTTTAAGAATTTTTACTGGCTGCAACTTTCGTGTTGATCACTTTTACTGGAACTCAATATATTTTGCTCAGAGACAATGATTGCATGCATTGGTCTAGATATGACCCCTGATGAGAAAAGTAAATTATAAAAATACTTACAATTCTCTATAATTCCTGGAAAAATTAAAGAAAGTAGTTAGCATAATGAGGATCAACTGCGATTTTTCTCTTATTTTATTTCGGATCATAAGTATTATTCATAAAATCAACAACTGATACAATTTTTCTGGAAAACAAAAATGTGGACTGTTTTTAATAAAAGTTGAAAACCAACACTTACAAACTTACTATCTAAGGAAATACTAAACTTTTATGAAATATGAACATGTTTGAGGTTGGTTAAAAGTCTCGGGTCAAACCGTGAAGGTATGACCAAGTCAACCAAAGATGGAAAACTTACTATTTTTGGAAAGGTTAGAAACAAAAAGAAGGTTGGGTGTCTTATGATACATTAATCAAATGGTATTTTGTTATGGAATGAACCAAAGTACTAACATTCAAAACTCTATAAAATTGTGTTATAAACAACTTGCGAGACATTATATACTTGTACATTCGTTATCATACTCAGCGCGCATATTGCCCTTAATAACTCAAAGCAAACAAACCATATCGGCACTTTGTAATTTAAGTATTTAGCTTAGCATTCCTATCAAGCATAGTTTACCATGCAACTAATTAGAAACCTTATATTCATTGGAAATTGAATAAGAGTAGTCCCGACAAGTACGCGCACCACATTCACCGTTACTCCTACAACAAATTGTGAGTATTCAAAGCCTCTCTTTTATTGTTTTACTAAACGTTTTGGGGTGAAAAGCATGTTATCTTATTTGCAATTACTTATTATTTGTGTACTTTCTATTTATACGCTTTCACTGTATACTTGTGACTCTATCGCATCTAAAGTCCCCGGTTTCTTTTACACAACCTATTAACTCATTATCGAGCCGATGGTTGATATGAATAGTACTATTTGGAAGGAGGCCACTTTCCCACTCTAGGGTACAGATGAGTGCATACCACCAACTGTAAATGTTCGCGATAGGACATATCTTTGGGGCGTTGATTCAGGTCGTAGGTTTGGTTGTGGACTCAAGTATTACATGTGGTTCTTAAATAAATTCTAAATTGCGTATAAATATTGTTTTCCTTACAAATGCAAATCTTCCAAACATGGTTTAATAAGTTTTGATTAACTTTCAACTTTATATCTTTTATTAAACCTGTGATCTCACCAACTATTTTTAGTTGCCCCTCATTTTACATGCTTTTCAGGAAATGTTCGGTAGTTAGTCTGGAATGAAGCTATGTATACTTATGTTGATGTTGAAGCTGTTGGACTTGTTTTGTTTTACTTTCTTGATGTATTTGTTTGAAGGATTGTTATTTTGTACTGTAACTTATTGTAAGTATTAGTAATTGTGGTTTATGAACGGTGACGTAAGTTGTACTTTGTGTGATGAAACCATTGTGTTGTTACATCTCGTGTTTCCACTTTTGCGGGGTGTGACAAGATCTATTTCCGATAATAGCTTTCGCTCTTGCTCTCGATATCGTGTGAAGAAACTATCTTCCTTTTGGGTCGGAAAACGGTGGAGAATACCTACGAGTATGTCTATCCTTAAAATGGCTTCCTTTTGTTTAACTGAGTAAGGAAAATAGGATATATTTAAGTGTAAGGCAAATGCTTCACATACATCCAATCTACTATCAGGATGAAAAGATTAACAGACGTATCGGATTTCATCATCATCTGAATCTTTCAGTATTTCCTTATCAACAACACGATAAATGGTGTACGAAGGTTCTGGTACAAGGTATATAAAATTGGGGATTTTGGAAGATGTTCATGAATATCCTTTTTCCTTATGGGGATTCGTTCTTCATCGGATGAGGAACGAAAGGTTTGAGGGTTTTCAAGAATATTATCGACAAAATCAGGGAACCTAGAGAAGTTTTCTAAGGGGTGTGAAATCTCAGGTGCAGGTAAGACCTGATAGCTTGGAATGCTGGAAATAGAAGTTGAAATCTTGTGTTGGGATTCATGGGTTCCTAAGGTCTAAAAATTTCCCTAAGGTTCTAGAATCGTCGTCTGGGCTAGCGGAGGTTTCTTCGGGTGATTTTGATGAGTAGAATTCGGATTCAAACTCTTGTTCCAAGTGGTCGAAGAACTCAGCATCGTCCATGGCCGTCATTTCTTCGATCGTCTTTTGGGCGGATGGAGAAATGGGGAAAGAAGGCGGCGAATCGTAGAAGTATTTTTTTGGATTTTTCATTTATTTTAAATTAAACTAAATTATTCTAAAGAAAGTAACTTTCGGATATGTTTGGTGAAACTTAAGCGAAAAGGATCTCCTAAAGGCTAATTTATCTAAAGCGGCTTCAGAATCATAATGCTCTACGATCCCCGGCATCGGCGCCAAAAACTTGACGCGCCTTGAATCGTCGGGTCAGAAAGCCCTCCTTATGAAGGAGAATCGTCCTTGTCGTCAGAGGACTAGACCCAACCAAGCAGGGCGGCGTCGGTGGAAGTTTTAAATTTATAAAGAGCTGGGGCTGAACTTATAAGTACTACTTACTACACAGGGTGAGTAAGCAGTAAGTATAACTCGATGTCATTCTTCAATCGGAGCGAATTGAAATGAAGTTTGGGCCAAAGATAAAGTTTGCTATTAGGATGGGGGTTGTGTAGATAGGTAGGTTTTGGGGGTTTTTGGTTTTCTAATTAATTTATCTGAAGATAGGAAAATAAAGATAGAGAATCATCGGTAGCTAGGTAGATAGATAGAGAATTGCAGCTGTTGAAACTTCAATAATCAGTTGTGGGGATGATGTTTATTATAAAGATAATTGGGGACATTTTTAGTTAACAGACACATGTATCACGGGTGTAAATACTAGGACCCAACTTATTTAGCTATAAGTATGTCACGAGACCTAGGCTATCGTGATTCTAATCAGCACAGGCTGGTCAACCCCCCACACTATCTTTTGGACAAGTGACCCTTGAAGGGTGCAGGAATAAGGTAACAGACTACCATACTAGTAATCGTGACCGTTCTTAACACCTAAATGCCAATGCCATTATCTAAATATGCTCAAATTATTAACCTGTTATTCTAAACTATCAGTTTTGTAGAGTCTAGGGGTTTAAGAATCCTGAACCACTGTTGGGCTTGACGTTCATATCTAGACTCATTCCTTACGTTTGATTAGTTCTATTACTTCTGTCATGATCTAGCCTCTCCTTTTCAATCAGTTATTCGTCCCTAGGAACACCAACGGTGTACACTGCATACTCCTTCCACAGCCTGCTACCCTAGGTACCGTTTATGGTGTACCGCACTCTAACAGTTCCACATATCCTTCGTAACCAAGGATAGATTTGCGGTGTACTGTGATGTTTCCACAACTTTACTATACCTAGGTACATGTATGGTGTACAGTGTCTAAGTGTTTCCACAGCTTCAGTACCAAAGGTAGGCATACAGTGTACAGTAACACTTCCACAGCTATATTGGTTCCTAGACAGTATTCTAGGGTTTCTAGGCAGTCCACAGTGTAGGCACAAATGGCTCTTTCCGGGGCATATGCACAGTATTTCAACTGGATTATAGTGACAGACACGGTTTCTTACTATAATATAGATAACTTCCTACTGTACCTAGAGGTGATCAAGTTCTAAGCCTAAAGTAGCAGTCACGCGAAAGACTGGAAAGGGTGATCCATAGCTAAGTCTAGATGCATGATAAGTTTAGATATAACAAATATAACAATTCCCAATTATACATTTTTAAAGATTAATTCAACATCATCCCTACGCCTAATTATCTACATTTCAATAACCGCAACAGCACACTACTCAAGAAGCATGGCAATAACATACATCATACAATTAGGCAGAAATAATTCAGACATAGTATAAGTATGAAAAGATAGATATCACCAGTAAATTAAGCAGAGTAACAGCTGAAAAGAAAATGCGTAGTCTTGCACCAAGAATGCTCTTTTACATCGTGATTACAATACCAGCTTCCTTCTCTCTCTAACTGCTAACCAACTAACTATCTATCTCTCTAGAGAGAGAAAGCTCTAGAGAGAGAAACCAAAACTAGTTATCTAACTAAACTAACCTAAAGAGAGAGTAAAAGTGTATGAAAATGTAAGAAAACGAATTGTGAAGAAGTGAAGTGTATGAGTTGTGTTGAAATGAGAAGTTGAGCTTTGTATTTATAGGCAACGCACAACCGTATCGGTAGACCGTATCCTGAACCTCAAATGCACAGCCGTATCGCACAACCGTATAAAAATCTGATTTTTATCGCCCACATGCATCAATACGACTGTCCTGGACCGTATACGGCTGTCCTGGAGCAAATACAGGTGAACACCAACCGTATACGGTTGTCCTGGGCCGTATACGGCTGGGCACAGGCTGTATATGGTCTGTGCAGCCCGTATACGGTCTGTGTCCAGCCATATATGGTCTGCAATAGCCATATACGGCCTGCAACAGCCGTATCCTGGCCCTTCGGTTCTTCGTTTCTTCGGACGGGCGTATCTTCTTCGTCGTTTATCCGTTTCGAGCGATTCTTACGCCCATGCCTTCGTAATTTCCTAACGAACAAAATGACATCAATTAGAGGCTGTAATGTGGAGCATAGGTCATGGTTCATTAAAAAGAGTTAACGAAGGTGTGGTGGAGCAGTTTTGCTCAGTTTCTCACGTTTTTCATGCCATTTTTAGTGATTTTACAAACATCAACTCCGTTTTGACTTAGTTAACAAAATTTAATGAATAATGTCCTTTTAGGTGTGTTTTTGTTAACTTTGTGCCTAAAATGTGGAAGATAACGTACGTAAAAACATTACTTTTTACGTGTTATCACCCTCAAATTCGGGTTGCGGAAGCGATTCGTGTCGGCGTGCGACTAATCAAATATCAAGCACAAAGATATACAGTGAACGACTCTATATGCATCATTTTAACAAAATACAATAATACAAATTAAAGTTCACATCAATTGTACTAAATACATTAGCTCGTGTTCTGAAATGAGAGATTTAGATACATATTGTTTTAACAAAATATGATAATGCAATAAATCTCTGGAGTTTCCATGCTGACTCGAACTAAGCGAAATCCTGAGTGCAGTCCTACTACTGCTGGGTACCTGAGAATACACGCTAAAAGGGTGAGCTAAAAGCTGGTGAGCTTACAGGTTTAATGATAAAGTGTAATGTATGAACCACAAGATTTAAGTATAATGATTTGCAATTAAGCAAATAAGTAACTGATAAAAGAATGTATATAACTGCCATGAGCACATAGTCTGAGCTTAACTGAGGTGTAAGGATCACAATTAAGTGCCTGAGAGAGGGTGCCTCTATGCGTATGCCTAATCAACACACGTATGAACAAATGATAATGCGTCCGTTTTGACCAGTCAGTGCTTGCTGACCCGGACGAGGATTGTCAGTCCCATATGGTACCATACACTAACATTCACACTACAAAGTATTACCAAACTATTCTAATGAGGACTTATGATGATTAGATGATTAACTCATGCAGAATATAGCAATATTTGATACTTGCGTTCACATGTAAAACAAAACGAGCATGTATTCTCACCCTAGAGTAAAAATAGTAAAATAAGGGCTATGAGACTCACCTAAGTCTGATGTGTTAGCAAAGCAAGCAATTATGACATTGTACCAAAAGATGTGTCCGCAGACTGTAACCTGTCAGGACATCTAAAACGCGCAAGGTTATATGAGTAAGTAGATGTCTCAACTGACCATCTATGCTAGTTGTCCATCAACTAGTTATGTCCAAAGTTTGATTGTTTTGTTTGAGTATTGAAAACATGTACGGCCCATTGGTGATGGTCTGTAATGTACGAATGTATGTTTTGTATAAGTTTTGATACTTTGATTATTATAGATGTTGAATACTTAGTGTAGTAAGTATTTTTCAAGCTTCTTTTAATGTATTTGAAAGTACATGTATACATTTATATCCGAATGTTATGGTCAAATATTTTGTTTTCTGAAAGTCAACAGAAGTCAACTTGGTCAAACTGGTCAAACTAGTCAAGCTGGTTAAATTAGTCAACTGGTCAAGCTGGACAACAGAAGTCAAATCTGGTCAAACTAGCTCGGTTTGACCCGAAACTTTTACACAACCTTTATCATGTTATAATACTTATAGAAAACGAGTTTCGTGATCATTGGTGACCCACAAATGTCGCTTTTATATGTATTTCTAAAACAGTCCCTAAATGTGTTTTTCTATTTTGTCGGTTTGTTTCGCCACAAGTTTCTACCATTTCTATTCCATATAAATCCTCACAAAAACTTACACACTGATCTACTATATGTTTATTCCATTACATAAGTTTCCCGGTAATTATAGAGTCCATTTCGATATTTAAATAATTTCACGTAACAACCGAACACATTTTTCGATAATCATCAGACCAGGCTCAAAGATCGGTTCGTAGATAAAAATCCGTAGATTTCAATACGCAACTTTCAAAAGAAGATCTTTTTGTAGATATTTTTGTAGATCTTTTCAATACGCAACTTTCAAAAAAAAATTCGTTGTCTAACTCTTAGTAAAACTCAAGATATGATCATATTAGTGGACTGAGTTTTTTAAGACAGATTCTGTCTTTTTATGTATGTGTTATAAAAAGGTGTTTTAGCATGATATTTGGACATTATAGTACTAGATACATAAATAAACATCATGCAAGTATATTAATCATGAGTTTATGTGATTCTTACAAAGGAGATGATGATTTAATGAAGGAGAAGTTCTTGAGCTAAATTCCTTGCTAAATAATGAAGTTTTGAAGAGGTGGTTGTATGGTGGTTTATGGTGGTCAATGGTGGTTGAGGGGAGGTGTTGTGGTGGTTATTCTCCAGATTTTAGAGAGAGAGTGAAGTGTTTAGAGAGAAGGTAGAGAGAAATGGGAAAGAGTGTGAAGTGAAAATGATAAAAGTGAAGTCTTGAATGAGATATGTATGGAAGTGTAAGAAGAATCTCATGAGTTGAAAATGCATGAAAATTGAGAGGTGGAAGTGGAGGTGTCTGGCCCCATGGGACCCACTCAAGGGTGTTTTGGTCATTTTCTTGTTCCCAATTTAGTTTGTTACGTTTTTCGTTCGTTTACTCGATCGGTTTGACGTTTATTTATACGTTAAATGTTAAATACGCATGATTTAAATGTCAAATTAAATTTCGATATTTTCACTTGAAATATTTAATATAAATAGTTGAAAACACTTATAAAAATGTTCCGTTTATTTACTGGCCTCGATTTGCGTGTCGGTTTTACGGAGGTTTAATCGCGTAGCGTTTTATTTGGACGTTTTTCGTTATCTTTTTAAAACGTAAAACTTTTTTATTTGAAAAGAATTATTTTAAATTATAAAATTATAATTTAGGTCTCGTTGGACTGTCGGGCATGTTTCGAGCGTTTTTGTCACTTTTGTGTTACTTATACAATATAATTAATGTGTTAAATATTATCAACATAATATTTATAAGTTTTTAATTTTATTAAATAATTTCATATTATTTAATATTTTGTTCATCAACGTCCGTATTTATGATTTCAGAATTCATCCGAATATGTAAATGTACGATTTAAACTAATCACATACGTGTGTGTATATATAATAAATATATCAATACACAAAATGATACACATAATTAATCCTAATTACATGTATTAGTACTATGATTCTGCACGAATTACTAGCCCTAATTGGTCGGGTGTCACAACTATGAACTCATCTGAGTCTTGTATGTGGAAAAGCAAACAAATGTTGTTGTACGAGTAATGTTGTCTGAAAACTGTAACTCGACAGGCGTCCTAAACGTGCAAGGTTATAATGATAAGTAGATGTCTAAACAGAACATCCATGCTAGTTGTCCATCAACTAGTTATGTCCAAATAAGTTGTTCAAATATGTTTATCAAAAACAAGTACAACCCGTTGGTGAAAGTTTGTAATAATAATTCGGTTAGACATTATTATTAAGTTTGTTACGTTGTACATTATATATCGTGTGTTGCAAACAAATTATTTATTTCGTAAAAACCTTAAATCGTAGGTCAAAGTTGGTCAACTCGTTGGTCAAAGATGGTCAAAGATGGTCAAAATTACCAACTAAGTCATCCAAACCCATTTTTGTTACCATTTTCTAAAAATAGTAAGTTTGTCGGTTTTTAGAAGTCGAGCAGTTTTTGTTGACTTTGTCAAACCTACTTGGTGTGACCTGAAACTTTTACCCAATTCATATTTCTGTTCATAGAATCCAAATAATTTTTCGGTTCGTGTCGGAGTCTTTTTAAGGTGTCGGTCTTTAAATCGCGACTTAAAACTTCAAGATTTCATACTTTCGACTTTTGTCGATTTAGTTCGCCATTAGATCTTACTAACTTCTTGTCCGAATTTGAGTCTCCAATTTTTACCAACTGGTTTCCTATTTATCTAGTATCTAACCTAAGTTTTTTGAGATTTATAGTGTCCACTTCGATATTCAATTAATTCCGCGTAACCACCGTACTCGGTTTTCGACAATGGTCAGACCAGGCTCAAAGATGGGTTTATTCATAAAAATCCGTACAGATCTGGAAACAGTGTATAAACACGAAAGTTGTATCTCTTTTCGATACGCAACTTTTAAAAAGCAATTCATTATCTAACTCTTCCTAGAACTCCAGATATGACCATTTTACTAAACTGACTTTTTGAAGACAGATTATGCATGTTCGTGTATAATTTATAAAAACGATTTTTAGCAAAGATTTTGGACATATTTAAGTTAGATGAACAATATAACATGTAAATAAACATAGATGAAATTTTAGTTTGTGTTCTTACAAAGAAATCGATGAGAAGAAGGAAGTGATGATCTTGAGCTTGTTATTATTACAAATAGTTAAGAACTTTTGTTGGTGCTTGATGGTGGATTATGGTGGTGGTTGTGGTGGTTCTTGGTGGTTAGATGGTGGATTGTAGTGGTTGTAGGGTGATGTGAGGGCTGTAAATCTCAAGATTTTAGTGAGAGAAGGAGATGGTTTCTAGAGAGAAGCTAGAGAGAATTTTGAAAGAGAGTGAAATGGGAAACGATGAAATTGATTCTTTTGCATGAAATGGGAGAGGTCAAGGGGGAGGTGGTCATGTGAGCTGGTTTTCAGTAGGTCCCCCAAGGGGTGGGGAGTTTTCAATTTAAATCCCGCACTGTGTTTATGTATTTAGGTCGTTTACCCGTTATTCGTGTTTAAATGTTAAATCGTGTGACATTTAATTGTGTCATTTTAAATAACGATAATTGGGATTATATTTCATTGAAATATTATTAATACTCTATTTTTGGATTGTCAAAATATTTATTGACTTTCGCTTCGCTGCCGAATTCGATTCGCGTGATTTTATCGTGTTAGAGACATTTTAACCAAAACATATAGGTTTTTCGTGTATTATTATATTAAAATATTAATATATGATAAATAATTACTAAAATAGATTTAAGTTATTTATAGAAATATTTTCACCAACGTCGTATATTTTCTCGGACTCTGTCCGATCATTTTGCGCAATTATAGATAAACACATAATCACACAAGTGTATATTCAAATATACATATAATTACAATTATTTAGCCTAATACAAACTAAATACAAGTAATTAGGGTTTCGTTTAGGTTTAAAAGTTAACCTAATTGGTCGGATGTTACAGTATCCGTAAGGTTATATATATAAGTAGATATGGTAACCTAGCACATAAATACGTATAAGGGTTAGTCCCGTTCCTATCACAAGTCCACATCTGCTAATGTATTCCCGTTCAATATAACCATTTCAGGTCTTTAATCGATTCTCCTTTAATTATACATAGTTGATCAGGCCATGTTAAATTAAATTCAAATGATGCATTCGATGAACCAGTCATACCGAACAAGGAGTACTAACCTAACGGTTATAGTCTAGGTCACTAATGCAATCCTAGTTCGCTATAAGCTTTGTCTTTAATACGAATCTGTCGCACCCCCAAAGCACGTGGCAGCGGAAGTATGAGGTGTCAGGGGGCACAAACCAAATCAAATATCACAATACAAAGATCAAAGCAAACGACCTCTACATGATACGTTTGAAAAATATTTACATTACCATAAGTGAAATATTTACAAAAGTATTTGGAGTTCGCACAATAAAAGTAGAATTACATAATTATGTTTTCAAAATATAGTAAATGCAATCTAGTTCCTTGATGTTTGAAAACAATGCGACTCGAGCTAAGCTATCCATAAGCTTACTACTGCTGCGGGTTACCTGAGAAATACATACTAAAAGGTCAACATAAAGTTTGTGAGTTCATAGGTTAGTAAAGTTTGTGAGTTCATAGGTTTGTTAAGTAATCAGTTACTAATATGATCCATAAGATTTCAGAATTTTCCATCATTCAACAATGATAAGTAAAAGTATTGTTAGCCAACGACAAGTAAAATTATTGCATATTGCAATATAAGTATACCATTTTGATGAGTCTCATAGTCGAGCTTAACGTTGTTGCCTCCGGTAAGTGCCTTATCCATATATACTTCTAAATCACAAATAATATTGCGCCTGTGGGTTGACTAGCGTGACTAGTCCGGAAAAGGTTTGTCAAACCCTAATAAATCTATCCAATAATATTCACGCACAAATTTTAACGACTTTGATGGGTAGAGGACTATAGTGGATTATTCAGGTGTCATGCAATCCGTATAAAAAGTTGTTTCAAGTTACTTGTGATCATAGAAGCAGTTGTATAAAAACAGTCGTATGTATTCTCACCCCAGTTGAAAAACAGTAAAAATGGGTAATGAAACTCACCAGGGTTTAGCAGGTAGCAAGCAATAATCAAATAGCAAACAATATGAGTCCCAAAGTGCAACCTTTTAACGTCCTAAATATATAAGGTTGTGTAAGTAGATGTCTCATAAGACCATCTATAGCGATTGTATAAGTGGGGGTCAATGTCCACTTAAGCCAATCGTGTAGGTGGAGGGTTAATGTCCACCTAAAGCTAGTTCATCAACTAGTATGTCCAAATAAGTTGTTTAAGTTCGTTTATCAAAAACGTGTATGACCCATTGGTGAAAGTATGTAATAATAATTTATCAAGACATTATTATTAGGTTTGTTTTGTTGTATACTATACATTCATACATATCATGTGTTGTCGTGTTGTTATCATACATCGTTCGAATCATTACTTATGTTGAACACTTAGAGAAAATCAAGTTTTAATTATTCTGTTTTTAGCGACACTAGGGTTGGCGACACTGGGGTTGCGACACTAAGGATTAGTGTCGCAGGTTCAGCGGCATAAGGATTAGTGTCGCTGAGTATAGCGACATTCAGGTTAGTGTCGCAAAGGTAGCGACATTGATGTTAGTGTCACAAAGTTGGAGTCACTGATGGGTCAGGTTCACTGATGAGTGCGACATTAAGACGAGTGTCGCATTTTATGCGACATTGGGGTTAGTGCGCACAGTCGTGCGACACTAAGAGTCTGATCAGATTTCAATTTTAGATCCAAGTGTTCTAAGTATCAGTTTCTTATTCAGGAAAGTTCTTAAGTCTCTTTTTTGTTCAAAGTCACAAAATAAGTCATCCTGACCTATTTTTGTTACCATTTTCCAAAAATAGTAAGTTTTGTCGTTTTTAAAACTGAGCCCATTTTGTTGACTTGGTCAAACCAACTTGGTTTGACCCAAAACGTTTACCCAACTCATATTTCTATTCATAGAGTCCAAATAATTTGTTGGTTCGTGTCAGAATCATTTCAAGGTGTCGGTTTTTAATACGCATACTAAAACTTCAAAGTTTCTTATTTTCGACTTTTGTCGGTTTAGTTCACCACTAGATCTTACTAACTTCTGGTCTAAATTTGAGTCCACAATTTTAACCAACTGGTCTCCTATGATCTAGTATCTAACATTAGTTTTCTGAGATTTATAGTGTCCATTTCGATAGTCAATTAATTCCGCGTAACAACCGACCGTATTTATCGAACATTTTCAGGTCAGTCCCAAAGATCAATTTATACACAAAATACATACAGATCTGGAAAATGTGTAAAACACAAAAGTTGTATCACTTTTCAATATGAAACTTCTTAAAAAAATTCGTTGTCTAACTCTTAGTAAAACTCAAGATATGATTTTTCTTGTAAACTGGTTTTCTGTGGACAGATTATGTATATTCTTGTATACTTTATAAAAATGATTTTTAGCAAGAGTTTTGGACATATTCAAGTTACATAAACAATAAATCATCAAAATCAGTAGCATGCTAGTAATTATAGTGAGTGAAAAAGGGTTTCTTACAAAGAAATGATGGTGAAAAGGGTGAAGATAATGTTGATGATGATGAACTCTAACTTGTTCTTGATTTCTCCTTATTTTTGATCTTGATTCTTGGTGATGTAAGGTGGTGTTAGGGAGTTTTTTTTGACAGATTTTCTTAGTTGTTCTTGAGAGAGAAAAAGTTGGGGAAATCTAGAAAAAGGGTGAAAGCCTTTGAGTGTGGGAGTGAAGTTGGTGCATGAGATTTTAGTGGTATATGGGGAATCATTTTTAAAAGATGATGATGAAGTATGGCATGTGGGGGGCGGCCTTGAAGGGGCCCCATGGGTGGGTGTCTGCGTTTTTATCTTCGTTTCTAGACTGTGTTGCGTTTAGTGTTCGTTTATTCATTTTTCGGTTATTTGGTTAAATCGCGTAGCGTTTTTTTTCGTCGTTTTAATTCACAATATGTTAGGGATTATTTTTCATTAAAGAGTTATTAAAATACTCAAATTTGAGTTGTCAAAATATTAATTAGGGTTTTGTTTGGTTGTCAGACTCAGTTGCGCATTTTAACCGCATTTGTTACGTTTTAAACTAAATGTCTAGGTTTTTCATGTATTATTATTTCAAAATAATAATATATGATATATAACTTCTAAAGATAAATTTAAGTTATTTATAGAACAGTTTTCACCAACGTCGTATGTAGTGTCGGACTCCGTCCGATTGTTTTGCGTGATTGCTAATAAACACATAATCACGTAAGTGTATATTAATATATACAAGTAATTACAAATATTTAGCCTAATACAAACTAAATACAACTTATTATGGTTTCCAGGTAGGTTTAACCGTTGACCTAAATTGTCGGGTGTCACATAAATTCTGTTTGATGTAGTCCATGTTGGTCTCAAAACCCTTTGATATCTTGGGTTATGGTAGCAGTCATGTAAAAAATGATTGCTTTTAGCACAGATGAAGCAGACTTTCACTTTCACCACTTGAGAATTTTATCCCATTCTTTTTTAGAGCATTTGGTTTTAGTTTCTCTGATTGCCCTTGGGACTTGTTTTTGATTTAATTTTTGGTGATGAACAACTTTCTCTACAGTTACAATTATGTAACGCCCCAAATTTCGTAAGTTTAAATAACATCATATACGTTTAGTTAATTAATTATATGTATATAATATATTATTATGTGAACTAAGTTTATGTGTTAATGTGTACAAGAAATAGTTAGTGGGAATTGTTATGTGAAGTAAATATGGTTGGAGGGTAGAAAGTGTTAAGTTACCATAGTTGATGGGAGTATTATGAAAATGATTAAATAAAATACTGCTTCTTGTTTCTTCTAGCTATTTCCTGTAAACAATACACAAAGAGTTTAAAAGAAAGAGATTTGGCGACTAAGGGAAGAACAAGGAGAAAGAAAACTGAATTTTGAAAGCTGATAACACGTAAAAAGTCATGTTTTTACGTATGTTATTTCCCGCATCTTAGGCCCAAAGTTAATAAAACTACACCAATAACGCCAAATATCATAATATTTTGTTAACTAAGTCAAAACGGAAGTGATGTTTATAAAACCACTAAAAATGACACGAAAAACGTTAAAAAACTGAGAATAAACGATTAACGAATCTCTAGTTCACGCATTTCAACACGTTTTGAGCTACACCTAGAATTATGACCTCTAACTTATGTCATTATCTTCGTTAGGAAATTACAAACACGTGGATATAAAGATGGCTCAAACGGACGCACGATGAAGAAATTACGCCCGGATGAATCAAAGCAACCGAAGACCGAGATACGGGAGAGCAAAGTCGTATACGGCAAAGCCTAGCCATGTACGGCCATGCCATGACCTTATACGGCCTGGCAACACCGTATATGGCCTTGTCCCAACCGTATACGGCCAGTCTTTCACGTATACGGTTAGGTCTCTCCCATATTCTCCAATGCTCACCCGAAATACGGTTGGACGCCCCGTATTCGACGTCTTGCCCGTACAAGGAAGAATTTTTATACGGTTGGGAAATATGGTTAAGATTTTGGAGGTGGGAATACGGTTGAGGAATACGGTTGATCAAATATATAAATACTCACCACCACCTCCTCATTTCAACACTCATACACATTCAAATTCACTACTTCATTTTCACTTTCATTTTTATTTTTGTATTTTAGTTTTGGTTTCTCTCTCTAGAGATTATTCTCTCTAGAGATATATATATATTTAGTTAGTTAGAGGTAGAGAAGAAAAAACTATCTATTGTAATCACGGTGTAAAAGCATTCTTGGTGCAAGACTACGCGTTTCTCAATACTACTCTGCTTATATTTCTGGTGATATCTACTCTCTCATACTTACTATGTCCGAATTATTTCTGCCTGCTTGTATGATGTATATTATGTGTATTGCCATGATTATTGAGTAGTGTACTATTGCGGTTGTTGAAATGTAGATAATTAGACGTAGGGATGATGTTAAATTAATCTTTAACTAATATGTAATTGGGTATTATTAAACCCTGTTATGTCTTAACTTATCATGCATCAAGACTTAGTTTACGGATCACCCTTTTCAGTCATTCACGTGACTGCTACTTAGGTTTAGAATTTGATCACCTCTAGATACGGTAGTTGTTATCTGTGTTATCGTACGAATCCATGTTTGTTACTATAATTCGGCTAAAGTACTGGGTATAGAGATGGAAAAACTACTGGTGAAGTACAACCGTGGAAGCTCCGGAAAAGCCGTCTTTACCGACATCGTGACCTACCTAGAAACCCTAGAATATGGTCTAGGAACTGTAAAGCTGTGAAAATGCTAAGTACACCATAGGTCTACCTCTGGTTACAAATCTATGGAAATACATTTACCAAAGTACACCGTAGCTGTACCTAGGGTTGGTAAACATGTGGAAAAGCTAAACTACATCGTAAACCTACCTCTGGTTATGAACGCACGCAGTAGAAATGCTTCAAGCACTGTACACCGTGGTTGCACCTAGGGCTAGTTAGCTATGGAACAAGCTAGAGTACACGGTGAACTTACATCTAGTTACAAAAGACCGTGGAAGATGGTTAGAGTACTGTACACCGTAAAGTACCTAGGGTTAGCAAGCTGTGTAAAATAATGCATTGTACACCGCTAGTGTACCTAGGGATGAATGACTGATCACAAAGGAGAGTTCTAGATCATGACAGAAGTAATTGTGCTAATAAAACCTAAGAGAATGAGTCTATAGATGAAAATCAAGCCCAGTAGTGGTTCAGGATTCTTAAAACCCCTAGACTCTACAAAACTGATCGTTTAGAATAACCAGTTAATAATTTATACAAGATTAGATAACAACAGTTGTATTTAGGTGTTAAGAAAGGTCAGAATAACCCGAGGGCAGTCTGTTGCCTTATTCATGCACCCTTCATGGGTCACTAGTCCTCAAAAGACAGTATGGGGGGTCGAACAGCCTGTTCTGATCAGAATCACGATAACCTAGGTACTCGATAACATACTTATTTAAGTTTAAACTAAAGAAGTAGGGTCTTAGTGTTTACACTTGTAATTCATCTGTTGGTTAACTAAATCATGTCCCCAATTATCTTTATAATGAACATCATCTCAACAACTGATTATTGAAACTTTAATAGTCGCATTCTCTATCTATCTACCTAATTACCGATTCTCATGTCTATTTTACTTTTCTGTATTTTAGTTAATTATTTTATCAGAGAAACCAAAACAACAAAACCTACCTATCTACACAAAACTCATCCTAATAGTGAAATTTATTTTCGGTTAAAACTTCATTTCCATTTGCTCCGATTGAATAACGATCCTAGGTCATACCTATCGCTATACTCACGCATAGTTTTAGTATACTTAGGCCCCGCAAATATAAAATATAAAACCCACTGATCGCTGCCAAGCGGAAGGTTCACAACGATAGGAAGCGGTTCCTAAAAACTGACCATTCAACGCGCATCAAAAGCGTTTGATCCAATTATGGTTCCTAACCTTTAATTACTCCTCTTTAAGGTAAGAATTTCTACCCTAAATACTTAATTTGATTGTTAGGGCTTAAATAGCTTAAGCTCTAGGTGATAGAATTAATGGGTAAGTGGGTATTAAGGTAAATTAAGGTTTCATACATGTTATTGAGTTAGGTAGCATGTTTAAATTGTGTTAGCTTTGTTAAAGAACATATAATCACGTGTTAATGGGTAATTGATGAGTTATGTGTGTAAGTAAACACTAAGAAATGGTGTTCTTGGTGTAAGTTGATGATAATACAAATGATATTAAATACCCATTTATATGTGATTATATGATTTAGTGTATGAAACCTATAGTAAGGTTATGGGTGTTATGGGATTTAACACCTATGTCTTGTGTAAATGGTATTGTGTAAGTAATATGTGTTATGTGCCTATGTGATTAGGTGATCACGTATTGGAAGGTTTAAGTTATTGTTTGAGCTAATTACGAGGTAAGTATATGGATATGATTGTGGAGCCAAGGAATGATTTATCATTGGCTTGGCGATATCCAAGTAATGACTATGTCATTAGCTTAGTTTTGTGTCAATTCTTAAGAATTGGCATTGTGGATGTTAGTTAAGGATCCTTAACTTGTACAGATAGTTATGTTTATGTTTTCATTACTTACTAATCATTTATACTTACCTGATATGTTTAACATGTTATAGGTGGATCAAGTAAGGTAAAAGAGGAATCGGGAAAGAAGCCCATGGATAGCTAGTGGTGGAGCTTATTACTTGGTTGGTAATAAGCTTAATCATGCTCTTGATACAATGATACCCCCTTTGTAATGTATAAAGTATGTTTTGACACAATAAGTCTCAGTTGTAAGTCATGTGTAATGTTTTGTAAAGGTTGAAATCAAATTTACATAGTGAGGCTTGAAAGTGGCAAAGTAAGTATGTTTATATATAGAAGTATGTTAAAGGTGGAAACAATGTTGAAAGTTTTAGTTTTATGAAAGTTTGAAGTTTAATGTTTTGTTTTGACTATATTAAGTCAATTGGGTGTGAAAGAGTATGTTTGAAATTGGTCTATTCCCAAATGGGTCGTTAGGTGCCCAAATGGCTCATATATGGGTCTAATTGTCAAAATGGGTTCGATTCTTGGTAGAACGATTGTGTAAGTTGGTTTAGAGTCTATTTTGATAGTGAAATGAGTTTGCCAAAGTTTGGAGTTTATATTATGTATGGTTTGAAAGTTGGAGTGTTAAGGAAATGGTTATAAATGGGTTAAATTTGGTTAAACGTCCAAAATATTTGCTAACATGAAATTTGGAAAAGTGTTAAAAGGGAAATGTTTGAAATGATATTTTGGATGTGTGTGCAAAATTTGGTGTCCAAATGTTTAACGAGTAAAAAGTTGTGTGCGAATGAAATTGGTTTAAAATTTATATTTTGGTCTTTTAGAGTTTGACCTATAAGTACTGGGCTGAACCAGTGTTAATACGCGATCACGTATAGATATCCCTAGGATTGTGTATGGTGATGTTCACGATCGCGTACTTTTTGCAACTTCAATACGCAATCCTGTAATTTGAGGGGATCACGTATCTCAGTTGATTTTGGTAACAACACATTTGTCAATTAGTAATACGTGATCCTGGAAGATTTGGGGGATCGTGTATGTTTGTATTTCACGCGATCGCGTGACATGATACATGATCGCGTGTAATGAGAAAAATTTCAGATTTTGATTTTAAGACCAGGTCCAATGTGTTAAGTATTAATTATAAATTCCGCAAGTTATGGTTTATGATTCAGGACATTGTAAGAGTATAAAAAAAATGCGTCAAAAATATCATGGTGTTTCAAATTAGCATAGTTAACATTTACAGATTTGTTAACAAATCTACTAGTTATTTCACCTTGTGCTTTAACATAGCCTAGACCATTTTTAGATCTGTAATCTATGGTGTTAAATTGATTCACTCTCAGTTTGGCCCTATCCTGAAACAACCTTTTATCCTGAAAAAACCTTTTACCCTCTGCTAGTTTTTCACTCTTGATTTCAGAAACTACCCCAGTATTAACTCTCTTATCTTTCTCACAAGATGATTCAGTTTTATCACTATCACTCTTGCTAGTTGTTTCAGACATAATACTCTTCTCACTCTGACTTTCATCATCTGATTTCCATTCGATTACCTCTAACCTATTAAGATCCATATCTTTTTCTTAGCTTATAACAGGATCTACCATTTTAACCTTATCTAACATTTTCTCCTTCAATTTATAGGGTGGAGGTATACTATTATAACCTAATCATGTTTTAGTTTATCATGAATTTGTGCTTTGATTAGGTTTTGAACATTCTTTAAGGCATTTTCTAGATCACTTACTTTTAGTTTTATGCTCTCTTTCTCACAAGTGATCTCGGCTAGCTTTTTAGTTAACTCCTCAACCTTATATTTTAACACGTCCCTTTACATTGAGCATACTTTACATCATAGTCATGTTGAGTTTCATTTTCTTGGTATGCTTTAATCGTTTTTTCAAGATCTTCAATGGCAATGTTTGTGATTCTACTCCTAATGTCCCATTGTTTTAGTTCCTCACATATCTTAGTATTATGATCTTTGTAATGTTTAACAGTTTTCTTACAGACAGTAGAACATAATTTAACTTGTACCTCATAAGGAACCTCTTTTTATTTGCTTCCGTCACAATGGCCATCAATGCTTGGTTCTATGTCTCGTGCTCTGCTTGATCACTCCAGTCAAATCCTATACTATCTTGAGACACCAAAGCATTTGAAGTACTCTGGATTGGAACATTTCTTCTCTGTGCTCCATTGTAGCATCTAGTTCTTTGTCCATTTCCTTCATGCATTCCCCTGCAAAATGACCCATTTTGTGGCAGTTGTAGCACTCTACCTTGCTTTTGTCAAAGCCTACATTGTCTTCTCTCTTAAGAGGAAAGTTATTTCTCCCGGTTCTTTTTATGAACCTTTTTGCTCTCATGGTAATCTTAGCCATCTGCCATTTGATGTCCATTTCTTTCAGATCATCAGAACTGATTTGCTCTAACTCTTCACTAGTCAGTGATCAGTTCACATGACTAGCAAAGAAAGATTCCAATTCCTGATCATTAGACATGTCTTGTGTTGATGATGACCCAATGTGTTAGTGCATTTTATGTGACAACAACTACCTAGATAATTTGTATTCATTAATATCAAAATGTATTGGACCAAATATCCAAGCCCATTATCATGGTTGGTTAATATATGAATATAATGAGAGATTAAAAAAGTGAGATGATAGGATTAGTCAAAAAGGGAGTTGTTGATGGGCCGTGACATGTTGGGCCAGTGAAGCCAGTGAACTTGGGCTGTCTGCTGGACCCAAGCCCAACGACATATGAGAATTTTTTAAGTAATTCAACTATCTATCCATGCTTATAAAACAAAGATTTTTTCTTCATTTATAGACATGCCACATCATAACATTTCTTTTTCTTAAAAGCCTCATAACTTGACACATCATCATTTTATTTTTTTCTTCAAAACCTTAATTATTAATTACTAAGACTATTATTTATCAATTATACTTTATTATAATACCCTTTAAAGTTCCTATATTACAATTAATATATAACAATTTTTACAAATTAAAAAAAAGATTCATTTTCTAATCCATATCTTATACATTGCATTTAACAAATATTATTATCATTAACTAACATTTTATAAAGATATTTGAACTTGATTATTCTCTGTATATTTTGGTATATATTACTATTGAATTAAATTTTAGTAATAAATTTTAAACTTTCAACAATATTAGGATAAACTTTTATTTTTTAAATTACCTTGCATTGAATAGGCTCAACAAATGTATTAAAACTTAACACAATAACTTACGCAGTGTGATTCATTTCGGCTTTTCTTCGCTGCTTCAGACGGCCATAACTCCTTCGTTTCTTGTCCGTTTGACTTGATTCTTTCGGCCATGATCTCGTATTTCTGTTATGCCTCTTATAATAATAATTTGGAAGAAGTTGGAGGTGTATAGTCCAAGCATGTGTGGAATACATTTCATGGTCTTCAGATGCATTTCGGCTTGTAACTTTCTCGTCCTTAATCCAAATTGAGCTTTCTTTATATTTATTCTCTCATAATCTCCATAGCCACAAAATAAGATAAGTGTGAGGACTTGGTATGGAGTTTACAATATATTTGAAGTGTTGCTCAATTCGGTGCCTATTTCAGTTAGTTTTACAACCTTTTTGCATGATTTTCAAAAGACCGACAAGTTTATACCTTTCTAACAAAAGTGGGTTAATAATGATGATTTTAAGATGTATTTGTTAGAAAAGAGCTAAATATGGGACAAATAATGTATGTATAAGCGCGACTTTTTGCGATACATCTTCTTCGTTTAGCTTTTTGATACTCGCTACACACCCTCCAACTGGTGATGGTCCGTGTTGGAATAAGTTCATTATGTTGTTCGTTAGTGATAACCATCATTCCACCTTTCTTAGGGACAACCTGAACTGGGTGACTGTTGTGCACCCAGCGGTAGGTCGGATTTTACTCCGGTCATTGGTCCGGCCACCGAGATACACGGCAGGGTAGTTTTGATATTTATAATAGTCGGGGGGAGCCTAATCCTCCGTACTACCTACTGGAACTGGTATGAATACCTGATACGAGTAAGCGGTAAGGATGATCCAGGGTCGTTCCTCACGACGGTAGAATTGAGACAGAGCTAGTTCTGATAAGTCGGTAATTAAGCTGGGGTTTTGATAAGTTGGAAGAGTTTTGTTTTGGTTTTTATATCTAATTAAACTAAACCGCTGAAACTAATAAAACATAAAACTAAAGGGAGACTAGCATATATAACACTTAAGGATAATGAAAACATGGTTCACCATGACTTAGAATAGCTGAGATAATGTTTTAGTTTGAAAATGTCTTTTAAAGGTTTGTGTCTTACTTTCACGTAGATATCTTGTAGTGTAAACACTAGCACCCTACTGATCAGGTGAACCGATCAGTATGTCATTCAGTACTAGGCTATCGAGAATATGATCAAATCGGACTGCCTTGAAACCTCCCTCACCGTCTCTTGTGACGAGACCAAGTGACCCTCCAGATGGGGTGCAGGAATAAGGTGACAGTCCGCAATTTATCCATTGACCTTTCTTTAACACATACAGAGATATCTAAGTTGGGCAAGGCATTTAAGATTAAGACAATTGGTGACTGCTAACTTATACATTGATGGTTGTGATTGAGTTCAGAGTTATTCGGCCGTGATACAGTCATCAACCTACAGAGTTTTCCATGGTTACATTCTGTAATCACCCATTTTACGGTCTTTCCTGGATCACAGACTACACCAGGATGTAATACAGTGTTCAGCCTACGGCCTTTCCACGACTTACTGGATACTCTGACGTTTTAGGGCTTTATCCTGGATTACATACTTTACGGCCATCTGAACTCAATATATCTAAGCTTGTATTACAGTAAAACCATCTATGATAGCTAAACAACCCATTCACTTTATAAATCCCAGCCCAATAAATCCCTGATTAATTCACGGTGTACTATACGATAAGTTGGGCAGTATTTCTACAGCTTTAACATCAGACCATGTTTATTTTGGGAAAAACATAGATAGGTAGTGACCGTTTGATCAATGGTTAGCTACTCCTTGTCTTAAAGGTTCTAACCACGTTTATTGGAGGAAAGGTGATAGTTTAGTTTGAAATCATAAATGTATAGTTAAATAGCACCACAAGTTTTCAATCGTAATAATCGGGAACTATATTCCACAACAGATTGTACCCACGACTTTCATAGTTTCCACGTTTTGTACTACACACATTCGTGATGTTTCCGGCGCTATACAAATGAAAGCCGTATAACCTTACCTCTGTTGTTTCATAACGATATTATCCCAATCATTATATATTTAAAGTAACATCATTACTACTATCTAAATCATGGCAAACATACAAGCACACTACTCACAATGCATATCAATAAACATTTCTAATAATAATAAATCACATACATCAAACAAGAACAATATGACAAATTAATAATAGACAGGATAGAAAATACCGATAGGAATTGCAAGCAGAATAACACTTGTATTTCTTCATTAATATCCAAGCATTACATAAGCTAGCCTCTACTAATTAACTACATAATTAAACTAAAAGAAAAGGAAAGGTTTCCCTCCCTAATCATCTCACTAGTCCAAGGGTTTAAAACCCTAACGAGAAACTAGAGAGAAAGACTAGAGAGAGAACCTACTACCTACTAATTCTCCTCTAACTCCTAAGAGTAGTGCTAGAGAGAGAATGCTAAACTACCTCCTAATTCTCCTCTAATTCCTAAGAGTAGTGCTAGAGAGAGAATGCTAGAGAGAGAGTTGAGAGAAATGGAATGAGAGGTGTGTTGGAAATGAGAAATGAGTCCACTATTTATAGAAGAAAGGAGGGAGCGATGGTACAAGTCCTTAAGCACCAAGAACAAGCACCAAAGCATCATACGGGACAAGCGGACCATGAGGAGGGGGGTCACACGGCACCCATCAAGGCAAACACCCCCGTATACAGCACTCTAAGGGCCGTATAGGCACCTAGAGTACTGTATACGGTACATAGGTGCCCAGGGGGGGGGCTGGTGCTCCATTTGCTGTATACTGACTTCACGGTTGCTTGGTTCGTCCGTATCTTCTTCGTTTGGAGTCCGTTTTGCTTGATTCTTGCATCGTTGGATTCGTTTTTCTGTTACGCTTCTAGTGACACTAAGTTTGCCAATTTTGGAGATGTTTAACTTTTTCGCGTCCCGGATGACGATCGACGAGCTTCCAAACTGCATATCTTCTCCGTTCTTCGTCCGTTTCTTCTGATTCTTTCACCTCCGGTCTTGTATTTTCCAATGGAATCATAAAATATGAATTAAGATTTGATTAGACAAGAAAATCAAGAACGGAATATTTAAGGTGATAGTTTTGCCCCGGTTTGCCTGTTATTTGGACATTTTAACCGATTTTTGCAGCAACGTCTATATTTAGACTACCTTGGTCATTTTTAGTAAATAATGATGGTTTGGAAATGTTTTCACCAATTAATAGTCCAAAAAGTATGGAAATATGTACTTAAAAACATGACTTTTTAGGTCACATCAAATATCCCACACTTAGAAATTGCTTGTCCTCTAGCAACAACTCAATTATGTCCAGTGAAAACATTTTTATAATAGTTTGGGTGCGTTAAAAATATTTCCAAGAAGTTACCACTTTGTCATATGGGAAAATTATTTAGAGAACACAGGGAAAGTTAAGATGATCTTTTCAGAAATAAGTACTGACTTTCCCAGGCATACTTTCCAAATCTCGTGATCTTGGAGTATACATGACTAGGCGATCTCACTAAAGGTGGTCACTTAATTCACTCATAGTGTATCGGGTTTCCTATCAATCTATCACAATTGAAATCGCTCAAATAGCCAGTCATGCAGCACTCATCATTATAAGCTTGGTCGAGAATCGGATCTCCACCACTTAGGAAGAGGACGACGCTAATTATCCCAAGACATTCAAGTGGGTTGTAATGTTTGTGAGGGTTAAGGGGTATGGATAGTGGTGATTTTTGGTTGAAAGGGTTGCTTATCTTAGGCATCCTAAGAATCATGAAAAACTTATTATAGAACGGAGGTACTAGCTACTCGTCTTCTGTCCGATTTTTTTCTATGAACTATCGATACTCTGAAGCACTTAGCTTTATTTTTTTTTCTTTTTCTTTTGTTCATTTTTTTTTCTTTTCTTTCTTCAGAACTTCTTTTGCCAGAGAACTTCCAAGGATATTTTTCTTTGCTTTTCTTTCGAAAATCTTTTCTTTCTTATCACGGACTTCTTCGAGTCTTTTCTTTTGGTGCCAATTTTTCGCACCTTTGATTTTCTTCAATCTTGGTGAACACGAAAGAGTAGATCAATTCAGAAGAAGATTCTTCAAGATGTTTTTCATAATCCTCAGAAATTCTATGATAAGTTGTCGGGAATTTTGGATAAGTGGGTTTAAAATTAGGGTTTTGAAGAAACGAAAGGTTTAGGCTCAACAGGGTTTTCTAAGTGGATCATCGATACTAACAATGAGTATCAGGAAGGGTTTTGGGCTTGAAAAGGTATGTAAAAAATTGGGTTAATTCCTAGGGAATGTCAAGATTATTTAATTGCACCTATACCGCGTACGGTACTCACCAATGTGGTCTCGAAACGTATGTCAGGAACAAGTTCTAATTTAGAGATACTAGCATCGGCACACATAAGAAATGAACAATGTAGCATTTAAGATGAATGCTTTTAAGGCTCAAAGTTCCTCACTGCAAATATGGTTGAATGTGCCTAGCCATGTTCCTTTTAGATTATCACTACTTATTTAAGAAATTTCTACCTTAATTTCCCTAATATTCCTGAATAACTAACTCATATTAGAAATGGCTCTTCTTGAAAGATATATTAACTAAAAAAAATAGCAGAGCTAATCGAATGATTTGGCTCATACTTTATTAGTTTTGTTAAAAATTTTGAAAATTTTGAAATTTTTGAGGAACATTTTTAGAGTTGAGCTATTTGGACATAAAAATCTGTAAACATCCAATCCAAGGTATTTTATGCCTGCTATCCCACACTTAGAGTTACATTGTCCCTAATGTTCTCTTAAGTTGAGATTGTACTGTAAAGTATAATCCCACACTTAGAGTTTGAACATATAGAAAATGTTACTCAAGTGTATGTAATGGGCTGGAATCCCACATTTAGTGATAAGTTTTAGGATAGAGTATAGATTACTTCTTAGATTAACAGGCTAACAAAGCAAAATTTAAATCAAGAAACGGAGTGGAGGTTTAGAAACTCCCCAGATAATGATTGACGTTATGAAGCTGAGAGCGGTAAATGAGAGGAGACGAAGTGAGTCTTTGATCCTCTGATTCCGTGAAGAATGGTTTAGCTTTGGACATGTCGATATGGTGCAAAGTGCCTAGAGTCCAAAATTAGCAAAGAATCGCCCCATAATGTAGGTGGAGATTCTTATTAGTGAATCCCACACTTTAGTGTTTAAGATGTGGAAACGATTATTGCTAAGTGTGTGTAATGTGGGATGCAATCCCACACTTAACTCTTTGAAGATCATTGGCACATGCGAGTTTTGTGAGAAGATAGACCACGCTCCTTCCCTCAGAGATGTATGTAAGTTCCATGGTCCGCAAGTGTATGAGCTTGTTTGTCTGCCTTTGACTCCATGCGTTATTTCATGAATGGTCGTCATCTCTTTAGTACTCCTCGCTCATTCATCAACCAATCAAATCACCAACTTCTTTCGAAAATAACTAAGACGAAAAGGATAGATTGTAGAAAACAATATGAAGTGATGCCGCCCTCTGACACAAGCAGGATCCGCCAAGAAACACCAAATGTTTGATAACCCGAGATTTTCACCGACAAACTGATGTAATGAATCTAATGCTGTTCTTTTATTGGCTGAGATCTCCAGTTTCCACTTTAATCCTGTATCTATTCCTTTGTTTGAATGGTCCCTGATGGTGATGGTTGTACGTGCGAAGGGGTGGATGGATGGGTGATAGTGGGGTAGGTATGGTGATGTGGATGGTAGTGATGGTTTTGGGTTCCATTACATGGTAAGGTTTAGCTATAGGATTTGGAATTTGTGGGCACTTATGATGAGTATTGAACTGATTATCTTGACGAACTAGTCATAGACAACTAGAAGTCATCTTTGTATCTATAAGTGTCATCTCTTATGCCCTGCAAAGAAATACTCCAAAGATTTCCATACTCAATGAACTGTAAGCTCCTCTTGTCATCTTTCCATTATCCTTAAAGATTCTTTATCCATAGGCGTCAGTCCCTGTCTGTTACAAGTAGATCAAAGAAACATGATCTAACAAACAAGTGATTATTCTCCAAATCATAGATTCACTGGTTTGCAAAGAACCTATCAAAGTAAGTGCTTTGTAGATGAAACAAACCAGTGTATGACTTGGAGTCTAATCTCACACAAAAAGTGTTAGTTGCCTATAATTTCACCGCAGCACAAATAGCAGATATGGAAATACTAGTATTATCAGTTGAATCAGGTAGCCAAGTATAAAGATATCCAAAGCACATATTTTTAAACGAGTTCGAGCATAATACACATATTGACATACAGATCATGTTATCAGATTAAGCATTAGTATCGCTTGTATGTTCACAATAATATATGTAAGTACCTCAAATGCTCGAAACATGTCAGTGGGTGTTTAAGATGACTAAGGCTCCTAGTTCCTAGTAGGTTTCCATGTTTCTGAGTGAAAGGGATGTTAAGAACTTTAGAAAATTGTGACAAATGGATGTTGCAATGAAGTTCAAACGACTGGGAGCAGGAAGTATTAAGGTTTGACAAAAAAATTGACTTTCAGAGAAGTAATTCCGCAAACCATCCATTTCGTTCATAAAGAGAGAAAACTTGGAACATTCATTTTAGGGTTTCATCTTCTACTTATTGAAGTTAGATATTACTACTATTACTAAAGCTATGTTAAACACAGTTTGCCTCCCGAGAAGCGCTTGTTTTTGTTCGAGTCTCTAGCTTGACTCTAGCATTATTTCTCAGGCAATCCTAGGGGTTTCCTTGCATCCATCAGTAGACACAAAGGATAATATTGGTACATACCTAAAATTTTAAAGCAGATTAAGGCCAGGGTATGTCCAATATAAGGATATGGTTCGAAGTGAGGGAGTTATTCTAGCGGAGGTATCACAAATCTCTCAACTTCTAACACCTCCTTAGGTTGGATTGTCAGAATGGGTTGGTCGAAGGAATCCTCATCTCTCAATGGTGTATAAGACATTATATGGTGGAGAGATGGTTTGAAAGGAAACCATGACGCAGAACCCACCTTGCTTCCTATGGTCTTTTGGTCAATGATAATGTTGTACTCTAGGCATCGAGGTGGGATAATATCCGTTTTTGTCTCCAATCTTGTAGTAACATCTCATCGACTACTTGGTCTAAGACAATTGAGGGTTCAACTAGATCATTGGGTGATTCATTCAGAAAGATAAGTGGGACAGTGTCAACCACAACTTGTTGCAGGATGTTGTCAACCACATTAGTTTGAAGAGGAATGAGATCACTTCTCAGAGTTGGTGCGTATTCCTCCGGTCCTTCTGAAGCTGGGTCTTCAGTGTAAATCTCCATCGCCGGGATATCTATCTCTATCTCTTTGTCTACCTCGTCATACTCGTCACCCTGGCCAGAAGTTTCAAGTTGCAATGACTCGGAAAGTTCCTCTAGAATGAACTCCTCATCGGTTTCGGATGTAGATAGGTTGAGAATAGGTGGAAGTGAGGATTTAGAAGATTGGGTAAGTGAAGGTTTTGAAGGGAGTTTGCAACCATACTGATGAGAATGAAAGTCTATATCAGGTGTTGTAGTAGATGTGGTGTGTGAGTGCCTATCATCTTTCTGTAACCTATAATCAGTTGTAACTTGATCCCTAGTTTCATTACTTCTCGCTTCGACTAGTGCTTCTATCTTGTCAGTACATTTTCTAAGTATGTCCTCTTGGTCTTTAAGTGATTGCTCAAGTCGGTTAGAAAAAGATGAAAACATATCTCTCAAGTTAGAACTCACACATAGTTGTGGTTCAAATACAGGGTAAGATGATTGTTGGTAGATATTGAATGGTCCAGGATAGTAAGGCTGGTATTGATGTGTTTGGAAAGCATAAGGGTCATGATGATGTTGAGGATCTAAGTACCCTATGTTATCCGAATAAATCATCCTATTCCCTTGACATTCATTATCTACGTAGGTATTACTCATGCATCTATCCTCGATTGATTTAGCAAGACTTTCAATTTGATCTATTAGTTGTTGTTGAGTTGCCATTTGCCCCAAGTTTTCAGAAAAAGACAGCACACGAAGAAGGTTTAAGAATTAAAGTTGGGTTGAGAAGGGAAATTAATTTAAACTACGCTAAGCTAAGGTAATCTAATCTAACTACGCTAATCTACAGCGCAAATAACTTCTGACAGGGATGGTGAATCCAAGTCAAAAGGATCGCTTAAAAACTAATTTATCCAAACAGGCTCCGAATCGTACTACCGTCCTCGGCAGCAGCGCCAAAAACTTGTCGTGCACCCAGTGGTCGGTCGGATTTTACTCCGGTCGTTGGTCCGGCCACCGAGATACACGGAAAGGTATTTTTGATATTTATAATAGTCGGGGGGAGCCTAATCCTCCGTACTACCTACTGGAACTGGTATGAATACCTGATACGAGTAAGCGGTAAGGATGATCCAAGGTCGTTCCTCACGACGGTAGAACTGAGACAGAGCTAGTTCTGATAAGTCGGTAATTAAGCTGGGGTTTTGATAAGTTGGAAGGGTTTTGTTTTGGTTTTTATATCTAATTAAACTAAACTACTGAAACTAATAAAGCATAAAACTAAAGGGAGACTAGCATATATAACACTTAAGGATAATGAAAACGTGGTTCACCATAACTTAGAATAGCTGAGATAATGTTTTAGTTTGAAAATGTATTTTAAAGGTTTGTGTCTTTCTTTCACGTAGATATCTTGTAGTGTAAACACTAGCACCCTACTGATCAGGTGAACCGACCAGTATGTTACTGAGTACTAGGCTATCGAGAATATGATCAGATCGGACTGCCTTGAAACCTCCCTCACTGTGACAATCGTTAAAATCTCATGTCATAACAGCACTCGAATCTTAAACTACGCTTACAATATTCTTTAAATCCTAGTGAAAATTTTAGGTTATGACTTCGTAGGCTTACTAAAGTCGTAGAACGTCTAGGAGATTGCTTAGTGAATCTTAAATTTCTCTAGACTTCCTAAATTTGGTACTAAGTGCCAAACTAAACAAAGAAAAATCTACCTCTTTATGTCTTCACAAAATCTTTATCGAATCGCAAAACCGAAATTTCAGTGACTCGACAAGTAAATTCAATCGGACGGTACCCGACTTAACACGAACGTTGGTGAAAACATTTCTAAAAATAACTTAAAACTATTTTTAGAAGTTATTTATCATATATTATTATTTTTTATAAAATAATACACGAAAAACCTAGACGTTTTAATTAAAACGTCTCAAACGCAGTAAAAATGCACGAATCGAATTCTGCAACTAAACGAAAGTCAATAAATATTTTGACAACTAAAAATAAAATATTTTAATAATACTTACAATGAAAAATCATCCAAATTATACCATTAATTTAAACGACTCAAAATAACGTTACACGATTTAACCGAATAACGAAAATAACGGGCAAACGAACACTGTACGTAAACACAGTCTAAAAATCAGAATTTAAACACCCACACCCTTCTTGTGGAGCCCCCAAACCGTCCACCACCACCCCTCTTCCCCCATTCAAATTCCATGCATTTTACTTTTACTTAAACCTCCATTCAAACCTCATGCAAGATCATTTCACATTCACATTTTTTCACAAACTCTCTAACCTCTCTCTAAACTCACTTCCTCTCTCTAATACTCTGAGAAAACTCAGACCTCAAATCACCAAAAACCACCACAAGCTCCACCATACAACCACCACACAAATCTTCATCCATTTCTCAAGATTTTTCAAGATTTCAAGAGCTCAAGAACATCTTATCTCATTTCTGTCCTCCTTTCTTCAAAACATCATTGTGAGAACTTTTCTTACATCTATTTATGCTTATAAACATGTAATAAGGTTCACTCAACAAGTATTATAATAAAACACTACTCAAAAACTATTTCTCTTAACATGAAATCAACAAAAAGTAAGGAATACTTTCTGTCCAGAAAGTTTGGTCCACTTCCATGAATTTTAGAAAAATCAATTCTTCATGAAAATGGACGTTCCTATAGTCTAAAATCAAGTTCAAGATGTTAGTTTTCAAACCCCGCAAACCTCATATCTTTTTGAGCTCATTTACTATTTTTATTAATTCATATAAAAACACATATACAATGTGCTCTGAAAAGTCAGAAACTTTGTTCATATGGTTTTGACCATATTTTAAGCTACACAACTCCAAATAACCTGAAACCACCACCCAAATCTTAAAAATTTCATTGGCTACAACTTTCACCACTTTTATTGATTCCTTGTAGATTTTTCTTATAAATGTAATCTTCATGCATGCTTTCAGATTGGTCAGTTTCTGGACCACAGAGGAAAAAGAAATTTAATAAAATAATTATACCTTTCTAAAACTAGTACACAAATTATTGGAACTTGATAATATCTTGGGGATCACCTGTGATTTTTCTCATATTCTATTTCGAATTATAGATTTTTATAAAAATCCGACAAGTGGATGTAAAATCTGGAAAATATAATGTGTGGACTGTTTAGGGTATAACATAAAAATCGGCACTTGTTTACCTACGAAAAGTGAAAGGACTGAGTTTTTATGACATTTGAAAATATTTAAGGGTTTGGTAAAAGTCTCGGGTCAAACGAGTAGGTTTGACCAAGTCAACAAATACAGGACTCGGTTTCGAAAACCTCAAACTTGCCATTTTTGGAAACTTACTATTTTTGGAAAGAATTGTAAACAAAAATGGATTTGGGTTACTTATTAACTAACTTAGACCAAAAACGAGACTTGTAAATATAACTCGAACGAAAAATGACACTTAGAACTTTTGGACCAAAGATTGAAATTCTAATTTCACTTAGTATCCAATTCGTGTAACAACAATAACTACAAACGAGGACAACTTAGACACACGCGACATATACTATTGCAAACTGTATAATGAAAAGTATATAATAATAATGTCTTGAAAAATTATTATTACAAACTTTCACAAACGGGTCACACACGTTTTCTAAAACAAAATATATATGGACATACTAGTTGAGTGAACAATTAGCATATGTAAACATTAACTCCAACTTACACCCGACCTTATGCGTTTAGGGTGCTAGAAGGTTGCATTTGGAACACACATACTTGCTAATTGCTATATTTGCTTGCTAAACTCAGGTGAGTATTCACAGCCCCATTTTTCTACTGTTTTCATAAACTTTTTGGGGTGAAAAACATGACTACTTGTTTTCTAAACTGTTCTTTAATGTGTACGCTTAGTAAAATTGTTCTTGAAAGAGGTACACATTCCATATTTTACTACGAAACTTATCTTGTTTATTGAAACTGCCCTTGAACTTGTGCACTAGTACAACCTTTCTTGAACGTGTACACAAACTATATCTTACTGAAAAGCTGTTCTTATTGAATCCGATTACGAAACTGCTCATGATTGAACATTTACTACTTTGATATTAAAAACTGTTCTGGATATGTACACATGCTATCTCTTGTGCTAAAAATGTTTCTATGTGTAAATATACTATTTATACGCTCTTATTGTATGCTTGTGACTCTATCGCATCTTAAGTCCCCGGGTTCTTTTACACAACCTATTAACTCATTATTGAGCCGATGGTTGATATGGATAGTACTATTTGGAGGGCGGCCACCTTCCCACTCACACGGCCATGTGAGTGCATACCACCAACTCTATATGTTTGCGATAGGACATATCTTTGGGGCGTTGTTTCTCGGGCCAGTAGGTTTGGTTGTGGACTCAAGCTATACATGTCGTTCTTAAATGAATCTAGATTGCGTATAAATGACTATTTACGTAGGAGCGTAAATCTTTCAATCATGGTTTGATACTTTTTAATTGGTCTCGCATCTATTTCCAAAACCTGTGAACTCACCAACTATATTTGGATAGTTGACCCTCATTTTTCATGCTTTTCAGGAAACAGTCTATAGTTAAGGATTCAAGTTACACTTATCTTTATTATTGTTGCTGTCTTGAGATGTACATTTTTTACCTTTCGGATGTATGCGGATGGATGATCTTTGTATTTTGTACCGTAGACGGTGTGAATAGCTTAGTGGTAGTATCTTGTGAATATTTTAATAGTTGTACCTTATGTAATGAAACCATTGTGTTGTTACATCTCGTGTTTTTGCTTTAGCGAGGTGTGACAGATTTGGTATCAGAGCCTAAGGTTATAGGGAACTAGGATTGCATTAGTGACCTAGACTATAACTGTTAGGGTAGTATTCCTTATTAGTTATGACTGGTTCAGCAATTGCATCATTTAAATTTAATTTAGCATAGCCTGATCAACTATGTACAATTAAAGGCGAAGCGATGCGAGACCTGAAATAGCCATAGTGAACGGGAATGCCTTAGCAGACGTAGACCTATTATAGAAACGGGATTATCCCTTATACGTGCTTATGTGCGATGTTTTTATGTGTGTATATATATATATATATATATATATATATATATATATATATATATATATATATATATATAGCCTTACTTACTACTGTGGAGACTTTCATGGTACCCGCTCGCCCAACCGCATTGGGCAACGACATATTCGAAGAGGACTCACTTGAGGAGAATCCACCTAAGGATTCGCCACTGAAACAAGTGACACCCGCTTCACCCTCTTCCTCCCACTCCCAAACTAATCATTCAGGAACACGTATAGAAATAGAATCTAAAGAGAATTCATCACCTAGGCGCGTTACATTTACTTTTTCTGTTCCACGCTCTTTTTCCCCCGCTTATCGTAGACCAAATTGATTGTGTGTATTATACACAACTAGAAGGACTGATAGACCATCACGAACTAGACCTTTCGCTAACTACTACTACTACTGATACTCCACCCACTAGGATTCGTCATTGTACAGAGGTCTGCCGGTGAAATTAGTCAACCACGACACCTACATACGGGAAACGTTTTCCAACAATTGGATGGATTCCAACAACTTGTCCATAACTTTGTTTGCGACCTCAACCACTCCGAACATAAACTATTTCGACAATGATCTGGTCATTTTAATCACTACTTCAAGGGGAAATTGCAACTACGGGATTACCAACTATATTTACCAAACAATCTTTATCAAACATTTGTTTACTTCGAAACAATGACATAGTCCTGATCGACTACTTTGAGAACCCCACTCGGTGATTGTTATGACTACCTTTTGAACCTACGATACTCACTAAACCCTCGTGTTATTAAATTCACCGTCTTAATGAAACTTTATCTCGAAGAAAATGGAAAGCTCCACTATGGAAGACTACTCGTCAGACGACGACCTGAATCTGGAATAAAATAAAAGTAGAAGGACGTGCCTACGTCATGTTATATTAAAACCTTCTATCTCTAGGGATATATAAGAACCCCGTCACATTTAGTATAAGATTTTCGTAATTCATCCGAAGGTAACAGTGCCCGGCATATTTTGTAAACGCCAATCATGTAATCTATTAATCTTGTGCTTCGGTTAACCTCAACGTATTATTTCTAGCTTTCAACGAGTTACCTCTGACATTTACCCTGAATTTTTACACAACTTCTAATTTTCTAATTCTATTACTAAACAAAGTTTTAAAGTGCTGTCAAGAGTTTTCAATGTATTTTGATTGACTCGCACCTTTCAATGGCCCATGCGATTTCAAACAGATTTCATCGTAAAATTTTCAACAAGATTTTACAACATAAACCCCTACATGAAATGTTCTATTAAACTTTAAAAATCCATAGGTGTATAAACTCATTTATACAAAACATATCATTTGATCAAGGTTTTATCAATATTTATACCTACAACAACAGATTTACAAACAAGTTTACCAACTGTTTCAACAACTACTTAGTAACGATTAGATGAATTTGTAAACGACTCCTCTGTAACATTTTGACTACGATTTGAATAACGAAACGATCATGAATTTAACTGCTTTCAAACATGACTTAGACATTGTTATGTCTACTTTTAAATCAACGATTTGATTACAACTAATTTTTAATACAAGACATACTTGCAAAGAACTTTTTCCCATAGACTTCATACCCGTCAAAATCGGAAGCATCAATATCATAGTAGGCATGGATTGGTTATCCAAGAATCATGCCGAAATCATCTGTTTTGAGAAACTCATTCATATTCCCCTCGTTACCGGTGGAAGTTTGATCCTACAGGGAGAGACCGGTAAACTGAGCTTGAACATTGTTTCCTTCATGAAAACCCGAAAGTACGTAAGAAAAGAGTACCAGGCAATCTTTGCACTCGTGACCGAATAGAAGTCGGAGGAGAAGCGACTTAAGGACGTACCCCTTCATGCAGAATTTTCCAGAAATCTTTCCCCGAAGACTTGCCTGGCCTTTACCCGCCTAGACAAATCAAATTCCAAATCAACCCTGTGCCCGACGCAGCACCCATAGCACGAGCCAGATACAGATTAGCCTCTTCCGAGATGCAGGAATGTCCACCCAATTACAAAAACCCCTGGACAAGGGATTTATACGACCAAGTTTCTCACCCTGGGTAGCTCCGTACCTATTCGTGAAAAAGAAAGATGGATCTTTTCGAATGTGTATCGATTACCGACGACTGAACAAACTAACCATTAAGAATCGATACCCACTTCCAAGAATCAATGACCTGCTGGACCAACTTCAAGGGTCGAGATTTTACTCAAAGATAGATCTACGGTCTGGTTATCATCAACTACGAATTCGAGACTCTGACATTCCTAAAACAACCTTTAGAACTCGCTACGGGCATTACGAATTCCAAGTGATGCCATTCGACTAAGCCAACGTACCGACAGTATTCATGGAAATATGAATCGGGTGTGCAAGCCATATCTAGACAAATTTGTTATTGTGTTTATCGTCGACACCTTAATCTACTCTCACAACGAAACTGAACATGGCCAACACCTAAAAACTATCTTGGAATTACTCAAGCACAAGGAGTTATACACCAAATTCTCTAAGTGTGAGTTCTGGGATGTGAACAGTACAGTTCCTAGGGCACGTCATTGACAATCAAGGGATACATGTTGATCCAGCCAAGATCGAGGCACTCAAGTGCTGGAAAGCACCTACTACTCCAACTGAGGTACGACAATTCTTAGGTATGTTGGATATTATCGAAAATTCATTGAGAATTTCCCCAAAATAGACCAACCTTTAACCTCACTGACTTAGAAAGAGAAGAAATTCGATTGGATTGACAAACAAGAGTCAGATTTCCAACTGTTGAAACAAAAACTCCACAGTGCACCAATCTTGTCCTTACCCGAAGGCAACGATGATTTAGTAGTTACTACGATGCCTCACACCAAAGACTTGGTTGCGTGTTGATGCAACGGAATAAAGTCATCGTCTACACCTCTCGACAACTGATAATCCATGAAAAGAACTATACAACTCATGACTTAGAGTTAGGAGCCATTATTTTCGAGTTTAAACTCTAGAGATGCTACTTGGACGGTACAAAGGATACAATTTTCACCGACCACAAAAGTCTCCAACACATCTTCGACCAAAAAGACCAAAACATGAGACAGCGCCGATGGGTCGAATTACTTAACGACTATGACTGCGAAGTTAAGTACAGAAAGCCGTCAGGGTTATTACAACAACCCGAAATACCCCAATGGAAATGGGAATAGATAGCAATAGACTTCGTCACTAAGTCACCTCGAACTTCCAAGGGTCACAACTCCATTTGAGTTATTGTCGACCTACCGACAAAATCTGTGCGTTTTCTACCTATCCGACAAAATCTGTGCGTTTTCTACCTATCCAAGAGGATTACATAATGGAGAGACTTGCTCAAATCTATATTGAAGAAATTATGCCGTGTTACGGAGTGCCCATGTCAATTATCTCTGATAGAGATTGTCATTTTACACCACGAATTTGGCTATCAATGCAGAAGGCGTTGGATACCTAACTAAATCTGAGTACTGCTTATCACCCTCAAACAAACGGACAAGTGAGCGAACAATTTAAACCTTAGAACATATGATGCAAGACTGTGTACTAGACTTCGGAGGAAGTTGGGATGTACACTTACCCCTGATAGAGTTCTCTTACAATAACAGTTACCACACTAGCATCTAGTGTGCATCATTTGAGGCCTTGTATGGATAGAAATGCCAATCACCGTTAAGTTGGCACAAAGTCAGTGAGAAGCACTTGACGAGGCCAGACATCTTTCAGGAAACTATGGACTAAATCACAACCATAAGAGAACAACACAAGGCAACCCAAGGTAGACATCAAAGCTACGCTTACAATCGCAAAAAGCCCCTTGAATTCCAAATGGGTTATAGAGTGTTCCTGAGAGTATCACCTTGAAAAGAACTTATATGCTTTGGCATCAAAGGTAAGTTAAGCCCACGCTACATTGGACCATACAAAATCTTGAAACGAATAGGCCTGGTGGCTTACAAACTAGAACTGCCCAAGAGTTTAGTGGCATTCATGAAGTATTTCATGTCTCAAACCTTAAGGAGTGTCTAGTCGACAACTCTTAGATCTTGACCTTAGAATGGATTCGAATCGATGATTGATTTCATTTTACCGAGGAACCCACAGAAATCATTGATAAAGGTGCCAAACACTTGAGACGTGACAAAATTTCCTTAGTTAAGGCTCACTGGAATTCTAAACATAGACCTGAGTTCACATAGGAATGTGAGGATTTCATGAAACGAAAATACCCTCATCCATTCACTAGCTGAATCTAGACAGTGCCACCAGTGGAATTTCGGGATGAAACTCTTCTAACTGGGGGAGACTGTGACAATCGTTAAAATCTCATGTCATAACCGCACTCGATTCTTAAACTACGCTTACAATATTCTTTAAATCCTAGTGAAAATTCTAGGTTATGACTCCGTAGGCTTACTAAAGTCGTAGAACGTCTAGGAGATTGCATAGTGAATCTTAAATTCCTCTAGACTTCCTAAATTTGGTACTAAGTGCCAAACTAAACAAAGAAAAATCTACCTCTTTATGTCTTCACAAAATCTTTATCGAATCGCAAAACCAAAATTTCAGTGACTCGACAAGTAAATTCAATCGGACGGTACCCGACTTAACACGAACGTTGGTGAAAACATTTCTAAAAATAACTTAAAAATATTTTTAGAAGTTATTTATCATATATTATTATTTTTTATAAAATAATACACGAAAAACCTAGACGTTTTAATTAAAACGTCTCAAACGCAGTAAAAATGCACGAATCGAATTCTGCAACTAAACGAAAGTCAATAAATATTTTGACAACTAAAAATAAAATTTTTTAATAATACTTACAATGAAAAATCATCCAAATTATACCGTTAATTTAAACGACTCAAAATAACGTTACGCGATTTAACCGAATAACGAAAATAACGGGCAAACGAACACTGTACGTAAACACAGTCTAAAAATCAGAATTTAAACACCCACACCCTTCTTGTGGGGCCCCCAAACCGTCCACCACCACCCCTCTTCCCCCATTCAAATTCCATGCATTTTACTTTTACTTACACCTCCATTCAAACCTCATGCAAGATCATTTCACATTCACATTTTTTCACAAACTCTCTAACCTCTCTCTAAACTCACTTCCTCTCTCTAATACTCTGAGAAAACTCAGACCTCAAATCACCAAAAACCACCACAAGCTCCACCATACAACCACCACACAAATCTTCATCCATTTCTCAAGATTTTTTAAGATTTCAAGAGCTCAAGAACATCTCATCTCATTTCTGTCCTCCTTTCTTCAAAACATCATTGTGAGAACTTTTCTTACATCTATTTATGCTTATAAACATGTAATAAGGTTCATTCAACAAGTATTATAATAAAACACTACTCAAAAACTATTTCTCTTAACATGAAATCAATAAAAAGTAAGGAATACTTTCTGCCCAGAAAGTTTGGTCCACTTCCACGAATTTTAGAAAAATCAATTCTTCATGAAAATGGACGTTCCTATAGTCTATAATCAAGTTCAAGATGTTAGTTTTCAAACCATGCAAACCTCATATCTTTTTGAGCTCATTTACTATTTTTAATAATTCATATAAAAACACATATACAATGTGCTCTGAAAAGTCAGAAACTTTGTTCATATGGTTTTGACCATATCTTGAGCTACACAACTCCAAATGACCTGAAACCACCACCCAAATCTTAAAAATTTCATTGGCTACAACTTTCATGAAGACCACTTTTACTGATTCCTTGTAGATTTTGCTTATAAATGTAATCTTCATGCATGCTTTCAGATTGGTCAGTTTCTGGACCACAGAGGAAAACAAAATTTAATAAAATAATTACACCTTTCTAAAAGTAGTACACAAATTACTGGAACTTGATAATATCTTGGGGATCACCTGTGATTTTTCTCATATTCTATTTCGAATTATAGATTTTTATAAAAATCCGACAAGTGGATGTAAAATCTGGAAAATATAATGTGTGGACTGTTTAGGGTATAACATAAAAATCGGCACTTGTTGACCTACGAAAAGTGAAAGGACTGAGTTTTTTTGACATTTGAAAATATTTAAGGGTTTGGTAAAAGTCTCGGGTCAAACGAGTAGGTTTGACCAAGTCAACAAATACAGGACTCGGTTTCGAAAACCTCAAACTTGCCATTTTTGGAAACTTACTATTTTTGGAAAGAATTGTAAACAAAAATGGATTTGGGTGACTTATTAACTAACTTAGACCAAAAACGAGACTTGTAAATATAACCCGAACGAAAAATGACACTTAGAACTTTTGGACCAAAGATTGAAATTCTAATTTCACTTAGTATCCAATTCGCGTAACAACAATAACTACAAACGAGGACAACTTAGACACACGCGACATATACTATTGCAAAGTGTATAATGAACAGTATATAATAATAATGTCTTTGAGAATTATTATTACAAACTTTCACCAACGGGTCACACACGTTTTCTAAAACAAAATATATATGGACATACTAGTTGAGTGAACAATTAGCATAGGTAAACATTAACTCCCACTTACACCCGACCTTATGCGTTTAGGGTGCTAGAAGGTTGCATTTGGAACACACATACTTGCTAATTGCTATATTTTCTTGCTAAACTCAGGTGAGTATTCACAGCCCCATTTTTCTACTGTTTTCATAAACTTTTTGGGGTGAAAAACATGACTACTTGTTTTCTAAACTGTTCTTTAATGTGTACGCTTAGTAAAATTGTTCTTGAAAGAGGTACACATTCCATATTTTACTACGAAACTTATCTTGTTTATTGAAACTGCCCTTGAACTTGTGCACTAGTACAACCTTTCTTGAACGTGTACACAAACTATATCTTACTGAAAAGCTGTTCTTATTGAATCCGATTACGAAACTGCTCATGATTGAACATTTACTACTTTGATATTAAAAACTGTTCTGGATATGTACACATGCTATCTCTTGTGCTAAAAATGTTTCTATGTGTACATATACTATTTATACGCTCTTGTTGTATGCTTGTGACTCTATCGCATCTTAAGTCCCCGGGATCTTTTACACAACCTATTAACTCATTATTGAGCCGATGGTTGATATGGATAGTACTATTTGGAGGGCGGCCACCTTCCCACTCACACGGCCATGTGAGTGGATACCACCAACTCTATATGTTTGCGATAAGACATATCTTTGGGGTGTTGTTTCTCGGGCCAGTAGGTTTGGTTGTGGACTCAAGCTATACATGTCGTTCTTAAATGAATCTAGATTGTGTATAAACGACTATTTACGTAGGAACGTAAATCTTTCAATCATGGTTTGATACTTTTTAATTGGTCTCGCATCTATTTCCAAAACCTGTGAACTCACCAACTATATTTGTATAGTTGACCCTCATTTTTCATGCTTTTCAGGAAACAGTCTATAGTTATGGATTGAAGTTACACTTATCTTTATTATTGTTGCTGTCTTGAGATGTACTTTTTTTACCTTTCGGATGTATGCGGATGGATGATCTTTGTATTTTGTACCGTAGACGGTGTGAACACCTTAGTGGTAGTATCTTGTGAACATTGTAATAGTTGTACCTTATGTAATGAAACCATTGTGTTGTTACATCTCTTATTTCCGCTTTAGCGGGGTGTGACACTCACCGTCTCTTGTGACGAGACCAAGTGACCCTCCAGATGGGGTGCAGGAATAAGGCGACAGTTCGCAATTTATCCACTGACCTTTCTTTAACACATACAGAGATATCTAAGCTGTGTAAGGCATTTAAGATTAAGACAATTGGTGAGTGCTAACTTATACATTGATGGTTGTGATTGATTTCAGAGTTATTCGGTCGTGATACAGTCATCAACCTACAGAGTTTTCCACAGTTACATTCTGTAATCACCCATTTTACGATCTTTCCTGGATCTCAGACTACACCAGGATGTAATACAGTGTTCAGCCTACGGCCTTTCCACGGCTTACCGGATACTCGGACGTTTAAGGGCTTTATCCTGGATTACATACTTTACGGCCATCTGAACTAAATATATCTAAGCTTGTATTACAGTAAAACCATCTATGATAGCTAAACAACCCATTCACTTTATAAATCCCAGCCCAATAAATCCCTGATTAATTCACGGTGTACTATACGATAAGTTGGGCAGTATTTCTACAGCTTCAACATCAGACCATGTTTATTTTGGGAAAAACATAGATAGGTAGTGACCGTTTGATCAATGGTTAGATACTCCTTGTCATAAAGGTTCTAACCATGTTTATTGGAGGAAAGGTGATAGTTTAGTTTGAAATCATAAATGTATAGTTAAACAGCACCACAAGTTTTCAATCGTAATAATCGGGAACATTATTCCACAACGGATTGTGCCCACGACTTTCATAGCTTCCACGTTCTATACTTCACACATTCGTGATGTTTCCGGCGCTATACAAATGAAAGCCGTATAACGTTACCTCTGTTGTTTCTTAACGATATTATCCCAATCATTATATATTTAAAGTAACATCATTACTACTATCTAAATCAGGGCAAACATACAAGCACACTACTCACAATGCATAGCAATAAACATTTCTAATAATAATAAATCACATACATCAAACAAGAACAATATGACAAATTAATAATAGAAAGGATAGAAAATACCGATAGGAATTGCAAGCAGAATAACACTTGTATTTCTTCATTAATATCCAAACATTACATAAGCTTGCCTCTACTAATTAACTACATAATTAAACTAAAAGAAAAGGAAATGTTTCCCTCCCTAATCATCTCACTAGTCCAAGGGTTTAAAACCCTAACGAGAAACTAGAGAGAAAGACTAGAGAGAGAACCTACTACCTACTAATTCTCCTCTAACTCCTAAGAGTAGTGCTAGAGAGAGAATGCTAAACTACCTCCTAATTCTCCTCTAACTCCTAAGAGTAGTGCTAGAGAGAGAATGCTAGAGAGAGAGTTGAGAGAAATGGAATGACAGGTGTGTTGGAAATGAGAAATGAGTCCACTATTTATAGAAGAAAGGAGGGAGCCATGGTACAAGTCCTTAAGCACCAAGAACAAACACCAAAGCATCATACGGGACAAGCGGACCATGGGGAGGGGGGTCAAACGGCACCCATCAAGGCAAACACCCCCGTATACGGCACCCTAAGGGCCGTATAGGCACCTAGAGTACTGTATACGGTACCTAGGTTCCCAGGGGGGAGGGGGGTTGGTGCTCCATTTGCTGTATACTGACTTCTTGGTTGCTTGGTTCGTCTGTATCTTCTTCTTTTGGAGTCCGTTTTGCTTGATTCTTGCGCCGTTGGATTCGTTTTTCTGTTACGCTTCTAATGACACTAAGTTTGCCAATTTTGGAGATGTTTAACTTTTTCGCGTTCCGGATGACGATCGACAAGCTTTTGAACTGCATATATTCTCCGTTCTTCGTCCGTTTCTTCTGATTCTTTCACCTTCGGTCTTGTATTTTCCTATGGAATCATAAAATATGAATTAAGATCTAATTACATAAGGAAATCAAGAAGGGGATATTTAAGGTGATAGTTTTGCCTCGGTTTGCGTGTTATTTGGACGTTTTAACCGATTTTTGCAGCAACGTCTATATTTAGACTACCTTGGTGATTTTTAGTAAATAATGATGGTTTGGAAATGTTTTCACCAATTAATAGTCCAAAAAGTGCAGAAATATGTACTTAAAAATATGACTTTTTAGGTCACATCACTGACCCATGGGGAATCTGAAATAGGATAGATCAAGCCAGCATGAAAGAGTTTGATAACCTCCTTTTTGAACACGTCTTGAATCTTAAAGTTGACTCTCCTCTGTCTCTGTATGGAAGGTTTGAAGTCATTTTCCATGAGTATCTTGTGTGATCCCTTGTATATCAGAGATTTTCCATGCAATCGCCTTTTATGAGACTTCAACAATTGAATGAGTTTCGCTTTCTCTTTGGGTGTCAGACCTTTTGCTAATAACAGGTAAGTGTGAGGTTCCTTCAAGAAAAGCATACTCCATATGAGAGGGTAGTTCCTCCAGTTCTAACTCTGGCGGTTCTTCAGTGGAAGGCTTCATTCAAGCTATCTCACCTCTTCATAACAAGTCATACTCCATTTGGAATTCTAGTTCGTTTGGAGATGAGTCAGCTGCAGTGGCTAACACTATTTCTACTAACTATGTCTCATTAGAGAGTGCATTCTTCTTCAGCTCATGTTTTCTTGTAGATGATGAGGAGGTTGCATTATCTCCAGTAAAGATGATATCTTTGTTGTTGGTTAATGCAACCCACTTAAATTGGGCTGTTGAAGATGTACTTATGGTGATTTCCGGATTTTGTGGCTCACAACCTTCAGATAGTTGTGGCTTAGCTGAGATTTCTGATTCCATCTCCTCAAAAGATTTGAGAATTTCAGCTACTCAAAGAGATGAATCGGTTATAGGATGATTTCTCTTCAAGTGAGGTATAGGAGTGCCTTCACCTAAGGGAACAGAAATAAAAGGTTTGTTCGTGAAAGTGTTGTTAGGCAGTGCATGAGAATACTTCGTTTCAGACAAAGGAAATAAAAGCTCCCTAAAGTGTGCTTGTTGGTCGGAGATAGCCGATCAGAGTCCGACATCGTCATGGCATAGTCTCTTTGTGGCGATGACTATGTCAGGAAGAGGATCGTGACTGCTAACTGCTAGAATCTCTTCCAAATGCTCATCATATATTTACTGCATGGAATCTATAAGACCAAGATCTTCTCCTATAGGCTGTTTCATCAATTATCAACGTTAAAGGTGACTTCCTCCGTTCCGACCCTCAATTTTAAAGATTTTTCATTTACATCGATAACAGCCTTGGCAGTGTTTAGGAAAGGTCTGCTAGGGATCAGGGGAAGGTGCACATCCTCCTCACTATCCATAATGACAAAGTCAACTGGGAAGATAAATTTACCTACTAGGAAGATTATATCTTCTGCAATCCCCTGAGGAAGTTTAACTGATCTATCAGCTAATTAGATGGTTATATGAGTGGGTAGCAGTTCACCTAATCCTAGTTTCTTATAGAGTGAGTAGGGCATAAGGTTGACACTAGCACCTAGGTCAGCTAAGGCATTAATTACTTGAATATTTTGAAGAAGATAGGGAATAGTGATGTCACACCCCGTCTAAAGCGGAAACAACTGAGTATAACGGTGATAGGATCATAACACATCATTATAAAGAATTCTATATGAAATACAATATCCAATGTGTCTTGATGCCAATAACATGAATAACGTTTTATGTCATCCATACGTTTCAACAATGAATTCAAAATCTTACAACAAATGTACACTACAATAATAAGGCCAAAACATGCCTTCACGAAAAACCTTAATGTATCCAACCTTGAGTAACTCTTAATGCAACCTATGTGGTCCACTAAGTTCTCTTGTCCTCTGCTTTAGCTCCACTAGTTTAACCTGAAAAATTATGTTCAAAAACGTCAACACGAATGTTGGTGAGTTTCGTAGGTTTTGAAACGAGACACCATAAAATAAACCTTTTGTTGTGATAATAATGAGTTAGTACAATGCATATGAAAAGGTGCACATAGTGAAATAATATAACCGAAATATCTCCACAACATTGTCATCACCCCACGAGGAAGTGTGACTCAAACCACATCACAATACCAAAATGGCAGTAGCTACTCCAACAAAGAACTTTAATGCAAACACCAAAAGTAAGCATTAACCATGATACTTTAATGCAAATACCAAAAGTAAGCATTAACCAAGAAACCTTAATGCAAACACCAAAAGTAAGCATTAATCAAGAAACCTTTATCACATAGTGTCACACAATTCAGCATATGTCCAAATAAGAGTAAACAAGTTCACAGCATAAAAAACCATTGATCAAACACGAGCATACTTTTCCCCCAATTTGAAAACATGTAAATGAAAACGGGGCCACGAAAAATCACCTTGAACACCAAAGTCAGTATCGCCCTTAAATGAATTTACCAAACAACTTTGCCAATCTACAAATGAATATATATGTATACGGGTTACAACTTAAACATATCTATGCCCTTCTATTGTATCCCAAGTCCAAAACACTTCTACTAAGTTTCCTCACAACCAAACCTCACGTGTCCTTACAAAAATCAACCACATTGTGTATTTCAGATTTTGTCCATAATATAGTACCACTTTACAAATTTTAAACCATGAATTAATGAAATCATTTGACTCAACAAAATTTACCAATGACTTTTCAATGTGTTAAGAACATCCTGTAATTTTTTCCAGAGCTTAATTCTATAGTTAACTATTTTTAAAAATTCACCAAATTAATCTGCTCAGAAACAACAACAATTTCTGAATACACAAAAGTTACAATTTATTTAAAATAATTATAAACTTACAAAGATTATATTATTTTTAAAGAAAATTTTTAATACTTTAAAATTACTCCAGTAAAAATTTCAAGACCCATTTCTTAGTTTGACATAGGTTTCCAAAATCGACAATTTAACCGAACTTATGAACCGAAAAACTCAGAATTGACATTCACTTTTATAAAATCATTTTGACCAACTTATACTCAACATTTGGACACAAAACAGATGCCATTTGAAAGTAGAATCTTAATACTTGTGCTTAGACTCCAGAATCATCGAAAATTATTGTGAAATACTCAAGTTATGCCCTTCTCAAACCGATAAACAAATCTGTCCAGATTTAGGGTTTATAAGTTTAAACATAAATCATTGTATTAACAAATCCAAAACGCTCAATCAATCAATATATTCCAATCCTTTAAAATTAAATACCGATTTCTCATATATCCTAATGATTTCGTTCACTAGAAATACAATGGATTTGAACTGAATAAAACCGATAATACGAAACAATCAAAATATGTTTAAATAAATAATTCGGATAGAATTTATACCAACTAACGAGTAATCGCGCGATTAGCACCCTTAGAATCTGTAATTATAACGTCCCATGAGAATCAAAATGCTTCAAGCAACTTGAATATGAAGAATACGAAAGTTTGGAACACGAATCTTACCGACATACACCCCACATGAGTTCTCGATTCAATAGAATGATTAAGTGGTCGATTACTTGAGTTCCTAGGGTTTAGATGATGAATGTGGACTAATATTTTCGTTCTTGGATGTTTGGAGTGGAATAATATGGTTTACAAATCGTTTTTAGGGTTTAAACACGTTTATATACGAATAACTAACAGTTTCAGAAAATTCGTAATACACTGCAGCAGTTTACAAAAATAATTTTATAAAATAATATGCTTTATTTCAGAGGCCGAAACCTAAAACATCTTGTAAAACAAAGAGATCTACAACTTTTTAGTTTTGGCCGAAGCCTTAAAATGACTCTAAGTAGGCCAAAGCGGCTTCTAAAGTCGACTATGAAAATAAATCAGCATAAACTAAAAGTTTCCGGTTTAGGTTTTTGTTTATAGTTTTAGGGTTACTTAAGTTGAATGGGCTGGGTCGGCCAAATCCTCAAAGGAGGAATTTGGGTTGGTTTTCTTTGGGCCAAACAAGAAAACATAAAACTTAGGTCACCAGGTCCAAAAATAATTGGTACTGCTTGTTTGTTTTACATTTTGCTTCGTATCTTCTTCGTTATACGTCCGTTTGTGATGATTCTTTTTGTGTTGGATTCATTGTTCTAAAATGAAGTCTTTGATCTAAAGAAATCATTGAATTTAGTATTTTCACAAAAATTACTTTTTACGGCTTGAACTACGATAACGGTTTGGTGACGGTTGTCACGGTATCCCCTAGTAGAGAGAATTTCGTCCTGAAATTCAGTCAGAGCTATACTGTCAACACGATCACTGAATAACTACCAATAGTTAAGTTTTGTTCACTCTTTTCATTCCGAAGTAAAATTGAATCCTCGCTAAGTGCTCGATCAAGAAATGACAAAATTAAAACTTTCTGTGCTTCGAGGTTTTGACCTCTCAATCCATGGTTTCTACTAGTTTCTCTACACAATGTTATATGTGATTCCCTGTAAATTCCTTCTAGAAAATACGTGTAAGACCTTATCAGTCAACACTTTCTTAGATTTGAAACATGAAATACTTCATGAATGACATTTCACTCTTGCGACAACTTCCAATCGATACATTATTGAACCCATACGTACAACAATTTAGAACGGTCTAACAAACACATATGCTAATATTTCAAACTTCCCAAAATGTATGATACTTTCCCAAAGTAACACTTTAAACAATATATGATTCCCAACACAAAACTCTAACTACTGTCGATGTTTGTTTGTGTAACTCATTTACCTATCACGTACTGTATCCAACCTCTCATTGATTTGAACGATCTTGTCTATAGCTTCATGGATTATTTCAATGCAATCAACTGACTTTAATCCAACTTCAACCCACACTACGATGAATGACTCCTACACTCCTGAAGTACTTCAAATAGCGCACATTGAATACTAGAATGATAACTGTGTTGTATGAGAACTCGACTAATGGTAAGTGAGTATCTCAACTTCAACAAAAATCAATAACACAACTTAAGTATATTCTCAAAGATTTGAATGGTTCGCTCACTCCGTCCATCAGTACGGGAATGATAACCCGTCCTCATATCAAAACGCGTTCCCAAAGCCTTCTGTGACACCCGACAAATTAGGGCTAGTTATTAGTTCCTAATCATCTGCTAATACATGTAATTAGTGCTAGATTAGGGTAATTGTATGTATCAATATATATATATATCTATACTAATATATAAAGAGATTTGCACAAAGTCTTAAAAAGAGTAATAGTAAAAGACTATTTTATCCTTCTAAATATCTCACACATGTTTAAAACACATATATTAAATAGAATTTAATATAAAGTTAATATATATCATAATTAATTTCGGTTACGAAATATGTAACTCAATATTTAATGTAGCTAATTCATTAATGTATATAATCAATAACTAATTCATTAATGTAAATAATCAAGATAGAAATATTAATTATTAACGAAAAATTATAAATTTTCTATCTTGATTATTTAATACTTTTATATAAAGAGTTTCACCAATTTATATATTAGTATAGATAAATAACTAGAATTATTATTCTATATCTTCACTTAATACAACTTCTAATGTAAATAGTCAAACACCTATAAAATGATTCATTGTATTATTATATTAATTATCTATCTAATCGCCTTACTTTAATCGTCTTGCTTAATAATAACTAGATTAGATATTTTTATTTAGTTTCTAAATTTTCAATTGTTATACTTTGGTGTGTTAAATCAAGTTGAATCATATTAGGGATTTTATATTTGAGGGTCAAACATTTTTATCATGAACCCAAATTAACATGATAACATGTCAAAAGAACCGATCACAAAAAGATCTACATAACTGATTTCAGTGAATAGGGTGATAGGTTAACAGATTATAATCTTTTAAAATAATTATTTCTGAGTTCGTGGCTTAACTGGTTAACCCCAACTTATGCGTGCAAAACATGCCCAATAAATTAAAATGGTTGACGGTTTTTGGATGAAGGGTTCAGATTTTGCGGGTCAAAAGTTCACAACCTAAGCTCGAACTATGGTGAATGGGCTAACATGTCAAACTTAACTAATATGACACGAACCACATAACTTACAGAGTTAATGGGTTGAGTTGTTGTATTTTCATTGAAAATAAAAAGGTTCAGAGTTTTGGGTCACATGTTGACCCAAACCGTAACCCAAACTCAACCTCATATATGAACACATTAGCATTCGACTCTTAACGTATAAAATAAAGTAAGAAAAATAGTATAATAGCAGCGCTTTAAAAAAAGTTTATTTGATGTTTACAGATCATAGAATACAATATCACTTTGACTTTTCGAGTATTATATTTTACGCCGCTACATCGCGCGGGTAGTGGGCTAGTATATATATATATATATATATATATATATATATATATATATATATATATATATATATATATATATATATTGGAATATATATACACGTACGCGGTTATGTTCAATCGTGCTTTTTTATATCGGGCGGATCCCGATACATTAATACGGACGTTGGTGAACTCAATTTATTAAATAATATGAAATTATTTGATAAACATACTTATTTCCAAATATTATTGCGATAATATTTCATAAGCATGTCGTATCGTATATAATGCTCAGAAACGACCAAAAATGCGCAAAACGCGCCCGACAATCAAATAAACGTCAAAATATATTTTATAAATTAAAATATATCATTTTGGATGGTAAGTATTTATTTGAAGTATCGTATTTCAAACCGATAACAAAAACGTTTAATTTAAACGTCACGCGATTTATTAATCGTAACACGACTCCGTGAACCACTACCGACACATCACAATAACATTTTTATAAATGTTTCTAAGTAATATTAAGTATTACTTCAATTTAAGAATATCAAAATTTAATCTTTATTTAAACTACATACGTATTTAATTTAACGCGCGAATTAACGTTTAAACGATCGGGGAAACAAACACCGCACGAAGCGCAAACTCGGGGAACAAAATTTTGACAACACCCACACCCCATAGGGGCCCCACCAGCCGAAAATCAGCCCCCCTAAACATGCCTCCATGTTTTGAGGATCTTGATCTTGACCATAAGCCACCAACACCACCCTTGTTTCACTCATTCAACACCAAACACTTCCTCTCTCTACTCTCTCACTTAAAACACACATTTCCCCTTTCCTTTCTTCCCCCATTTGATTACCATCATCACCACCATCAACCACCATCATCAACTTGAAAAGAAAGCAAGGAAAAGGAAGAACAAGAGGCAACAAGTATCATCTCACCTTCCTCTCTCTCTAGAACTTGTTTTTGGTATGATTCACCACCTCTCTCTCTAGATTTTCGTGATTTTAGAAGATCTACATGTTATTATGTTCATTTAACAAGAAAATGTCCAAAACCAAGCTTAAAATACTATTTTCATAAACATATAAACAAGACAGATTTCTGTCTAGAAAAACAACTCCACCATTTTGACCATAACTTGAGTTCTAGGATGAATCAACACATGAATCATATACTGAAATCTCCGTATGGATGTCCTCTACAAAAAGTTATTCTTTATCCTCTTCCAGAAATTCACGTATTTTTGGGTAGAGCTCAATCTTTAGACTGAACTTACTTTCGGACCAAAACCGACCACTCTTCGTATTTATTTTTGTTAAAAATAGTAAATGAATATATAAGAATACCATCAAGTGCAGAAATGAACTATACATATATGAGGACATGTGTGATTTTTGGTTAGGTATAAATCGGACTAGAAATGGTCCAAATCGAGAGGTTTATCGAGTTTAAAATCTGGAAAAATGAATACTAAGGGCTGTTTTGGTATTTTCATAGAACCGACACTTCAGGTTAACCTCGACATGAACCAATAATTTTTATAAACTACCTTAACCATTTTAAGACTTCTCTAAAAATTTCGGGTCGAACCGAACACGTTTGACCAAGTCAACGAAAATGAACACTTAAACGAAATCGGAAATCACACCTGCGACAATACCATTGTCGCATACCTTATTGTCGGAATTGATTATCGGATGATTGAGTATTTTCTCGATTGTCGCATGAAACCACATTGTCGTAATAACTATTGTTGTATAAAACTCGTTTGTCGTAATATCATTGTCGCAATAACTAACACTTTCATACTTGAAAACCGTCTCATAAACGCTATTGTCTCATGAATAGTAACTTGCTATTGTCTCATGAATAGTGATTCCCGATAAACTATATTGTCTCATGAAGAGTAACTTGCTATTGTCTCATGAATAGTGATTCCCGATAATCGCTATTGTCTCATGAATAGTAATCGCTATTATCTCATGAATAGTAAATCTCGACAATCCTTATTGTCTTATAAATAGTAACTGACTTCTCAAACAAGACAATATCATAATATACTTGATTTAACGTCAATACAATATTTGGAATAACTCGGAAACATATGACACATACACTTTTGTAAGTATACAATGAGATAAACATAATAATAATGCTTTTGATAATCATTATTACGAAACTCACCAACGGACCGTACATATTTTCAAAACTCAAACTAATCAATCAAACAACCAATGTATTTGGACATAACTAGTTGGATGAACAACTAGCATAGGTGATCCTTAGAGATATCTACTTATATCCCTAACCTTGCGCGTTTAGGACGCCTGACAGGTTACGATCGTTGAGACGACAACATTACTTGTACACCATCATTATTTGCTATTAGCAAACGCATCAGACTCAGGTGAGTCTCATAGCCTCTCATTTTTTCAATTTTTACCCATGGGTGGGAATACATGCTCAACTTTGTTTTACATGTGAACACAAGTACAAAACATCGATATACTACATAGTTTGTTAGTATTGCTATAGCGTGAATGTTAGTGTATGGTACCATATGGGATTGACAATCCCCGTCCGGGGTAGTCGCGCTACCACGACTGCGGTCGAACGGACGCATTATCATTTGTTCATATGTGTGTAGATTAGGCACATGCAGGAGGCAACCTCGCTCAGGTCCTTAAAGGTGGATCCGGACACCCTCAGTTAAGCTCAAACTATGGCCTCATGGCAGTAATATACAATCACTATTTTATTTGCTTAATTGCAAATCATCATACTTAAATCTTGTGGTTCATAACTCATATTTCATCATTATACAAACCTGTGAGCTCACCAGCTTTTAGCTGACCTTTTAGCATGTATTCTCAGGTACACAGCAGTAGTAGGACTGCTCAGGATTAGCTAGCTCGAGTCACATTCAGATATCAGGAGATTCACATGCATTTATACATTTTGTACAAATATATATGCCTTATAATCTCTTACATTTAGCTTGCGAGCTTTTGTAAACAGTATAACATTGTAAAACTTTTATATCACCAATGTAATGGTTTAAACGACGCATATATAGTCGTTCACTTTATCTTACGTGCTTTTGTTTATTGATTAGTCGCGCCCCAACCCGATTCACTTCCGTAACCCGAATTTGGGGGTGCGACACCTTCCGTAACACATTCCAAAATTGCAAAGTAAAATAACCATCGAAAATCAGATATAATTGATACAAATACTCCATGCCTTGCTACTACTTTGTCGATGTAACATCTTACCAAAATCCCCATCTTGTAATCTTCGTGGATAGCTAAGAAATATCCTGAATTATTCATTCTATCCACAACTACCCAAATTGAATCGTCCCCACTACCAGTTCTAGAAAACTTCATACTAAAAATACTAGGTTATGCTTTCCCCTTTTCCATTCGGGACACTCCAGTAGCTGTAATAGACCTGGGAGTCTCGAGTATTCATGCCTTGAACTTCAAACAAATCATGCATAAACTAAATGAAGAATGTATTAGATGATGTCCTTCTTCATTCCCAGACACCAATATAAATCCATGATATCATACTACTTCTTAACAACCCCCGTCGTATGGAATATTCTGACTTATGTACTCCGTCCATTACTAGTGTCTATAGACCACCTAGCAAAGGAATCCATAATATTTTCCATGATGTAGCATCTTGTCCACTTTTGTTCCAAACGTTTGTCGAACTCGCGCAACTTTTCATTTTGTATATAAGTATCCCTTAACGCTTCATCTTGCGCTTTGAACCTCTAAGCCTTAATGCCATAGTGAATTATCATACTTTGATTTGTACTCATATTGGCTTACTTTTTGCTCCTTAACCAAAACATCTACCATAACATCCGTCTTCCCCATATGGTATCGAAATTCACAATCATAACCACTAGATATTTCAAGCTTCCTCATTTGCCTCGTGTTCCACTTCTCTTGAACATAGATGTGTTAAAAACTCTTATGGATGGTATAAATAACGTGCTTCATTCCATACAAGTTGTGTCTTCAACACATATGTACGAATACCATCGCTCCAAGTTCCAATTCGTGGGTAGTCTAGTAATTATCATGTATCTCGAGTTGTCAAGAGATGAATGCGATTACCTTTCCCATTTAATTAACACACAACCTAGACCTCGGTTTTGAGGCATCAAAATACACAACGAAATCCTCCGATCCGTCAGGAAGAGTAAGAATTGATGCATTACACAAGACATTCTTCAATGTTTGAAAATATTTTTCTCAGTTTCTATTCCAAAACAAACTTCTTATATATATATATATATATATGTGTGTGTGTGTGTGTGTGTGTGTGTGTATGAGTAGTTCAGCGATCTTTGTAAAACTCTCGATAAGATGCCGATAATAGCCTGTAGATCCTAAATGTCTTACGAACCTCCAACGATGACAGTGGGACCTTCCATCCCTTTACAACTTTTATTTTGCTAAAATTCTCAAGAATAACTTCTTTGTTCACAACGTGCCCAAGCAAAACAAACCTCTTGTAGTCAAATTTCGTACTTTGAATATATTGCATAGACCTTTTCTTTCAAAAGAAACTCCCGGATTAGTCTTGAATGAACTTCATGCTCCTTCTTAGATTTAGAATGAATTTGAATGTCACTGATGAAAAAGTATGATAAATTCCTCGAGATGCGGTTTACATACGTGTTCGTTAAATATAGGAATGCTATAGTCGCATTAGTAAGATCGAAAACATAATAAGAGTTTCAAATGCCCATAACGAGTCCTAAGAGCAATATTTGGTATATCTAATTCAGGTACCCTCAATTGATGGTAACCATAATGAATATTGATTTTTTTGAAAACCACTAAACCTCTTGAAGTTGATCAAACAAATCATCCATCCTTGGGAAAGGACATTGATTCTTGATCGTAAATTTGTTAGGTTCACGATAACCAATGCACAAATGAAAAGAGCCATCTTTCTTTTTGAAAAATAAGACAGGTGCTCCCAAAGGAGAATGACTAGGGTGAATAAAACCCTTGTCTTGGAGCATCTTAAAGTGAATTAAATAACTCTTGTATTCAAATAGTGTTAAACGATTTGGAGTTTTTGCAACTAGGGTTGCTCCAAGAATAAGAACGATACAAAACTTTACGAGTAAAGAGGGAAATAATCCTTCTAAATCATCCGAGAAGACCTCGAGGAAATCGTTGATAATAGAATGTTTTGAAATTTTAACTTATTAGCCTTTACGCTCATTAGTTGTTTCTTTTCGTCTTTAAAGTGTTCTATGAAAATCTCAGGTATTACACCACCATTTAAGTGGTATACGAACTACTTTCTCAAACGTACAATTTCTACCTAAATTTTGTCAACTAATCCATTCCCACAACTAGACCAACACTTCCGAGTCCGAAGGGTAACAAGTCAATGCTAAAAGAGAAATCTTATAGCACTAGAGTATACCCTTATGTAACGTCTTTTAGTCTATATGCACACTCATTAATAAAGTTATTTCAAAGTCTCCTACTCAAAATAAGCCATCGAGTTTCCTACTGTGTTGATTGGTGCCTCTTGATGATCTGTCATTCGACATTCAATTGTAAAGTGACCTCTTACATTGCATTTTAAATAAATACAACATGATGCAGATGTGTGATGATAGTAGTTACATCGTACTCACAAAAGATGTGAGCCAATATAACCCTCTCTTCATTTGTTAGTATCTACGAATTTCTTAAGTACCCTCTCATTCTTGGTAATGTTTATACATTCACTGTCTTATTGGTTTCATCGATTAACGATGCACCCATCAGTATTGTGCCTTGGATGGTAGGAAGCTCAGTCACTTCTACCGTCCTCCTAGTTTCTAGAACAAAGCTGTTGATGTACTTCTCAATTTTCTTAGCTTCGGGTGCCACGGGATGAGGTCTAATCCTTATCAACTCATGAAATTGTCCGATATATGTTGCATGATTAACTCCCGTTGTAGAAAAATTTCAAAACTTGTTTACTAACTTCTTCATTTCGTTATTGAAAGAATATTCCTCCGATAATAGTGCCTTTATTATTATTATTATTATTATTATTATTATTATTATTATTATTATTTATGTACTTATTATTATTATTATTATTATTATTATTATTATTATTATTATTATTATTATTATTATTATTATTATTATTTGAATTCTCGACTATTAGTTCCGTTTTTGTCCTTCAGTGCCGCTAGCTCTACCATGATTCAATACGCTGTTACAAACCTTGCATGACAATTTTTGAATATTAAGGCCCACCACTGTTGTGCAATGGCCGCAACAACACTGGAGTTCTTGCCTTCAATACCACAAATTCCTCTTTCAACCATCAGTTCAATCACCACTATCACTTGTATGACCACCACCGAGTGTTTCTCCTCCACGAGTAAAATTACGGGTAATGTGTAACACCCCCAAATTTACTGTTGCGCGGAAGCAAGCTTTGGGTGTTACTAATCAATAATCAAGCATCAAAGTAAAGCAAACGACATCTATATTCAACGTCGTACAATAGTACAAAAGTATTACATTGTTGAATCATAATAACAAGCTTCGAGTTCGAAAATGATTTCCTAGAGATTCTACTACATAACCGATATACAAAAAGTAATGCAAAAGAATCTCCACAAGTTTGTATGCATGCAACTCGAGCTATCAGTCCTGAGTGTGGTGCAGTCCTACTGCTGTAATGTACCTGAGATAAATGCTAAAAAGTGTCAACCAAAAAGGTTGGTGAATCTCACAGGTTTAGTATAGTAATCCTTTATGAACCACAAGTAAAGTACCAGTAACGCCTTCGAGCATAAAAAGTAAATCAGTAACTCAGTAAATCAGTAGGTCAACACAATTACCATGAGCTCACAAGCTGAAGCTTAACAGTGTAGTGTGAATGGTACAGTCAAGTACAGCATCACGTACCCCCGTGAGTGCTATCCGGACACTCAATGTAACAAGTACTAATATGCCTGTTTCTACGGTGTAATCCGTGGTAGCGCTACTACCCCAGGCAGGGATTGTCAGTCCCAAATGGATCCATTTACTAGTAATCGCGCTTAAGTCCATAACTAACAACTTATGATATGAGGATTTCAGTGGATAAAAAGTAACTCATGTAATGTATGTAAAAGTAGTATGTAGCAGCTCAGTACTTGTGTTCATACGTAAAACGGTAGCAAATATCTCAACCCAAGTAAAAAACAGTAAAAACGGGGCTGTAAGACTCACCTGAGTCTAGCAAGTACAGTGTGTTCGTGTAATCGAACAAGTATCTCAGATGTAATTCCGTAAGTATCGGGTGTAATCCCATAAGTATCGGGTGTAATCCCATAAGTACCGAATGTAATTCCGTACGTTGGTTCTCCGAACCCTGCAACCTTCTGGCGTCCGAAACGCACAAGGTTGTAAGTAAGTATGTAAATAAGTTGGTGTCTCGAAAGACCACCAATGCTAGTTGTCCACTCAACTAGGTAATGTCCAAGTGTTTGTTTGTACTTTTGTAATTATTTTGTAAATAAGTGTGGCCCGTTGGTGACGGAGGTGTAATAACAATTCAAATATTATTATTATGTAATTCATTGTGCTTGTATATCTTGTAAAGCATATACAATAGTTGGTTATTTGTGATGCGACGTGAAATCGTTGTTCGGATATAAGTCTATGCGAGTGTAAGCTCGTCTTATAAACAATTGGTTCGAGTGTAAGCTCATGGTAGAGTGGGTGTAATCCCATCCAAGTGTATGTGTAATCTCATATGTAGTTTCGAGTGTAATCTCGTATGTATAGTTATTGTCTCGAGTGTAAGCTCGTATGTGTTCAAGTTGTAGCGTATACTTCCAAAGTATATATATATATATATATATATATATATATATATATATATATATCCTGTAAGTGTAGTGTTGTATGTATTCAATACTTAGTATAACAAGTATTTTAAAGTTTCTGTTTCGTGCGACAATATGTAATCCGACAATGACATTCACGGACACTGTTTATACGACAATGGCATTCACGGAATTTTGTTCATGCGACAATAGGTTCACGGGATTTGTTCATACGACAATAGTATTCACGGAATACTATTCATGCGACAATGATGATGGTATTGTCGTAGGTTTGAAGTTTTTTCGATTTCGTTTAAGTATTCGTTTTTGTTTACTAGGTCGAACGGGTTTGGTTTGATTTCGAGTGTTATCAAGTCCGAAATTATGCATCCGAGTCTCACCCTAAAGTCCGAGAGTCAACCCTCAGTCCGGCAGTCAACGAAAGTCAATTTTTACTGTTCATCCATCAATATATTCACGAAGTTACTGTTCATCCGACAATGTGATTCACGGAGTACTGTTCATCCGACAATGTATTCACGGATTATTTGTGATTTTTATCTAAAATAGTAAACGTTATCGAATCGTTCTGAAATTTTTACACAAAGTTCCCACATATGTTATGTACTTCCTGTAATTTTTTGGTGACTTTTGGAGGTCGTTTGATATTTTATAAAAATTCACAAAGTGTCAGTGTTCAGTTTAATCCGAGATTAGACCACTTCTCACAAATCTAATTTTCTGGAGATATGGGTGTATTTCTGGAATGAGCAAAAGAATAACTTTTTGTACATAACAAAATTACCAAGATATGTTTACGAGTAGCAAAAGTAAACCTATGTTACCGGAGAAAAATGTTTACGAGTAGCAAACGGAGTCAAAGAGTCACGAGACTAATTTTGTTGGAAAGATAACTTCTTGTACTACATTTTAGGCTTAAGAAACGTCCATTTTGGTGTTATAATGATTTTTATAAAATTCATGGAAGTGGAAATAGAATCTGGACAGGAACATAAGCTCATAGTTTTGAGATTTAAATTGCGTTTTGATTACTTATTTGGACATTAACAAGTTGAATAAACAACATAACATGATAATATACATATTATAAGTAAAACACTAGAGTTTTGAAGTCTCACAATGGTGTATGAAGAAACGGAGACGGTAGGAGTGATGTACGCGCGTCGGTGATCGTTTTGGTGTCTTCGGCTTCGTTTTTCCTTCAAGAATGAGGTGGTGGTCAATGGTGGCTGGTGGTGGTTTGTGGTGGTGACAGAAATTTCGTGGAAGAGAGGAGAGGGAGAGAGAAATGGAGAGAGTTGAGTGAAAGTGTGGGGTGAAAGGGTGAGGGAGTGTGTGTTTGGTGCTATTCATAAGCAAAGGAATGGGGCATGGCTCCCATTTCTCTGCAGAATTCATAGGTCCCACCCACTAGATGGGTGTTTAAATCTTTCCCCCAAGTTGGCATTCCCGTGCGGTGTTCGTTTACCCATTCGTTTCGACGTTTATTTAGGCGTTAAACGTTTGTTACGCGTATTTTACTAACGATTTATAACCTGATATTTTAGCTTGAAGTATTGTATCAAAATACTTAATTTTGAGTTATAGAAATATAACTTGAGATTATTTTGCGTGTCGGGCGTGTTTCACGCATTTTCGTTGCGTAAAGTTACGTTTTAATAAAACGTATAATCGTGTAATATATTAAAGAAAATATATTAAAGTAAATAATGTTTGTTTGGATAAATCCACATTATTTTTAACGGTTTGTCACCAACGTCCATAGTAAATAGTGTCGGACCTCGTCCAGTTCAAGTGTGTATGATTTAAACAAATCATATAACGTGTATTTAATTACACAGAAAGTTACATATATTTAGATTAATATATTACTAAATACATGTAATTACAAGTAGTTATGCACTAATTAAAGTTCTAAATTAGCGGGTGTTACATAATGTATCTTAGTAGTATGCTTGCTATAATTTCGAATTCCTATGAGTTTATAATAGAATGAATACTTTGGAGTTTGTCAAGGAATAAATGCACAAGACTCACAAACATAAGAATAAGTTGGTAAAGAATATAATTGGGATTTTATTCCCATATGACACGAAGATAGCACATTGGACACGCAAATATGATCGGATAAGCATACATATGTAAGAACACCTTTGTCAATTACGTCTGCAACCATAATTGTGAAAGTATTCTATCATATATATTCTTATCAACCCAAATCTTTGAATCACGATGAACTTTGGATTTACAGGAAAAGATCAGATAGTTATAGAATCCTAAGCAACATGTAGATGAATCACATAGAGAGTTGTAAGATGATGAAGAAACGTTTATAACGTCCTTCTTATTTGAAGTAACTCTTAATGCAACCTATTTGGTACACTAAGTTCTCTTGTCCCAAGTCCATAATATAGTACCACTTTACAAATTTTAAACCATGAATTAATTAAATCATTCGACTCTACAAATTTTACCAGTGACTTTTCAATGTGTTAAGAACATCCTGTAATTTTTTCTAGAGCTTAATTCTAGAGTTGACCATTTTTAAAAATTCACCAAATAATCTGCTCAGAAACAACAACAATTTCTTAATACACAAAAGTTACAATTTATTTAAAATAATTAAATACTTACAAAGATTATAATATTTTAACAGAAAATTTTTAAAACTTTAAAATTACTCCAGTAAAAATTTAAAGACACAATTCTTAGTTTGACATACATTTAAAAAATCGACAACTTAACCGAACTTATGACCCGAAAAACTCAGAATTGACATTCACTTTTATAAAATCATTTTGACCAATTTATACTCAACATTTGGACACGAAACCTACGCCATTTGAAAGTAGACTCTTAATACTTGTGTTTAGACTCCATAATCATCAAAAATTATTGTAAAATACTCAAGTTATGCCCTTCTCAAACCGATAAACAAATCTGTCCAGATTTAGGGTTATAAGTTTAAACCTAAATCTTTGTAAAAACAAATCCAAAATGCTCAATCAATCAACATATTCCAATCCTAATAACTTAAACACTGATTTCTCATATATCCTAATGATTTCGTTCACTAGGAATATAATGGATTTGAACTGTATAAAACCGAGAATACGAAACAATTGAAATATGTTTAAATGAATGATTCGGATAGAATTTATACCAACTAACGAGTAATCGCACAATTAGCACCCTTAGAATCTGTAATTATAACATCCCATGAGAATCAAAACGCTTCAAGAAACTTGAATATGAAGAATACGAAAGTTTGGAACATGAACTCGATTCAATAGACTGATTGAGTGGTTGATTAATTGAGTTCCTAGGGTTTATATGATAAATATGGACTAATATTTTCGTTCTTGGATGTTTGGAGTCGAATAATGGGGTTTACAAATCATTTTTAGGGTTTAAAAACGTTTATATACGAATAACTAAAAGTTTCAAAAATTTCGTAATACACTGCAGCAGTTTACAAAAAAATAATTTATAAAATAATATGCTTCGTGTCAGAGGCCGAAACCTCTCATGGACATTTAAAACATCGAGATCTATAACTTTTTAGTTTTGGCCGAAGCCTGAAAACGATTCCAAGTAGGTCAAAACGGCCTCTGAATTCAACTATGAAAATACATCAGCATAAACTAAAACTTTTCGGTTTAGGTTTTTGTTTATAGTTTTAGGGTTACATAAGTTGAATGGGTTGGGCCGGCCAGATCCTCCAAGGAGGAATTTGGGTCGGTTTTCTTTGGGCCAAACCAGAAGACATAAAACTTAGGTCACCAGGTCCAAAAATAATTGATACTGTTTGTTTGTTTTACATTTTGCTTCGTATCCCCTTCGTTATACGTCTGTTTGTGATGATTCTTTTTGCGTTAGATTCTTTTTTCGAAAATGAAGACTTTGATGTAATGAAATCATTGAAGTTAGTACTTTCATAAAAATGACTTTTTATGGCTTGAACTACGATAACGGTTTGATGACGGTTGTCACAAGTAAAACGACCAATATCTACTAGTTTTGGTGGAAGGCCATGAAGCATGATTGCAGAACATTCAACATCAAATGGTATATTAATTATCTGCCTTAATTTTTCCTTATTTGAAAGAATTTCTTTGAAGAATTTTGGACAAATAGGCATCTCTACTAAAGCATCTAATAATCAAACGTTTAAGTGCATGCTTTTAAACATATCAAGATATTTCCCAAAATGTGCTTCCTGCTTCTCATTCTTATGCCTATCAAGAAAGCGTATTCGAGTACGTGGAATGATTTCTGGAGCTTGAGAGGACACTGAATCTGGTGTAGTGACAGGAGTGTCACTAGGCACTGGATCAGTGGATGGTTTAGTAGAAGTGGGACTCAACTCTGGTTTCTTTACCTCCTCTAGTAACTACTAGGATAGTGTTACCGAATGAAATTTCTCTTTGGCTCTCCTCAACTTTTGAAAATAATTGTTTGCGACTAACTTCCAGGTTTTTGATTAAATCTTCAGAAATTCTTAGTAAAACATCAATTTTTTATCTTGAAAAACTATTACTTGTCTGTTTACGTTCATTTGCTAATCATGATGTTAGTCAAAGTTTCATTATAGTGTTGTTGAGAATTTAAAGAGGAATCGGGTAAAGTAGACAGAGGTTGAATAGGTGGGGTGTTGTTTGGCCACTGAATAAAAGATGTAAAATGAATGTATGGTTCAAGGCTTTTTAGGGTTGTGACAAGAATTTCTTCCATACCTTTGCGAAGAGGAGATTTGTGGTAATCATTCCTCCGTTGAAATTTAGAAGAGTCTAGTAGACCCTTAAAGACTTTGGTAAGATTTTCGACTTGAGTTCACAAAGCGTCTAGGGTTGAATCAGAAGTACTCCTTACTTCCTCAGTAGTTTCTCCAGACTCCCAATCATGTTGATGCATTTTCATCGTCTCAACTAACTCCCATGCTCCTTCTAAAGTGTTTGACATGAAGTTTCCTAGCGAAGCAGCATCGAGGGTTGATTTGTGGTGAGGGCTTAGACCATTATAGAATATCCAGGTAAGATTTGTCTTAACCATCTGATGATTCGGACATCTGTTAAGCAAATTCTTAAATCGATCCCATGCAGAAAATAACATTTCATCATTTCCTTGGTGTAAGTTGATGATGTCATCTTTAAGCTTGGTTTGTTTGGAAGGAGGGAAAAACTTAGCCATAAACTTAGTAGCCAACTCCTCCCAAGTATGATTCGAATTGGGTTCGAGTTCATCAAACCAAGCTTGTATGTCCCTAGTACGTGGATCGATAACGAGGTTATCTTAGGTATTAAGGTGCGGAATTACTCAATACTTGGTTCACAGTATGTGAACAATTTGTTTCGCAAGATAATAGCGAATTGATTGATCAACAAGGTTTTGTATCGATCAATACCTAACTCGCAACCCACAACCAAGCCCATCTCGACTCGGTTCGCAGCTCTGCGAGCCCAGATCTCATCTCGCATAACTAAGTTCTGCGACTTGAGATCTTATCTCACAGACTTTAGTTTGTAACATCGTATTCGATATTCGTCTAACATTTTATCATACTAATATATTTAATGAATATTAATACCAAACTAATATCATTTAAAAATCCAAATCAATTGTACAAACTTGATTACAATAATCACTAGTACTATTACAAGCTAGATCTGTTGTCACACATACATGTCCCAACAGACTCCCCCTTGACAATAGCTCTAACATCTATGCTATCATGTCTTCAAGTTGTCTTTGATCTTTACTTATAAATCTTACTGCCAGCATAAATCTTCAATTTAATACAAGTCTTAACCATCATTTGATAATCACGTGCTAAATCACCCCATGCTACTGTCATCAAGATTCTATTTTCATTCAACTTTATCAAATCTTTCTTCGACATGTTCATTAGGTGTCGATGGTCATAAACTCTGAAGATTTCTCTTTCACCACCTTCAACCTCATCATCAGATTCAACCATGACAACTTCTCTAGTCTCTGAATCCACATGCCAACTCTTCATATTTTTCAAAATATCTTGTGGCATTGTCTTCAATGGAATCTGCTGTAGACACTTAACAGATGGATAAATCTTCTTTCTTCTTCTTCTTCCTGTCCTTTGACTTCTCTCTGCCAGTTTAATAATCTTTCCTTTTCTTGGCTTAATCTTTTCAAATTTATTAGCTCTAACCTCAGTCTTGATTATGTGTTCAACATATTTTCTAACAAAATCATCACTGGTTTATTTAAAGGTAATCGAGCCAAATCTCTAATCTCAAAACTAGGCAAAGAACTTAACACTGCAAGCTTTCGCTCAAAATATTGAACTCCGTCAAAACTTTTAATAGCAAACAGCTTCAGCTCAGAGTCAAAGTACCAACTAATAATCCCTCTTTTAGGTTCCCGTTTCCCAGTTATATCAACTTCAGAAACTCCAACCTTCTTTTTCTGTTTAGGAAGTTTTCAAAGAAAAACTGTTGGATTCTTGGTAGGAATCAAGATTTCATCATTTTCAGAATCGGTTGAGTCATCGATTTCTTCATCTACATCGACAACTGTTGGACCTTGATTATTTTCAATAATAACTTCTGTCCTAGATGGACTCACATGGTGTTCATCAATATTTGCATCTGGATCTACACCAATGTCTTGAACATTCTCAGGTATAGCAATCCAATCTTCAGGTAGTAAAAATTCTCCTTTTTCAAGATCAAAATCAATTTCTTCATCGATTTCATCAAGCATATCACTTCCAGAGTCACTCAATTCTAGCATTTCCATATCTACACAAATCAAATTAATAATATAAATTCTTTTATTGATTTCTCTGAATCAATCTAAAAATTTCATTATTCATTTCAATTGTGTTAATATAACCAATCTAGATAACTTATAATTCTTTTATTAATTACCTTGAATCAATCAAAGAATTCTTAAGTCTTATAAACACTTAACAAATATTAATTAACTTTAAATTCTAATGCATTGTGAATAATCACCAAGCATTTAAATTCACTATTAATTACCTTATATAATTTCCAAGACTTAATTGAACTATTATATCGCAACAACTTAACTTTCAACTATATCTTTAAATTATATATCACTTGTCTAGTTAAAAATCATACATATTTGACTTGTCAGTTATAAAAAACTCTCAAGTCTAACATGTCTAAGTTAAAATAAACTTTGACCGCTGAAATAAATCAGAAGACTTTCGATCAGTCGGAAGACTTTCGATCACTAATTTATTTAACTTTTTAGAAACAAATAACTTAAACAATTTCTAATATATTTAACTTGTAATAGTAATCTCAAGCCGAATATATTACCAAAACTATTAAGTTACAATTATTAAATTACAATTATAAATTACAATTATAATTCAACTAAAATTCTAAGTACAAATATCTACACAAGTCTAAGTTGTCTTACCAGCTTCACTTGTACCCGCAACACTTGTACCAGCACCATCACCACTAACACCAACACATGCAGACTCCCCCTGAATAATAGCTTGCTCACCAGTCTTTGAAGGACCAGTCGGCTCACCATCTTTCTGAGCATCGGGATCATCATCTTTATCATCTCTTCTCTTCTTAGCTAACTCATCCTCTTTGCAAGCTTCATGATATATCATTATCTCCCCCTGAGCAGACTGTCCTGAATGCACTCTCAACACCAAACGTTCTAAGTGTTCAAGCTTCAGTCGCTGGGCAGTAAAATCAGCAAGCAAAGTATCATGAGTCTTCAGCAGAGTCAAATGCGATTCACTGATATGAACCATCTGCTGAGCAAGAGAAACATTCTCAGCTAACAACCCTGGAATCCTGGATGTACTCTGTTCCAATTCCTTAACTCGTGACTCTAAGGATGTAATCCTTTCAGCATCAGTCGTCGGAATAACAGAAATTGTTGATGGCCCAGGCGGTGTCACTGAAGCAATGTAAGATTCACGTGTAAGTGGTGGAATAGCTTGAGATAACGCTTCCTTGAGAAGACTAGCTGCAAATCTACTAGCTTTATTGGTCGGAAACTGAGCATCATGCACCAGTTTTGCAACTCCCTCCTCAACAGTCTTGGAGACCATTTCTGGTTCCACTGACTCAAGCAGTTTGTCAGCCTATAAAGTTAGATATAATTAAATAAGTAATTGTTACAGATAACTCTCTCTCAATCTCTAATTAAATATTTATAATACTCGTAGTACTAAACGTTTATCTCATACCTCAGATGGTACAGATACTGGTTCAGTAACCACATGTATCATCGTATCTACCTGGGATGTATCTTGAGCAACTGTCACAGAATTAACTGTCTCAGTTTAACTCCTGATAAACAACAAGTTAAGATTATCTAACTCTAAATAAAACATACCATCCTGAATGATCAATGTCCTGGAACGCTTACGGCGTTGAGGAATAAGAAGTATATCCTCTTCCTCAGGACCTTCGTCAATAATACTGAAGTCGGGGTCGACTTCCTTAGCCTTTCTCTTTTCCTTCAGTGCTGGATCTGGAATCATCCGAGATCGGTATCTAATATAACCAGCATCTGGAGGTAGAGAAGGAGTACTATCATCATCATCTGAAGCCGATTGACCATCACGGCCTCCAGATGGACCAACATCAGAATCCTAAATATTAAATATATGAAACTATTATGATTAGCTAAAAGCTCTATCATACAAGTTCTATATATATGATTAATCTAATAAATACCTTAGAAAACTGTCCCTGCTCACCCTCAGGTCGAGTGACCTCTGGGTCTGCAGTCTCAGCTCCCTGAACATAATGATATTTATATTTCATAATTAGAAATAATATCTAATTAACTAAATATCTATATCATTTGCATTATGTATAACACTAATGGGATAATTATATAACAACTAAGTACGAATATTACTATATAATTATAAAATTACCTCAGGTTGTGCAACATAACTATCAATATCCCGTAGCAAGGGATCTGTATCATCATCAATCTGTATCAAAACCTCATGAAGAACCTCAGCAGCTAGCTCAGGCACAACTTGTTGGCCTTGATGTTCAGCCTGATGTAAAACATCCTCAATGAGTTCCTGTGACTCTGCTGCTGGTTGAGGTTGAGGTTGAGCTTGTTGTTGTTGTTGAGCTTGAGCTTGACCGTGAGCTCCGGCATCCATCCAACCATTGTTTGGTGGAGCAACATAATCAGCATCAAGAAGATGCCCAAAAAGATCAGCTGCCTCAGGCTTAATCTCATCTTTACGCTTGGATAACAAAAAGCAAGCGTTGTAACCTCGCAATCCGATGGTCTCAACTTGAAAATCAGCTGCATAAGCTGGCAAGTTTGGAACTTGAGCTCGAATCAGGAGCATGCAGAATCTAGGATAAAGAATAAACAGCGTCCTAGCAGCTCCAGTGATCTGTCCTCTGAAGGACTGAAAGATATAAGAAGAAAAACTGTATGGTTTATTATAAACCAGTGACAGTACAGCTGACATCAACTCAGGACTAAGCTCATCTAATCCTGACTTCTTGTTCCCAAAAATAGATACTATAACAGTAAAAAGAAATCCCCACTATCCTAGTACGAATGCCTTGACAAACTGGCGTCCTCTCCTAGGTCCTGAATAACCTGTACGACTTAGAGCTCCTTCGATAAAATCAGCTGAATAAGCAGCCGGACCAACTTCTTGCTCAGAAGTTCCTAGCTGCAGTAGCTGTCATAAATCATCAGCAGTAAAAGAAATCGGATGCTGATTTACCGTCGTACGTATTGTAGGCGGGTTAGCAGCACCATCATATAGAATATTCGTCCAAAACTGCGTAAGAAGGTCTTTGTTCAGTGGAGGTGACTCTGTAATAGCAAATCGAATTCTCGAACGTGCTAAATATGTCAAAATCTGCTCAAAGCGCTCAGCACCACGCTCATTGAAATCTAAATTCACCAGTATGTTGTGACCCTTCTCAAAAGATCTGTTAGCCATATCTGTAATTCAAAATTACACAAATAGCAAAAGAATTAAGTTAACGAACATTAGATAGTTTACACTTTAACGTATTATGATCAAAAAGATCATCAAACGTCTAAGTATACTATCAACTAATAAGGTAATTCACTGAAACTTAATTGAATTGACTTTTCAATTATATTCTATAAATTATATATAAAGTTCGTTAGCTAAGAATAAAAATTTGAGTTATCATACCGCCGATAAGTATCGGGACACGCTGCTCGACTACACTATGAGTCGGAAGACTTTCGATATGAAATAACTTAAATTGTTCAGATATTGCACATATTTTAACTTACAAACAAAAGTTCTTAAGTCTAAATGCATATAAACAGATAACTTGTTAATTATTTGTAACCAAACGATTCTCAAATCGATAACAAGTTATAATTGAAAAATTATAAAATTTACTTAATTTTACATAGTCAACTGAAGTCAACAAAGTTAATTCAGTTCTCAAAGTCAAATTAAGTCAATTTTAAAAAATAAAAATAAAATTAGTTAAAATTTTCAACTCGCTTCGCAGAAACCCTGCGAGTTGAATTCGAGTCGCTTTGGTCAACCCTAGTCAAACGAGGTGAACTCGTCTCGCTTCAGTCAACTCAAGTCAAACGAGGTGAACTCGTCTCGTTTCGGTCTACTCAAGTCAAACGAGGTGAACTCGTTTCGCTTGGGTCAACTGAAGTCAAATGAGGTGAACTCATCTCGCTTCGGTCAACTAAAGTCAAACAAGTAATCTCGTCTCGGTTCGTTGGAGCGGGCTGCGAAGCGAGATAGATCTCGGTTCGCAGGACCATCTGCTCAACAAATTCAAACATCAAATTAGCAATCTAATATGTTTCAAAGCAGTTAATCGATTATAACATGTTCATTAACCATCGATTAAGCATTGTAAGCATGTTTTAGGTTTTCTAAATCACTAATTGGTTTAAAATCCGTGATAAAGTAAACCGAAACATTCAAAAACATAAATCAATCAATTTCTCATAAATTACACGGTGAAATGTTATGAATCTTACTTCAAAAGATGCGTAATGAAAAGTTGTAAAAGTTCCACGGATCGAAAATTCCTTCTTTGTACTAAAAATCAGAAAATCAATCGAAAAATAAATTCGATTCGTTTCACCAAATTTCGAGTCGCAGAGGTTTTTGGATTCGGTTCGCAGGGTAAATAGGAAAGTGTGGTTCGGTTCGTTGGACTTGTTTCTTTTATACTATTTACTCGATTCGCATGTTTCAACTCGGCTCGCAAAGATTGACTGGTCAAACTCGCAATAGTAGTTTAAAACACGAATTAAATGAAAAGTATAAATTAAAATGTAATTAAATAATTATGTAGCCAAAACAATAAATGTTTTAGCATAGTTGACTTATACCACTATTAAAATGGCCTTAAGTCAAAATTCAAGTCAAAAATAAACAAATCATTTTTCACTTGAAGTTGAGACATTTATTCAACACGGATATAAGAGAACTAGTTTAATTTAATTCCAAAGGGTAAACCCTAAATAAAACAAGAATAATAACTAAAATTTTTATTAATTTTAAGAAATAATTACAAAACTTAAAACTTAAAATAAAATAATAAAACTACTTAACATTCTAAGAAACTAAACTAACTTAATATAAAACGCGTAAAGTTTTAACTGCTTAGGGATCATATTAGAAAGAATAAGCGGTACTTATTAGATTGTAATAAGCCTAAGATGATTGTTAGTATACATACCTCATGAAATTCATATAAGCACAATAAAATCACAATTTTAATCAGTAATAAACTTATATTTATAAAATTATATCTTATGTACCTTTATCCACATGATATAACACTTCTTTGAAAAAGAACTTATTATTTCTTATTATTCACAAAGGTGAATGTTCGAATATCATAGCCAGTTCAAGACGATTACCGATATTATGATCCACATAAATAAATTACACACAGATTTTTGAGCCAAACTTTTATTGTTAATGTGCACAATATCTAGTGTTTTCTACTATACAACATACTGAAGAATTCAAGTACAACACATAACACTGTATCTTGTATTAGCAAGGTAGAGATTACTAAATGATGTTCTTTAGAAGCATATAACATACACTTGACACGAGATACTTTGTATCTTTCATATGTAAGGTAGAGGTTACTAAATGATGCTCTTTCGAAACATATAACTCACCTTTTGACATTATGATACTTTGTATCATTTTAATTTTTTTTTATTTTAGATCACAGTGCACGAAAGTACTATCATTCAACAATTAAGACATATGTCATACGTTATATAGCATATCACATAAGATAAGACACATGAAATTTGTACTTCTTAACTGCTGGGAAATCTTAGCATAACCTGCCTACCAATAAATCGTATGATGAAGCTAACTAGACTTAAGTTATTCTTATCACTTGTTAAATAAAAGGACAAGTTATAATAAGTGGATATAGGTGTATAATAAGATAAATATAAGTGTAATCCTAGTTAAAAATCGTTATTCTAGTGTAACTTATAAGAATCTACTAACACATCATACTTAATACTTAAGGTTATTATTCTTAGACTTATTCTCCTAATGTACTATCATTTCCCAAGTTTTTACAGCTAAAAACTTAAAGCTTTTTCTAAAAGAACTTCTTTTGTTCTTTTATTGGAGGCGATTCCCCACAGGTAACAAGCAATTGAATGCTATACGCCCCCCCCCCCCCCCAATTTTTTTTTAAATAAGTACTAAAAATAACTACTAACTATTACTAAAATACCCTTGGAAGACTAATCACTCTGGATTTCTCATTCCATTCAGTTGAACTAATGTCTCAAATCTTGCTCTGTCGAACGCCTTCGTGTAGAGGTCTGCTAAGTTATCCTCAGTCGGAACCTTAACTAACCTTATCATTTTCTTTTCAGCACAGTCTCTAATAAAATGATGTCGAATATCAATGTGCTTAGTTTTACTGTGCTTTACAGGATTGTTGGTGATCGACATAGTAGATTCGTTGTCAATCATCATAGGGGTATTGGTTATATTTAACCCGTAATCTCGCAGTTGCTGTTGTATCCAAAGAACTTGAGAACAACAGCTACCAGCTGCAACATACTCAGCTTCATATGTAGAGATGGCTACTGAGCTTTGCTTCTTGCACTGCCAAGATACTAATCTACCTCCTAAGAATTGACATCCTCCGGTCATAGATTTCCTATTTTGATTGCATCCTCCATAATCCGAATCAGTATATGCTACTAGATCTAAGTCTCCATCAATTGGATACCAAAGTCCCAGCTTCGGTTGCCATTTGAGGTAACGAAAGATCCGTTTAACATCCTGCATATGTGACTCTTTCGGATTGGCCTGATATCTTGTGCATAGACAAACAGCAAACATAATGTCAGGTCTAGAGGCAGTCAAATACATTAGTGATCCAATCATGGCCCTATATAGAGTAGGATCCACATCCTGATCACTCGATGTATCCGGACCTAGTTTATGATTAACTGGAATCAGAGTATTGTAGACTTTACTGTCATCCATCTTAAAGCGTTCTAATAACTCATAAACATATTTAGATTGATGAATAAAGAATCCATCCTTCTTTTGGTCAACTTGTAACCCTAAGAAGAATTTCAACTCTCCCATTGTAGACATCTCAAACCTTTTTCTCATGACTTTCTCAAATTCTTGACACATCTTTTCATCAGAAGATCCAAAGATAATGTCATCAACATAAACTTGTACTAATAGAAAGTCTTTCTTGTTCCATTTTAAAACAATGTACTATCAATTGCTCCTCTTGTAAATCCATTATCAAGTAGATACGTTGATAGTGTTGCATACTACATCCTTGGTGCTTGATGTAATCCATATAGAGCCTTATTCAAACGATATACTCTATCTGCATACTCATGATCAGCAAACCCTGGAGGTTGAGCAACATACACCAATTCTTCCACTTTGCCATACAAAAAGGCACTCTTAACATCCAACTGATAAACCTTGATATCATAGAATGATGCAAATGCTAAGAATACTCTGATTGCTTCTAGCCTAGCAACTGGTGCAAACACTTCATTGTAATCTATACCTTCTTGTTGATTAAAACCTTGAACCACTAGACGTGCTTTATTGCGAGTAATGACTCCCTGGTCATCTCTCTTACACTTAAATACCCATCTAGTTCCAATTGGATATTCTCCCTTTGGTGGGTCAACCAACTCCCAAACTTGTAATTTTGAGAACTGTTGCAGTTCTTCTTGCATAGCTTCAACCCACGAGCTTTCTTTGAGAACCATTTGCACATTTTTAGGCTCAACTTGTGAGATAAATCATGAATATAGACATTGATTAGGAATCCCTGTCTCTTTCATAGCAGTATACAAGCTTTCTAAATTTTCAGAAGTACTAGCTTTAGATTGAGTCCTAGTGTGAACAGGAGTATTAATATCACCGATGATGTTTTTAACGGGATGATTCTTACTCATTCTTGTAACCGGTATAGGGTCAACTATTAACTCATCTCCTAAGTTAGTACCAATCTCTTCTAATGAAGGCATTTCTTCTGAACTTGCTGAAGAGATCTTTAAATGGTTCAAAGAAGTAAGGACATCATCAAACGTTGTTTGAAGATCCTCTTCAGAATCTTCTGTTTCTTGATACTTATCCTTTGAAAATTGTTGAGACCCACTTGAAGAAGCTTCATTTGAGTCATCTGTTGTCCTGATTCCAGATTTCGAAACACTCGATGTTGAAGACAGACCATTGTCCAAGTCTCCATTCAATAAGTGTTGTGAAATCTCTGAATCACTGACAAAGTCACTTATGGGAACTTTAAATGTCTGAAAGAGATTGGAATAGTCAAATTGCCAATCTAATCCCTTATGTACATCTGGTGTATAGCTTGTAACTTAATGTTATAAACTATCTCCACACGACTAGTGACCTTATTGAAAACCCTTTTATTTGGAGAATTAGGCATATAACCTAAGAAAAATCCTTCGTCAACCTTCTCACCAAATTTAGCTTGATTCCCAGTTTTCAATATTGTACAAGCAACTCTAAAGGGTTCAAATCCTTTTAAGTTTGGTTTCTTATTGTTCAAAAGCTCATAACAAGTCTTGTTATGCTTTTTCACCGTAAGAACTCTATTAAGAACATGACATGCTGTATTCACTGCTTCTGCCCAAAAGATGACCGGAAGCTTTGAATCTGCAAGCATTGTTCTAGCAGCTTCAATCAATGTTCTGTTCTTTCTTTCAGCCACACCATTCTGTTGAGGTTCATATGGTGCACTGAATTGATGAATTATCCCTTTTCTTAAGCAATAGATATCTAACGTCGAATTCTTGAATTCTGTTCCGTTATCACTACGAATACGCTTAAATCTCATTTTGTATACATTTTCAATTTGATCTAAAAACTCAATTAGAATACCTGGAGTTTCATCCTTAGATCCTAAGAAAAATACCCACGAGAATCTAGAATAGTCATCTGTGACAACTAGACAGTACCATTTGCCACCTATGCTTCTTTTGCTTATTGGGCCGAAGAGATCCATATGTAGCAAATCAAATGGTGAGGAGATTGAGTTCTCAGTCTTAGATCTGTGTGGTTTCTTATGCTGCTTTCCTTTCATACAAGGAACACACTTATCCTCAGACTCGAAATGTTTTTGCGATACACCCAAAACTAAACCATTTTTGGTTATGTAGTTCATTTTTCTCCAGTTTAGGTGTGCCATTCTCCTATGCCATAGTAGTGCGTCTGCTTTCGAAGCCTTGGATAATAAACATGTAGATACCATTGAAGAATTAGGAACACCCATGTTTATCGCATAGATGTCCTTCTTCCTTGGTGCCCTCATCAATATCCATTCTTCAGGGATTGTGAAGCCTGGCTTCAGGACTAAAGCCTCCTTTTCATTAAAATGAACTGGATGACTTTTATCGCAGACTTGGGAAACACTCACTAGGTTATGAGTTAGTTCTTCAACATAATTCACATCCTCTAGAGTTAAAGTTCCATTTGAAACTTTTCCTTTCCGAGTAATTACTCCTCCTTTGTCTCCTGCAAAATTTACCTTTTGCTTGAAACCTTCTCTGAAGTCTTTCAGTAGTCTTCGTTCACCTGTCATGTGTCTTGAGCATCCACTATCTACATACCACCAGCTGTCCTTGTTCACCGTCTGCTCGTACACATAACAAGTGGTACACAGTTAGTTATCAAGAGGGACCCAAGCCATTACGGTCTTGGATTGTCCCTGATCATCTACAATCTGAACCTCCTTAAAGTAACCATAACTATTCCCATCAGGAGTCTTGGTAAGCTTCACAGGAGTTTGAGATTGTTGATGATCTGTAGTCTTAGGCCTATGAGGAGAGTGAGTAGAAAACCTCCTAGGCACATACTTAGTTCCCTGTGCACTCGAAGTAGAGCCATTCTCAAATTGACTATGGTTTCTACTTGGGGTCCTAAACCTCGAAGGAGTCTTATCTCTTGGCTTATTGAAAGTATTTTCATTTAGAGTATAAGCCCTTTTAGGTTTAGGTGGAGAGACACTATGATTACTATCTCTTTTCAGAATGTTTAAAGGTTTGCTTCCTAATCCCGGTTTGGAGCCTAACCTATCTACAATCGAACTAGAAATAGTCGGTGTCTTTTCAGTATTCACTAACTTATGTGATGCTTCCAACTTCTTATTTGGGCAACAAGAAGCTACGTGTCCTTTTTGGTGACACTTGAAGCAAGACATCTGTTTACGTGACTTACTAACTTTTGCATCCGCTACCGGAGTTTTAGGCACTAAAGGTTCAATGACATGTTCTTTATTAACCACTTCATCAGTCTTAGTATCATTAATTACTCCACCCAGTACAAAATGTACTTTGGTGTGAGGAATTTTCTTACTATCATCAGATGAAGGGTTCTTAATAACACTCTTCTGTGCCTCTACCTTTTCCGGTTTATTACTTACTTTCGTCTCAGGGTTAACATCCGCCATCTCAATATCTACAGGAGTTTTAGTGTAATTTGAATTGAATGGGTGAGGCATATCATTATAACCTAAACCAGACATATCCTTCACACTACGTTGAGCACCTAACATTTTATCCATTTCAGATGTTCTATAGCTCTCAAGCTTACGATTCTGATCTACAAGTTTTGTTTTTCAATAAGCTAACTCCTTATCCTTATTAGCAATGGACAGATTCAAGTCATTTTTGTTCATATAGAGACCGTCTATGATAATTAATTTCTCATTCACGGTATCTCTAAAAGTTGTCTTGTCAGCCGCATCTGCCTTAATCTTATCCTTTAAGGCTTGTTTATCATGACTTAACCTACAAATATCTAACTTAGCTAAGTCAAGTTCAGATCTTACAGCCTCACTGGATTTACTAAGTGCGCTAAGTTGAGATGACAGGGTATTATTAGTTTCAGTTAAAGTCTTGTAGGAATCAGCATAAGCACTAACTTGGGACTGTAAATTAGAAACTAACTGACCAAGATCTACAAGAGAGACAAGATCTAGGCATACCCATTTTTTATCAGTTTGCACTTCAGCCATCTTAGCTACAAAATCTACAGGATCCAAATCTTCAGTTGAACCCAAATCTAACACATCATCAACATTAGCTTTAACAGGAGTCTCAGGCACCTTTATTTCAAAAGCTGGATCAGTGGGCATATAGGATAATGACTCAGTTGTAATCTCATGATCTTCAATCTAAGCCATCAAAGCTTCCTCTGACTGAGTTTTCCAATCATAAGACCCATCTAGCTGTTTCACTACTAAGGCTTTGGAATGCAAAGTATTTCCCGAGCCTTGTTTCCCTTCACCAGTCTCTACCTTAGGTCTTTGGCATTCTCTAGCAAAGTGTCTGTAACTTTTACAGTTATAACACTTGACCTTGGTTTTATCAAACCCTGATCTGTTGCCAACAACCTTTCTTCCATTTTTATTTAAGAAATTTTTAACTCTCCTTAACAACAAAGCAAGTTGGTCCTGGAGATCTATTTCTTCAAGATAATCAGGATCTATCTGATCATAGTCTTCATCAAAAAGAATTGGATCATTAATCTTACAATCAATATAATTCTCATATGAAGCTACAAATGAAGCAAGAACAGACAGTTGCTGCTCAGCAGATTTCACACTCATAGGCATCTTTCGATGTTCTTGAGGTGACTTCTCAGAAGGTTTCCCTTTAGCTTCATTTCCAGATGATGTAATGAAACACAATTCATCAGTTATCATTTCACCCTTTCCATCAGCATTACCAACAAACAAAGCAGTGGTCGAACTGGATGAAGCAGTCGAGATAGAAGTTTTTCCATGATACAGTCCTGGATCCTGAACATGATCAGAATCAGTATCTTTCGACTTCTTAGTGAAATCATATCCTTTGAGCTTGTCAATAACCTGCTCAAGAGTCATGGTTGCATATCTGGTTTCATTATCTGTAATCATCACACCATACATCTCCCATTTAGAAGGTAAACCCTCAAGAAACTTGTCGGTTTTCTTTACCTCCTCGATAGTGATTTCATGGTTTTCAATCTCAGATAACAAATGGTAGAAACGAGTAACATAAGCATCAAGAGTCTCTCCTTTAAAAGCTTTAAACAAAGTAAATTGCTTTTTCAGAAGCTTCTTCTTGCTAGCTTGCACTTGTGGACTTCCCTCACATCTTTTCTCAAGCGCTTCCCAGAGTGCTTTAGCAGTATGAAAAGATTTTAACTGATGATTAATTTCCTTAGATAAGCACATCTTGATACAAGAATGAGCTTTATTCTCATTCTCATAGTCTTTCTTTTGTTGTTCACTCATCAGATTATAGGATACCACAACAACGGCATTTTGAACAGTTTGGGTGGGTGCCGTGTATCCTCCTTTGATACACATCCAGATTGAGAGATTATGGAATCTACAGTAAGATTCAAACCTATCTCTCCAACTGTAATAGTCTTCAACACGTAACAACTTAGGTGGAGTATTAGATTTTCCAACCTCGTGCTCCATCTCGATCATTTTACTAATGTCAGAAATTTTAAAAGTTTCAGGAATTAACAATCAGAAAATCAGAAAGTTCACTTTGAAGAAACTCGACTCGCAGGACAGGAACTCGGTTCGCAGGGGGAACTCAGTTCGCAGAGGGAACTCAGTTCGCATGGGAACTCGGTTCGCAGGGGGAACTGAGTTCGCAGAGGGGAACTCAGTTCGCAGAATCGGCTGAAAAACCCTAAAACGAAAATTTTAGTTTTCTAATCGATTAAACCCTAAGATTTCGGTCGATTACGAAACCAAAAACTTCCAGAGACTGATTTTGGTCATTTTTACGAAGATTAAACGTAACAACAACCCTAAATCTATCATTATTATCCAAATAACCTCGAACTAACTAAGTATTTAGCCCGAAAGCTCTGATACCAATTGTAAGTCCCTAGTACGTGGATCGATAACGAGGTTATCTTAGGTATTAAGGTGCGGAATTACTCAATACTTGGTTCACAGTATGTGAACAATTTGTTTCGCAAGATAATAGCGAATTGATTGATCAACAAGGTTTTGTATCGATTAATTAATGTTAATCGATCAATACCTAACCTTATGAATGCTTAGAATCGTTTTAGTTCTCTGGAAAAACGAATTACCAAAAGTCTTTTACGGATTTGACCTAATTGAGTATTTATAGGTTTTAGCCAAACTCGATTCGCAGGTCGATGGGCTCTGCGAGTCGAATTCAACTCGCAGCCCATGACCAAGCCCATCTTGACTCGGTTCGCAGCTCTGCGAGCCCAGATCTCATCTCGCATGACTAAGTTCCGCGACTTGAGATTTCATCTCTAACAGACTTTAGTTTGTAACATCGTATTCGATATTCGTCTAACACTTTAACATACTAATATATTTAATGAATATTAATACCAAACTAATATCATTTACAAATCCAAATCAATTGTACAAACTTGATTATGATAATTACTAGTACTATTACAAGCTAGATCTGTTGTCACACATACATGTCCCAACAAAGCTTTAGCACGTGAAGATAAGGAGTAGGGAAAAAGATAGAGTCGGATGACATCTCTAGAAGTTCTTAAATGCTCATAAGAATCAAAAAGATTGATGAATCTGTCCAAATGTAAGTTTGGATCATCAAGCGAAAAATCATGAAATTGGCAGAAGATTTGAGTAATTTGATAATGCTCGGCTTAATTTCAATGTTTCCGTCAACTGGTAGTATGAAAGGTTGATTGGACGTAAAAAGTCACATTTTTACGTACATAATTCCCACCTTTTTAGGCCCAAAATAGATGTAATCATTCAATATCGATACTTTTTCACCATAATTCATTGTTAAGGCTAAAAATAAGGCATTGCTTCAAAAATCATTTAAAATGGCTAAATAACATACAAAACAAAGCATAAATGATACGGTCACGTTCCACGAGCACTTTTTAGCATAATACCTTATTATTCTTTGATTATATCATTATGATCTTCAGGTTTTTACGAGAACGTAGACATAAAGAACGCTGAAAATGGAGCTAGAATGAAGAAGTTAGGGCCAAACGAATTACGATCCAGCACGCAAGACTTACGATCCAGTGCACAAGACCACGACAAGGGCTACACCACCCCTAAAAGGGCCGTATACCCCCCCCCCCCTCTGGGGCCGTATACGCCCTTAAAGAGGCCGTATACCTCCCTTTTGGGGTGGTATATCCACCTTTTTGGGTGGTATAAACCCCTTTTGGTGCCGGATACGCCCTATTTGCTACCGAATATGCCCTATTTGCTACCGAAAACGCCCCTTGTGGTGTCTACACCCCTTTTGGTATCGAATTTCATAGCTCAAGGGTGTATTTCAGTGTAAATAATGGATTAGGGGTGATGTATGTAAATTCGGTTACTTGAAGCCTATAAATAGAGGCTTAAACCTCCTCATTTCACATCCCACACCTACAACACATACAAATCAGTTTCTCTCTCTAGCTTTCTTTCTCTAAGTTCTCTCTCTAATCTCTCTCTCTAGTTTCTCCCTCCAGGGGACTAGTGAGAAGATTAGGAGAGAATCCTTTCTTCTTAGAATAATTATGTAATATAATTAGTAGAGGCTAGTGGTTGTAATGCTTGGATATTGATTGAAGAAATACAAGCTGTTATTCTGTTCGCAACACGTATCGGTATTATCTATCCTTTCTAGAATTAAATTATCATAATGTTCTTGTTTGATGTTTGTGATTTATTAATGTCAGAAATGTTTATTGGTATGCCTTGTGATTAGTTGCTTGTATGTTTGCCATGATTTAGATAGTTAGGAATGATGTTACATTAATTCTCTATCTGTATAAATGGGAGTTATTATACTTTGTTATCAGTCTAAACTTTGCATAAATAGACCTTATCATTCACCCTTTCCAGGCTTTCACGTGACTGTTGCCCTTAGGATAAGACTTTGCAAACCCGAATACTACGTAGATATAGTTATCTGTGTTATTTTATGAAGCTATGGAAATGCCATAAAACTGCCCAGTACTTGGTATAGTGCTGAAACCACCTCTGGTGAAGTTCAAATGTTTGGAAGCTACGGACCGGTCGTAGGCATATAACACCGTGGTGTCAGAGTTCGGTGGGAACGCGCAGCGGAAAACACGGATTATAAAACGAGATTTAAATTCCGAACTCTTTCATTTAATCAACATGCACAAAATAATAGCTACAATAGAGATAAGAACAAGAATCATACCCTTGAAGCGTGATTCTGATCGATACGATCTTCGGCTCAAACGAGAACCTCTCTATCGGGGAGACACCCAAAGTTCCGATCTCGAATGTATGCTTTCGGTCACCGATTCCAGCTCCTTGAACACCTATTTATCTCCACCACGCCGCAACACCATACCTTGTGTATTGCGTATCCAAAATCCTCAAAGTCTTGAGATTTCGGACTGATTTTACGGTTTTCTCTTGAGAGAAAACCGTGGGTTAGAGAGGAAGAGAGAGAAGTGACCAGTGATTAGTGTTAAAATGAGGAGGTTGAGTCTTATAAAAGATTTAAGAAAACTCATCTTTCTTTACATGCATTCTTGAGAACATAAATGCATGGAATCTTTTATTATGTTTAATTAATTACTAGTTATTAGTATAACTAATTAATTAAACCAACTCAACTTAGCTAATTATTTAGACCATTAACAAATGTCTAGTTAGCTAATCTCATGTACGAAAGCATATTAAACGATTTTCAACCGGCCTTTGCGTGTGACCGAATATGATAAATGGACTTTATATTATTATGTCATGGGCATATCTTTGGATCATATGTAACACGGTCAAACCCAAAGCCAACCCGAGAACATTGATTCCAACAGACTCCCACTTGCACGGACATGAATAATATTTGTATGTCTAAAAGAACATACTAAATGTAACCAGTGCAACGACATGTTACATTTCCTATTAGTTGATTTACATCAATTCTCCTTTTGTTCTAGATATCATTATGAACGTGTGACATGGTTAAGTGTCAATCAACATCATTCAAGATTATGTTTCTCGATCGAGATTTGTGGTGATCATTATAGACTGCAATCAAACTGATTCAGTGTTAACATGGCTATGCTTTTAACATCAGCACAAATCAACGAGGGGCCTAGTGATATCGCTTCAACTCGCTTAAAGAATAAGGAACAAATTGTTTCGACTACATAGACACCCATCACATCTCATGTTGTACCCAATCTACTCCCTTATAACTGGCATTTACGCACAGTGTTAGATGCAGGTCAAAGTACAACACAATTTGTGTCAGGATTCTCATGTATCTCCACTTTAGGATAAAGATGCTGCCATCTTAGAATTACCTTTTGACTTAAAACCATGCAGTAATTCCTAAGTGTGGTCACTCCAGAACCTTGAATCAATTATCAAGTTCCTCATGAACGTAGTATTATATAAACCTATATAACTACACTTCATAGCAGCCTTAATTCAATTCTCTCTCCATTAGAGAATGACTGACCGTGGAAGTTTATGAATTAATATTCAATGGAGTGTAAAACATGTAAAATTTGAACAAGATAATATATAATGAAATGATCACGTCATGCGTATTGTATAATCTCCATATACAAAATCATCAACTCACTGTAATATATATTTATCCAATGTTCAAGGCGTCAGACTTAATATATATTTAAAATACAATCAAAGTAAGTCATCAATAACACGAACACCAATAGATCTATGATGAGCATCATGCTTGGTCTATGACAAAGGCTTGGTGAATGCATCAGCCAAGGTTTCACTCTTGTCTATTCTGCTTATGACAATGTCCCTTTTTGCAACAACTTGACGAACATAATGGTACTTTCTGAGTATGTTGACGCGCTCCCAGCCGTTAGTGTCGTTGGTGTTGTTGTAACGACTGAGGGGCGATCAGGGTGTTTTAAAATTTATTTTGCTCGGGGCCTAAACCTCCAAACTACCTACTGGTACTAGGTACAAGTACCTGATACTAGTACGTGGTAAGGATGATCAGGGTCGTCTCCAGAAGGTCGAATTTGAAACGGGGCTCATTTGAATAATTCAGTCTTCAAGATGGGGTTCAGATAGTTGGTTTTGTTTTTTTATCTAATTTAAACTACTAACAATGAAATTAAAAATAAGCTAGCTAGCACGTATGGAACAACCAAGGATAGGAAAGACGTGGTTCACCATGACTTGGTGTTTATGATGGGGACACTTTCAGATTAATAGATTAACAGACTTTGGTGTAAACACTAGAACCCTACCAATTAAATTATCGTTGGCATGGCACTAGGAACTAGATTATCGTGATTATGATTGGAGCAATACACTAAACTCCCAATACTTACCTAGTAGAAAGATAAGCAACCTATCTTGGTGAAAAACCGAGTTACATGAATAAAGTAGCGTATTGTCTCATAGTTCCGACCGTTCTTAACACCTAAGCTTATCTCGCGTTCTTCTAAATGTGTATCTAATTATTAACTTGCTATGTTTAAAGAACCAAATATGTAAGATCTAGGGGGTTCTTGTACCTAAGTCACTAAGACTTTCCTTTCTAGACCTTGTTAATACTTTTCTTAAGCTCTAATTACTTTGATTTATGACCTAGACCTCTCCTTTTCAAACAGTTATACATCCCTGGATTATTCGCAGTTTGTCAAAACGTGTTTCATATGCAGACCATACCTTTCAGTAATGAACAGTGTACTTTACATGGTAGTTCCACGGCTTCTTACATCCAACATGCGGTCAGGAGTAATTGACAGTGAAAGTGACACTCTATTCTAACTAAATGTAAAGCAGTGTAGAAATATAAACCTAATATATACAACGAGTGGTTTCACTGTGTCTTACTTATTGCATGTCATGGGCACAGATAAGTACTTACCACAATTAAGGTTCATGACTCCCTAATATCTAAGTTGTAGTCACGTGGATAACTAGAAAGGGTGCTCCATAAATTAGGTCTAGTGTCATATATTTAAACAATAACAAAGTATAATAATTCCCATCAACTAACTAACGTATGTTGGAATGAGTTTCTTTTTATAAATTTAAACTATGTTGGAATGAGTTGTTTTTACGATCCTATCAACTAACTAACGTAGAGTTGTCCGCAATCAGATAGAAGATATGTCACATGGATAGTAAACACAAACAGTTACAATAGACCGGAAGTTCTTCCAAATGTACTGAACACATCGGCCAACGACTACCCTCGAATCCTATCACCCAATCTCGGTCGTCAGAGACGTCCGTATCATGGCATGGTCTATTGAATAAATATCGCATAAATAGGTTTTACCCTGCCGGAATAAGTTGGGGCAGTCTGGTCTGTGACAACCGTCACCAAACCCGTTATCATAGTTCAAACCGTAAAAATTCATTTTTTTATTTACATCAAAGTCTTCGTTTTTGAAAAAAAACCTGAATTCAATGCAAAAAGAATCATTTCAATCCGACGTGTAACGAGGGAGACACAAAGCAAAAGGTAAAATAAACAAACACTAGCAACTATATTTGGACCGTGTGACCCAAGTTTTTTGTGTCTTGTTGTTTTGGCCCAACTACCGACCCAAGCCCTCCCTATTGTTGTATCATTCGGCCCAACCCAAAACCAACTAATCACACATTCTGTCCCAAAATCGTAGTCAACTTCCGAGGCCGTTTTGACCTACTTAGATTCATTTTCAGGCTTCGGCCAAAACTAAAAAGTTGTAAATCTCGATGTTTTACTTAAATTTCAAGTTTCGGCCTCTGAAACGAAGCAAATTATTTTATAAAAATTATTTCATAAACTGCTACTGTCGGTGATGAATTTTCTGAAACTTTGGTAAGTTTTCGATCCCATAACTCTTGTATATGTTTGATCAATCTACAAAAATGAATTATAAGAGTGTATATCCTCATTATTCACAGATTATAAGGGATTATTATCAAGCGGATTTGCGTTTGTTGGTATATATTCCTTCGTAATCGTTCATTCCATTATATTACGATTGTTTCGTATTGTTGGTATTATTTCGGTTCGATTCCATTGTAAAAATCATTTAGGATGGATAAAATCAGTATATATGTTGTTAGAAGAGAGAATTTTGATTGCGGTTGCGGTTTGGAATATTTATACATGTGATTAGGATTGATTTATTTCAAACCCTAATCTGATCAGAAATTTTGTTCGGATTGAGAAGCTTGTAACAGGGTCATATAACTATAATTTTTGCTGAAACAGGAGTCAAAACATAAGTATTTCGAGTCTTCTTTCAAATGACGTCAATTTCATGGTCAAATGTGGAGTATAAGTTGGCCAAAGAAATTTTACAAGATTATGTGTGGTTTCTGAGTTTTCAGTTCCCGATTTCGGTTAAGTTGTCGATTTTTGAAACGTACCATAAAATAAGAATTAGCTCTTGAAATTCTTACTGAAGCATTATCAAAGTGTTAGTTATTTGATGTAAAAATATTATAGTCATTTCAAGTATGAAAGTATTTTTTATAAATTGTGACTTTTTAGTACTCATAAATGGTTATGGTTTCTGAGCAGATTGTTTCGGTGAATTTTTAAAAATAGTAAACTAAAATATTTACTTCTGTAAATATTTCAGGGACTTCTTAACTCATTTAAGTGTCACTAGTTAAATTTTTAGAGCCAAATGATTTAATGAAGCAACGTTTAAAAATCAATAAAGTGGTATGAAAATTGTGGACAGATTCTGATTATCCCGCGATAAGTTGAATTAAGATAATGAACATGAGTTTGAGTTGTGAGTGAAATTAGTGGAAGTGTTTTGACTTGGAATACAATGGAATGACCTAGTTATGTCTAGGTTGTAACTCATATACGTTATGATATTGTAGATTGCGAGATTGTTCAGTGATACCTTTAAGGGCTAACACTTACATCATTTACTTGAGGTGAGTTTTCGTGGCCCCATTTTCATTTACTTGTTTTCAATTGGGGGAAAAGTATGCTCAGCTTTTATCAATTGTTTTCATGCTGTGAACGTATCTAATAGTTTTCTTTTGGACATATGCTTGAAATGTGCAACATTATGTGAAATTATGTGTATTACTTGTGGACTTGAGATCATTGAGAGGCTATTAGTCATGACATCACGCCGACCCATTTGGGCTATTCATCTTACTCCTTTGGGGGTATTGACATCACGCCAACTTGTTGAGGCTATTCGTCTTGCTTAGGCAATGACATCACGCCGACTCGTTTATTATGCTAGTCGTCTTACTCCTCGGGAGTATTGACATCACGCATCATTGGTTGTGGATATTTCATTTATAATAATTTCATTTTATATGTACCATTTCTTGTCATTGTCCTAACACACTTATTTATCACAGCAAAGGTTATTTTGCGTCATTTAAAACCTACGAAACTCACCAACATTCGTGTTGACATTTTTGAGCATATCTTTTCAGGTTATACTAGTGGATTTAAAGCAGAGGACGAGAGAACTTAGTGGACCTTTAGGGTTGCAATAAGAAATGTTCAAGACTTGTGATACATCATAGTTATTTGTGAAGGCACTTTTTGCCTAAATATTATAGTGTACGTTTGTTTGTAAGATGTTGAAATGTATGCATAACATGAACCGTTATTCATGTTATTGGCATCATGACACATTGGATATTGTATTTCATATAGAATTCTTTATAATGATGTGTTATGATCCTATCACCGTTATACCCCGTTGTTTCCGCTTTAGACGGGGTGTGACAGATTGATATCATAGCCATTGTTTATAGAGATCTAGGTGGATTGGCCTAGACTATAAATAAGGAACCCACATATAGAACATGAGTTAGGAAGTTATGTGTGCATACAATATCGTGTAGCTAGTTGTAGCTAGTGTCGATCATTCATTTTAACCATTTCAAGTAAGAAGGACATTGTAAGCGTTTCTTCATCATCTTACGACTCTTTATGTGGTTCGTCTACATGTTACTTAGGATTCGATAAATATCTGATCTCTTTACGCAAATACAAAGCTTATTGTGATACAAAGACTTGGAAGATAAGTATGTGTATTAAAGAATGCTTTCACAATTACGGCTGCAGACGTAATTGACAAAGGTGTTCCGATGTATGTGTGCTTATCCGACCATGTTTGCGTGTCTCATGTGCTATCTCCGTGTCGTATTGTAATAAAATCTCAATTGTATTCCTTACTGAATCATGTTTATGTTTGTGAGTCTTGTGCACTTATGCCTTGCCAAACTCCAAAATATTCATTCTATTCTAAACTCATAAGAATTCGAAATTAAAGTGAGCATATTACAAAGACGCATTACTAGTAAATTTTGCTTATGGAGAGGAAACACTCGGTGGTGGTCATACAAGTAAAGGTGGTGACTGAACTGATGGTTGAACTGGAGAAATTTGTGGTACTGAAGGTAAGAACTCCAATGTTGTTGCGACCATTGCACAACAGTGGTGGGCCTTAATATTCAAAAATGGTCATGCAAGGTTTGTAACAACATATTGAATCATGGGAGAGCTAGCGGCACTGAAGGAGAAAACGTAACTAATAGACGAGAATTCAAATTATAATAATAATAATAAAGGCACTATTATAAGACGAATATGCTTTCAATAACGAAATGAAGAAGTTAGTGAACAAGTTTTGGAATTTCTCTTCGATGAGAGTTAACTATGCAACATATATCGGACAATTTCATGAGTTGAAAAAAAGGTTGACTTCATCCCGTAGCACTTGAAGCTAAGAGAATTGAGAAGTACATCAACAACTTTGTTCTGAAAACTTGTGGGATGGTAGGAGCGACTGAGCCTTCTACCATCCAAGGCGCAATACTGATGGGTGGATTGTTAATTAATGAAACTACTAAGGCTGGAAATGTAGAAACAATACCAAGAATGAAAGGGTATTCAAGAGATTGGAAGATACTAACACATGAAGAGAGGGTTACGCTGATTCACATTTTCTGTGAGTAAGGTGTGACCGCTATCATCACACGTCTACATCATGTTGTATTTATTCGAACTGCAACTGAAGAGGACATGTTACATTTGAATGTGGATGACAACTAGTCAAGTGGCACCAATCAACACAGTAGGAAACTCGATAGCTTATTTTGAGTGGGAGACTCGGAAATAATTCTATTAAATGGGTGTGCATAAAGACGAAAAGACATTACATAAAGGTATACTCTAGTGCTAGAAGAATAATTTTTTAACATTGACTTGTTACCCTTCGGACTCGGAAGTTTTGGTGTAGTTGTGGGAATGGGATAGTTGACGAAATTTAGGTAGAAATTGTATGTTTGAGAAAATATTTCGTATACCACTTAAATAGTGGTGTAATACCTGAGGTTTTCAAAGAACACTTCAAAGACGAAAAGAAACGACTCATGAGTGTAAAGGCTGATGGGTTAAAATTTCAAAACATCATGTTATCAACGATTTCTTCGAGGTCTTCTCGGAAGACTTAGAAGGACTATATCCCTCTGTACTCGTAAAGTTTTGTATTGATCTTGTTCTTGGAGCAACCCCGATTGCAAATGCTCCAAATAGCTTAATACTAATTGAATGCAAGAGTTATTTAATTCACTTTAATATGCTCCAAGACAAGGGTTTTATTTGCCCTAGTCTTTTTTCTTTGGGAGCACCTGGTTTATTTGACTTAAAGAAAGATGGTTGTTTTCATTTGTGCATTGATTATCGTGAACTTAACAAATTACGGTCAAGAATCGTTGTCCTCTCCCAAGGATGGATAATTTGTTTGATCAACCTCAAGGTGCTCGGTGGTTTTCAAAAATCAATCTTCATTCTGGTTACCATCAATTGAGGGTACCTGAATCAGATATACCTAAGATAGCATTGAGTACTCGTTACGAACATTTCAAATTTCCCGTTACGCTTTTCGGTCTTGCTAATGCAACTATAGCATTCATATATCTACCAAACACGTATGTAACCGCATCACGACGAATTTATCATACTTTTTCATCTGCGACGTTCAAATTTATTCTAAAACTAAGAAGGAGCATGACGTTCCTTCAAGACTAATTCTAGAGTTACTCTTGAAAGAAAAGGTCTGCAATATATTGGGAGTACGAAATTTGATTACAAGAGTTTTGTTTTTCTTAGTCACGTTGTGAACAAAGAAGTTATTCTTATGAATTTTAGCAAAATAGAAGTTGTAAATGGATGGAAGGTCCTACAGTTATCGTGAAGGTTCGTAAAGCATTTCGAATTCACAGGTTATTAACGGCATTTTATCGAGAGTTTTTCAAAGATCGCTCAACTACTCACATATATATAAGAAGGTTGTTGTGATTGGAGGATTTCGTTGTGTATTGGGATGCATCAAAATCGAGGTTTATGTTGTGTTTTAATTAAATGGAAAATGTAATTGCATTTGTCTCTCAAACAACTCAAGATACATAAGCATTACTATATTACCCACGATTTGGAACCTGGAGCGGTAGCATTCGTACATATGTGTTGAAGACACTACTTGTATGGAATGAAGGACGTTATGTATACCGATCATAAGAGTTTTTAACACCCCAAGGTTCAAAAGAAGTTGAATACGAGACATATGAGGAAGCTCGTAATATTTAGTGGCTACGATTGTGAATTTCGATATCATCCGAGGAAGATGGATGTTGTGGCATATGTTTGAGTATGAAGGGTAAAAGTAAGACAAAGTGAGTATAAATCAAAGTATGATGAGTCACTTTGGCATTAAGGATAAGATGTTCAAAGTTCAAGATGAAGTGTTAGGGATACTCATATACCAAAACAAAAAGTTATGCAGGTTAGTCAAATAGTTGGATCACAAATTGGATGGGAAATTACATCTTGTGAGAGGATTTTGGATTCCATTGCTATGAGGTCTATGGACACTAGTAATGGACAGAGAAAAAAAAAGAGTATTTATATATATATAGACAAATAAAATAAAAATAATATAATAAATAAAAATTAAATAAAATACTTTATACATTAGGAGATGGTAAGAAGTATCGTGATATCATGAATCGTATTGGCGTCTGAGATGAAGAAGGACATCATTAACTACATTAGTCAATTTTTCAATGCATGATCTGTTTGGAGTAAGACTATCTGGTCTATTACGGTAACCAGAGATTTACGATTGGAAAAGGGGAATGCATAGTCATGAATTTCATTACGAAGTTTCCTAAAACTAATAGTGGGCGTGAATCTATTTGGGTAGAATAACCAAGTATGCTCATTTCTTATCTATCTACGAGGATTACAAGATGGGAATTTGGTAGGTGTTACATCAACGAAGTAGTAGCAAGGCATAAAGTGTCTATGCCAGTTATGGTCGTTTTAGAGGGTCAATTCCTACAAGATTTCGGCAAACGTTACAATGGACTTTGGGAACGCATTTTGCTATGAGTACGGTTTATCATTCTCGAACTGATGGACGAAGTGAGCAAACCATTCAAACATCTGAGAATGTACTTATGGCGTGCTATCAATTTTGGTTGTAGATGGGATACTCACTTACCACTAGCCGAGTTCCCATACAACACATTTATCATTCTGGTAATCAATGAGCACTATTTCAGTGTAAGAGTTGTTCACTTATAGTGTGGGCTGAAGTTGGCTTTAGGTCAATTGGTTGGATTGAAATAGCTCATGAAAGAATTGTCAAGACCGTTCGAGTCAAGGAGAGACTAAAAACAGTACAAATTAGGCGAGTGAGTTACGCAAGCAAACATTTACAGCAGTTAAGAGTTTTATTTTTGGAATCATATATGGTTTACGGTGTTACCTCGGGAAGGTATCATACATTTTGGGAAATTTGGAAATCTTGCATATGAATTTGTTGGGCCGTTCTAAATTGAATCTATACGATCAACAACATATCAATTGAATGTTGTCATAAGAGTAAAGTGGTGTTCATGAAGTATTTTATGTGTTAAATTTAAGAAAGTATTGGATGGTAAAGTCTTACACGCATTTTTAGAAGGAATTTACAAGGAATTGTAGATAACATTGTGTAGAGAAACTGGTAAAAACCATGGATTGAGAAATTAGAATGTTGAAGCACATAAACTTTTATTTTATCATGGTCCGATAGAACGCTTAGCGAGGGTTCGAATTTACATGTGAATGAATAGATCAAACCAAGCATAAATATAAGTATTTATTCAGGGATCGTGTTGACAGTATAGCTCCGACTGAATTTCGGTACGAAATTCTCTCAACTGGGGGATACTGTGACAACCGTCACCAAACCCGTTATCATAGTTCAAGCCGTAAAAATTCATTTTTTATTTACACCAAAGTCTCCGTTTTTGAAAAAAAAAAAAAGAAATTCAACACAAAAAGAATCATTTCAATCCGACGTGTAACGATGGAGACACAAAGCAAAAGGTAAAACAAACAAACACTAGCAATTATATTTGGACCGTGTGACCCAAGTTTTTTGTGTCTTGTTTTTTTGGCCCAACTACCGACCCAACCCCTCTCTATTGATGTATCATTCGGCCCAACCCAAAACTAACTAATCCTAGACTATAAATATAACCCTAAACCTAACCCTAAAACGTTTTAATCAAAAAAAAATCACACATTCTGTCCCAAAATTGCAGTCAACTTCCAAGGCCGTTTTGACATACTTAGAGTCATTTTCAGGCTTCAGCCAAAACTAAAAAGTTGTAAATATCGATGTTTTACTTAGATTCTTTAGATTTCGGCCTCTGAAACGAAGCAAATTATTTTATAAAAATTATTTCGTAAACTGCTACTGTCGGTGATGAATTTTCTGAAACTTTGGTAAGTTTTCGATCCCATAACTCTTGTATATGTTTGATCAATCTACAAAAATGAATTATAAGAGTGTATATCCTCATTATTCACAGATTATAAGGGATTATTATCAAGCGGATTTGCATTTGTTGGTATATATTCTTTCGTAATCGTTCATTCCATTATATTACGATTGTTTCGTATTGTTGGTATTATTTCGGTTCGATTCCATTGTAAAAATCATTTAGGATGGATAAAATCAGTATATATGTTGTTAGAAGAGAGAATTTTGATTGCGGTTGCGGTTTGGAATATTTATACATGTGATTAGGATTGATTTATTTCAAACCCTAATCTGATCAGAAATTTTGTTCGGATTGAGAAGCTTGTAACAGGGTCATATCACTATAATTTTTGCTGAAACAGGAGTCAAAACATAAGTATTTCGAGTCTTCTTTCAAATGGCGTCAATTTCATGGTCAAATGTGGATTATAAGTTGGTTAAAGCAATTTTACAAGATTATGTGTGGTTTCTGAGTTTTTCGGTTCCCGATTTCGGTTAAGTTGTCGACTTTTGAAACGTACCGTAAAATAAGAATTTTCTCTTGAAATATTTACTGAAGCATTATCAAAGTGTTACTTATTTAATGTAAAAATATTATAGTCATTTCAAATTTAAAAGTATTTTTAATAAATTGTAACTTTTTAGCACTCAGAAATGGTTATGGTTTCTGAGCAGATTGTTTCGGTGAATTTTTAAAAATAGTAAACTACAATATTTACTTCTGGAAATATTTCAGGGACTTCTTAACTCATTGAAGTGTCACTAGTTAAATTTTTAAAACCAAATGATTTCATGAAGCAATGTTTAAAAATCAATAAAGTGGTATGAAAATTGTGGACAGATTCTGATTTTACCGCGATAAGTTGAATTAAGATAATGAACATGAGTTAGAGTTGTGAGTGAACTTAGTTGTAACACCCCCAAAATCACAGTTTAGCGGAAGCAAGCTTTGGGGTGCTACTAATCAAATATCACAACACAAAAGTAAAGCAAACGACATCTATATGCAACGTTTGTAAATAGTTACATTTCCATACATAAAATGTTTGAAACATAGCGTTTCTGGTTACAAAATGAAGTTCCCTAGAGTCCGCGTATAAAGCGGGAGATTCTATTACATAATCATAATAAATACAAAAGATAATGCTAAGAATCTCCGTTAAATGCAAGGTAGAAATCATGCGACTCTAGCTAGTATCCTGAGGGAATCCTACTCCGTATGTGTACCTGAAATACAAAGCTAAAAAGGTCAACACGAATGTTGGTGAATCTCACAGGTTTGTAAATAATGTAAGTGTTTGAACACAAGATTTCATCAATAATGCCCGCAGGCGTAAATCAGTTATTTGCAATCTCGCAATGTAAAGTAAGTAAGTTATACCATTGCCATGAGGCTCATAATCGAAGCTTAACCCGTAAATAATAATTTGCTCCCGTGACATGCTCGAAATTGAGCAAGCATCAGTAACGAATGATAGTCGTCCGTTTATACAGAACGGTTCGTGGTAGCGCTACTACCCCGGGCGGGGAGGGTCATTTCCCTAATGGATCCATTAACTAGTGTTCGCGCTTAAGTACATAACTAACGATATATGATGAGGAGACTTCACCAAATAAATGGTGAGAAAACTCATGCAATTCCGTTTGGTAAACATGTAATTCAGTACTCGTGTTCATAAAAATAAGCAATGTATCTCACCCCGTAAGTAAAACAGTAAAACAGTAAAAGTGAGGCTATGAGACTCACCTGAGTCCAGTAAATACGTATGTGTAATTAACCAGGCAAAGCGGTTGTAAGTCTGTGTATCGATTCTCAGAATCCTGCAACCTTCTGGCGTCCGTAACGCACAAGGTTGTAAGTAAACAAGTAAACGGGTTGGTGTCTTAAAAGATCACCCATGCTAGTTGTCCACTCAACTAGGACGTGTCCAAGTGTTTGTTTAGTTAACCGTTTGTATTTTGAAAACAAGTATGGCCCGTTGGTGACGGTTTGTAAAAATAATCCGAGAGTGTTATTATTATGTATATCGTTTTATTAAAAATCGTATCTAGGATTTAAATTCGGAAAATTGGTCAAGTCGGGTTATGGACTGAAATAGTGGTGCGAATTGAGTTCGCGGTGCGAGCTGAGTTCGGCTCGCAAAGCAGTAGGCTGCGAACTGAATTTAGTTCGCAACACAAGGTTCGGTTCACAAGTCGACACGCAGGTCAACTCGCAAGTCCACTCGCAGGTCGAATCGCAAGTCAACTCGCATGTCGGCTCGCAGGTCAACTCGCAGGTTGACTCGCAAGCCTACCCGCAGGTGGGTTCGGTTCGCAGTTGGGTTCGCCTCGCAGGACGAACAGATCTCGGTTCGCAGAACTAGCTGTTAGAACACTAATCTATGAAAACGCATTTTCAAGTCGATTTTTGGGCAAATCTTTGTTGAGTAAACGTTCTAGCATGTAAATAAAAGCTTCCTAAGTAATTTAAAAGAGTTTTGAAGTACCTTACCACGAAATCGAAAATGGAGAGCTTGAGATGGTGATCGTTTCTCCCTGAATCAACTCCGCAAGATGATGAGTTTTTGGGTGACGTTTTTGGGGAGGTTTGGGGCTGCAATTTGAAAGTGAGAAGGAGAGAAGAGAGTGTATGTATGTGTGTTTGGTGTAAATGAGAAAAGAAGGAAACAAAGGGTTTTAAAAGGGGTGGGTCATGGGTCGGTTTGGTTTGGGTCCGCGGGTCTGAGCCGACCCATTTGGGTCTCGGCTCGCGGGTTTGTGTTTCCGAATTTTATATCACGGGTCGTTGTCGGTTAAATCCCGTAGTTGTTTAAATGTTGTTTCGCGTTATATGTTAAAGTGTATCCGAAAGATTTTTAGCCGATGTATTTTATCATAATACTTAATAATGAGTTATAAAAATATAACTTGAATTGCTTCCCGTTGTTAGGCGCGTTTCGTGTGCTCTCGTCGCGTTCGGAGTGTTTTTAAACGATACTAGATACGTGTAATATATTTTCACAATATATTAAAGCAAATAATGTTTGTTTGGTTAATTCCAAATTATTTAAAAGTTTTTGTCACCAACGTCCAATCTAAATTGTATAGGATCTCGTCCGTTTGGTAAGTGTACGATTTAAACGAATCACGTACGCGTGTAGGTAATTTCACAAAAGTCTCGTATATTTAGATTAATACAAAACTAAATACATGAAATTACAAGTAGTTTAGGCACTAATCCAAAGTCCTAAATTGGCGGGTGTTACATTCTCCCCTTGTTAGGAGAATTTCGTCCCGAAATTGAGCTCAAGTCGTATGAGTAGAGTCTGTGAACAAGTGTGGATATTTCAGTCGCATTTGGTCTTCCCATTCCCAAGTGAATTCAGGACCGCGCCTCGAATTCCACCTGACCTTGACAATGGGAATATGACTCTGTTTTAAACGCTTGACCTCACGGTCCATTATTTCCGCGGGTTCCTCGACAAAGTGAAGTTTATCATCGATTTGTATTTCGTCGAGTGGTACAATCAGTGAGACATTTCTTCAGGTTAGAAATGTGAAAGGTAGGATGTACGCTACTAAGTTTGGTAGGTAGCTGTAGTCGGTACACCACTGGACCAATCCTCTCGAAAATTTCAAATGGTCCAATGTACCTAGGGTTCAGTTTTCCTCGTTTTCCGAATCGAATAACACCTTTCCATGGTGCCACCTTAAGGAGTACCTTGTCCCCAACCTGGAACTCAAGATGTTTGCGTCTCACGTCAGCGTAACTTTTCTAACGATCACGTGCGACCTTCAGTCGGTTTTGGATACTAAAGATTTTCTCGGTGGTTTCGTGAATGATTTCTGGACCAGTGAGCTGGGTATCCCCCACCTCAGTCCAGCAGATAGGTGATCGGCACTTACGTCCGTAGAGTGCCTCAAACGGTGCGGCCTTGATGCTAGTATGGTAACTGTTGTTGTAAGAGAATTCGCACAAAGGCAAGTGATCTTCCTATTTTTTACCGAAGTCAACTACGCAGGCACGTAGCATGTCCTCCAGTGTTTGAATAGTTCGTTCGCTTTGGCCGTCAGTTTGCGGATGATAAGCAGTACTCATATCCAAACGAGTATAGAGAGATTTTTGTAGTGATTGCCAAAAGTTGGAAGTAAAACGACTGTCCCTATCCGAGATGATCGAGATAGGTACACCGTGTCGTGAAACAATTTCTTTGATGTAGATGCGAGCCAAACGCTCCATCTTGTCAGTTTCCTTGATGGCTAGGAAATTGGCAGATTTCGTGAGACGATCTACAATCACCCAAATGGTATCGCAACCACTCGAAGTTTTCGGTAGTTTGGTAATAAAGTCCATGGAAAGTTGCTCCCATTTCCATTGAGGGATTTCAGGTTGTTGGAGCAATCCTGAGGGTCTTTTGTGTTCGGCCTTGACCTTGGAACAAGTTAGGCATTTACTGACGTACACGGCGATGTCAGCTTTCATGTTAGGCCACCAATACAATCCTTTGATGTCGTGATACATCTTTTCAGAACCAGGATGTATAGAATATCGAGATTTGTGAGCTTCAGTCAGCACTAAATCTCGTAAGTTTTCGAATTTGGGTAACCATACCCGGTTAGAGAAGTACCGAGTTCCATCAGGTTTGATTTCAAATTGTTTATCCATGCCTCGCAGTGCTTCGTCGATGACGTTTTCAGGTTTGAGTGCTTCGAGTTGAGCGGCAAGAACCTGGGTGACGAGATCGTTGAGGATGGTAATACTGAGGGCTCGGATCCGAAGGGGTTTCACTCGTTCTTTTCGGCTCAAGGCATCGGCAACTACGTTCGCCTTGCCTAGATGGTATTTGATTTCGCAGTCGTATTCACTAAGTAACTCGACCCAACGACGTTGCCTCATGTTTAGATCCTTTTGATCGAATATGTGTTGGAGGCTTTTGTGATCGGTAAAGATGGTACTTTTCGTACCGTAAAGGTAATGTCTCCAGATTTTTAGCGCGAATACCACGGCACCTAATTCTAGATCGTGTGTCGTATAGTTTTTCTCATGAACCTTCAGTTGTCGTGAAGCATAGGCAATGACTTTCTCCCGTTGCATTAACACGCAACCAAGTCCTTGGTGTGAGGCGTCGCAGTAAACCACGAAGTCATCAGTAATTGGAAGGCTGACTCTTGTTTGTCGGTCCAATCAAATTTCTTGTCTTTCTGAGTCAGTGAGGTTAAGGGTAAGGCTATCTTGGAGAAATTCTCAATGAATCGTCGATAGTATCCGGCGAGACCTAAGAATTGTCGTACCTCGGTTGGTGTGGTTGGCGCTTCCCAGCACTTAATGGCCTCGATCTTAGCTGGATCAACACGTATCCCTTGACTGTCAACGACATGCCCTAGGAATTGTACTGTTCGCATCCAGAACTCACACTTGGAGAACTTGGCGTATAACTCCTCGTGTCTGAGTAATTCCAAGATGGTTTTCAGGTGTTGGCCATGTTCGGTTTCGTTACGCGAGTAGATCAAGATGTCGTCAATGAACACGATGACAAACTTATCTAGATAAGGTTTACACACCCGATTCATAAGGTCCATGAATACAGCTGGTGCGTTGGTTAAGCCAAAAGGCATCACTTGAAATTCGTAATGTCCATAGCGGGTTCTGAAAGCTGTTTTTGGGATGTCGGTGTCTCGAACTCGAAGTTGGTGGTAACCCGACCGGAGGTCGATCTTAGAATAGAAACTCGACCCCTGAAGTTGGTCAAACAGGTCATCAATGCGAGGGAGTGGGTAACGGTTCTTGACAGTTAACTTGTTAAGTTCATGATAGTCGATGCACATGCGGAAAGAACCGTCTTTCTTTTTCACGAATAAGACCGGAGCTCCCCAAGGTGAGGAACTTGGTCGAATGAATCCCTTATCCAGGAGTTCCTGTAACTGAGTAGACAACTCCTGAAGCTCGGATGGGGCTAGTCGGTAAGGTGCTCGTGCCACCGGTGTTGCACCGGGCACAAGATCAATAGAAAATTCGACTTGTCTCGGTGGTGGAAGGCCAGGCAAGTCTTCAGGGAAGACTTCTGGGAAATCCCGAACAATAGGCACATCCTCCAGTCGCTTCTCCTCCGAATTTTTCTCCATAACATGTGCGAGGATCGTTTGGTACCCTTTTCTCAAGTATTTTCGGGTTTTCATGCAAGAAATGATGTTTAGGCTTGTCCCACCGGTCTCCCCTTGTATGACTAAAGTTCCACCGGTGACGAGAGGGATTCGGACGATTTTCTCAAAACGAACTATTTCGGCTCGGTGCTTGGATAACCAATCCATACCGACGATGATGTCAAAGCTACCGATCTCGATGGGTATCAAATCAATGGAGAAGAGCTCATTAGCTAGATTTAAAGTGCAATTAGGTATCACACTGTTGGCCTCAATAAGTTTTCCGTTTGCCAATTCTACTGTGTACTTAGAATCTAAGGCTATAGGTGTAGTGTCAAGTAGGGGATAAAATTTATCAGACATAAAGCTCTTATCAGCACCAGTATCAAATAGGACAGTAGCAGTTAAATTGTTGAGAAGGAACGTACCCGTGACCACATTAGGGTCTTGACGGGCTTCCCCTGATTTCAGCACAAAATCTCTTCCTCGAGCGTTGTTGTTGTTCTTGTTGTTGTTGTTTTTCAGCTTGGGGCAGTCGCTCTTGAAATGCCCTGGATTTCCGCACCCAAAGCAAGTCTTCGGCGTGTTAGTGTTGGGGGTAGGGGTGTTGGCTCGGCAATCCTTGGCCAAGTGCCCGAACTTTTTGCAATTAGTACAAGGGTAGGAACCGTCATGATGGCGGTTGCATTTGGAACAGTAAGGTTTGTTCCCGACGTACCCTTTTCTCTCAGTAGACCCCAAGGAATAAGCCTTAATAGACTCAGGCTTTTTGTTGAAGGTTTGGTTGGAGGAATTGGGAATTCCTTCCCACTTACGCTTGTTGTTTGTTATTGGGGTTGAAGTTGTGCCACGGCGGACAGAGTTGGCCGTTAGTTCGTGAGTCATACGAATGGCGCTTTGAATAGTACCCGGTTTGGATGAAGTCACCAGGTCTTGAAGTTTGTCGGGGAGTCCATCTATGTATTTCTCGATCCTCTTATACTCGGGATCGACCATGGATGGGCACAGAAGTGCCAGTTGGTGAAAACGGTTGGTGTAACCCGTGATGTCATCACCCTGCATTTTTTGGTTCCAGAACTCTACTTCCAGCTGCTTCAATTCATCTCTGGGGCAATACTCGCCCCTCAACATCTGCTTTAACTCATCCCATGAGAGTTTGTAAGCATTTGCAATACCCACTGTCTGGGCATAGGTGTTCCACCAGGTGAGGGCGGTGTCAGAAAATGTACTGGCGGAGAACTTGACCTTGTCTCCTTCTGTGCAGTTGCAAATAAGGAATACAGATTCGATTTTCTCGATCCAGCGTACTAGACCGATTGCTCCTTCGGTACCTGCAAAGCTCAGGGGTTTGCAGTTCTGAAAGTCTTTGTAAGAGCAGGGTTTGGGTTGCGGCCCATTGGTAGCTGTATCTTCGCTACTAGGAATAGGTGTCCGGGTAGCCAAGGCTTGGGCCACACTGCGGGCAATTAGATCCGCTATTTCCATTTCGCTGAGGGTGACCTGGCGTCGGGGAGGCATGATGCTGAACAAGGAGAACAAGAAAAGGGAAATTAAGAGATTTGTACGAACTTATGGTATATCTCATGGGTATATTATGGAATATACGAGAACAGATTGACGTGATAACCATATTTCACTAGATAATTAGATTAGATACAAGACATGAGTTCTAGAGGGTTACATAATATGGTAAATACAAAAGATGCCGGGAATTGTTTCATCCGGCCAAATTACATAGGTCCTACAAAAGCATAATAGAATACAGATTCAGCCTAAGCTAATTCCGGCGTAGATTGAGCTGTGGCAACAGTGCGTTGAGGCGGTCCACAGATTCTGCGAGTCTGTTGGCCGTTCGAAGGGCGTCCTCGGTTTCCCTTAGACGTGTCTCGCACTGATGGAGTCTTGATTGTAGGACAAAGATTTCGTTTCGGTTGTCAATCACTTGGTTGTGGACAACCTCCATGGTTTCAACTGTGTCTCCCACCTGATTCTGAAGAGTGTTCATGGTGGTAACAGTGTGATCGTGATCTTCGGAGACTTGCTCGATTCGCTCCATTGCTGTGAGTCTCCAGTTCTCGCGAGTTTCTTGGAGCTCGATATCCATTTCATGGAGTCGTTGGTCATGATGGTACACCCTAGCGGCTAAGTCCGGTAGAGTGAGGTGAATAGGATATGGGCTGGTTCGAGGCGAACGGGCGTCCCTCCTAGCTACCCTTGGGTTTCGTGTTCCATGCGGATAAGAGCGTGACGAACTTGGTGGTGTGTTTTCCATTCTGAGACAAAGTGTTAGAAAGAATGAGGCCTACTTATATATAGCATATAACATAGCCTAGTGTGTCTAGCACAACCAAGTATCGGTTCCATTTCTCTCATGGTCAGAGTCAACTAGTGTATTCCTGTTCAATATAACCCCTTTCAGGTTTCACATCATCTTTCCTTAATTGTACATAGTTGATCAGGCTATGTTAAATTAACGTCGTATGATGTAATTCCCGAACCAGTCATACCTAATGAGGAAATACTGCCTAACGGTCATAGTCTAAGCCCACTAAATGCAACCTAGTTCACTATAACCTTAGGTTCTGATACCAATCTGTAACACCCCAAAATCACAGTTTAGCAGAAACAAGCTTTGGGGTGCTACTAATCAAATATCATAGCACAAAAGTAAAGCAAACGACATCTATATGCAACGTTTGTAAATAGTTACATTTCCATACGTAAAATGTTTGAAACATAGCGTTTCTGGTTACAAAATGAAGTTCCTTAGAGTCCGCGTATAAAGCGGGAGATTCTATTACATAATCATAATAAATACAAAAGATAATGCTAAGAATCTCCGTTAAATGCAAGGTAGAAATCATGCGACTCTAGCTAGTATCCTGAGGGAATCCTACTCCGTATGTCTACCTGAGATACAAAGCTAAAAAGGTCAACACGAATGTTGGTGAATCTCACATGTTTGTAAATAATGTAAGTGTTTGAACACAAGATTTCATCAATAATGCCCGCAGGCGTAAATCAGTTATTTGCAATCTCGCAATGTAAAGTAAGTAAGTTATACCATTGCCATGAGGCTCATAATCGAAGCTTAACCCGTAAATAATAATTTACTCCCGTGACATGCTCGAAATTGAGCAAGCATCAGTAACGAATGATAGTCGCCCGTTTATACAGAACGGTTCGTGGTAGCGCTACTACCCCGGGCGGGGAGGGTCATTTCCCTAATGGATCCATTAACTAGTGTTCGCGCTTAAGTACATAACTAACGATATATGATGAGGAGACTTCCCCAAATAAATGGTGAGAAAACTCATGCAATTCCGTTTGGTAAACATGTAATTCACTACTCGTGTTCATAAAAATAAGCAATGTATCTCACCCCGTAAGTAAAACAGTAAAACAGTAAAAGTGGGGCTATGAGACTCACCTGAGTCCAGTAAATACGTATGTGTAATCAACCAGGCAAAGCGGTTGTAAGTCTGTGTATCGATTCTCAGAATCCTGCAACCTTCTGGCGTCCGTAACGCACAAGGTTGTAAGTAAACAAGTAAACGGGTTGGTGTCTTAAAAGATCACCCATGCTAGTTGTCCACTCAACTAGGACGTGTCCAAGTGTTTGTTTAGTTAACCGTTTGTATTTTGAAAACAAGTATGGCCCGTTGGTGACGGTTTGTAAAAATAATCCGAGAGTGTTATTATTATGTATATCGTTTTATTAAAAATCGTATCTAGGATTTAAATTCGGAAAATTGGTCAAGTCTGGTTATGGACTGAAATAGTGGTGCGAATTGAGTTCGCGGTGCGAGCTGAGTTCGGCTCGCAAAGCAGTAGGCTGCGAACTGAATTCAGTTCGCAACACAAGGTTCGGTTCGCAAGTCGACCCGCAGGTCAACTCGCAGGTCAACTCGCAAGTCCACTCGCAGGTCGACTCGCAAGTCAACTCGCAGGTCGGCTCGCAGGTCAACTCGCAGGTTGACTCGCAAGCCTACCCGCAGGTGGGTTCGGTTCGCAGTTGGGTTCGCCTCGCAGGACGAACAGATCTCGGTTCGCAGAACTAGCTGTTCGAACACTAATCTATGAAAACGCATTTTCAAGTCGATTTTTGGGCAAATCTTTGTTGAGTAAACGTTCTAGCATGTAAATAAAAGCTTCCTAAGTAATTTAAAAGAGTTTTGAAGTACCTTACCACGAAATCGAAAATGGAGAGCTCGAGATGGTGATCGTTTCTCCCTGAATCAACTCCGCAAGATGATGAGTTTTTGGGTGACGTTTTTGGGGAGGTTTGGGGCTGCAATTTGAAAGTGAGAAGGAGAGAAGAGAGTGTATGTATGTGTGTTTGGTGTAAATGAGAAAAGAAGGAAACAAAGGGTTTTAAAAGGGGTGGGTCATGGGTCGGTTTGGTTTGGGTCCGCGGGTCTGAGCCGACCCATTTGGGTCTCGGCTCGCGGGTTTGTGTTTCCGAATTTTATATCACGGGTCGTTGTCGGTTAAATCCCCTAGTTGTTTAAATGTTAAAGTGTATCCGAAATATTTTTAGCCGAAGTATTTTATCATAATACTTAATAATGAGTTATAAAAATATAACTTGAATTACTTCCCGTTGTTAGGCGCGTTTCGTGTGCTCTCGTCGCGTTCGGAGTGTTTTTAAACGATACTAGATACGTGTAATATATTTTCACAATATATTAAAGCAAATAATGTTTGTTTGGTTAATTCCAAATTATTTAAAAGTTTTTGTCACCAACGTCCAATCTAAATTGTATAGGATCTCGTCCGTTTGGTAAGTGTACGATTTAAACGAATCATGTACGCGTGTAGGTAATTTCACAAAAGTCTCGTATATTTAGATTAATACAAAACTAAATAAATGAAATTACAAGTAGTTTAGGCACTAATCCAAAGTCCTAAATTGGCGGGTGTTACATTAGTGGAAGTGTTTTGACTTGGAATACAATGGAATGACCTAGTTATGTCTAGGTTGTAACCCATATACGTTATGATATTGTAGATTGCGAGATTGTTCAGTGATACATTTAAGGGCTAACACTTACATCATTTACTTGAGGTGAGTTTTCGTGTCCCCATTTTCATTTACTTGTTTTCAATTGGGGGAAAAGTATGCTCATGTTTTATCAATTGTTTTCTTGCTGTGAACGTATCTAATTGTTTTCTTTTGGACATATGCTTTAAATGTGCTACATTATGTAAAATTATGTGTATTACTTGTGGACTTGAGATCATTGAGAGGCTATTAGTCATGACATCACGCTGACCCATTTGAGCTATTCGTCTTACTCCTTTGGGGGTATTGACATCACGCCAACTTGTTGAGGCTATTCGTCTTGCTTAGGCAATGACATCATGCCGACTCGTTTATTATGCTAGTCGTCTTACTCCTCGGGAGTATTGACATCACGCATCATTGGTTGTGGATATTTCATTTATAATAATTTCATGTTATATGTACCATTTCTTGTCATTGTCCTAACACACTTATTTATCACAGCAAAGGTTATTTTGCGTCATTTAAAACCTACGAAACTCACCAACATTCGTGTTGACGTTTTTGAGCATATCTTTTCAGGTTATACTAGTGGATATAAAGCAGAGGACGAGAGAACTTAGTGGACCTTTAGGGTTGCATTAAGAAATGGTCAAGACTTGTGATACATCATAGTTATTTGTGAAGGCACATTTTGCCTTAATATTATAGTGTACGTTTGTTTGTAAGATGTTGAAATGTATGCATAACATGAATCGTTATTCATGTTATTGGCATCATGACACATTGGATATTGTATTTCATATAGAATTCTTTATAATGATGTGCTATGATCCTATCACCGTTATACCCCGTTGTTTCCACTTTAGACGGGGTGTGACATGGTCATAAGCGGTTGGCCAATCATGTCATCATTCGTTCATAATATTATAATTAAACTATAAACAGAAATTCATTTAGCACATTTATAATATTGATCCGTAATATAACTTCCTTCGGTCATCCCGGACTTCCATACGTTTGTACTCCACATAAAGCGTTTCCAGCACTATAGCCGGGAACAGTCGAATAGGGGCCGTCATATTACTTTACAATATTTAATATCATCCCATTATAACTATTTAAATCATGGCAATCATATAAGTAACTACTCGCATATCATGGCAATAGACATTTCTAATGTTAATAAATCGTAAACATCAAACAAGAACATTACAAATAATTAATAAAAGAAAGGATAGATATTACCCGTAATTATTGCGAGCAAAATGATGCTTATATTACTTCTGAATATTCCAAAGTGTTACATTGTTAAGATAGCTACTACTAACTACTACATAATTAATCTACTACTTATCTCTCACTAAATTAATTAAATTAGCTTAGAGAGAAAGTAGAGAGAAAAAGAAAATAAAAGCTAGAAAGAGATAAGAAAGATTTGAAAGGTGTGGAAGGTGTGTGTGAAAATGAAGCCTTAGGGCTGCTATTTATATGTGAAATGTGGCTCATGTTAGCATTACATGGCACACATTAGAAAAATGGCGAAAGGTGGTGCACCGGGTACGAAAAAGTAGCGAAATATGGCGCATCGGGTACGAAAAAGCATGGAAAGGTGGCCGGCAGGATGGAAAAGCGGAAACAAGACGGGGGGCAGGTGGCTGGCGCCGCCCACCAGGTGGCCGGTGGCGGCCTGTAGTGGCCGGCGGCGGCTGGCTTCCACCCGTCTCGGTCCGTCGTCTTTCGCCGCGTTGCTTAATGCGCGCGTATCTTCTTCGTTATGTGTCCGTTTGCATTGATTCTTTTTGCATTGGATACGTAATTCAAAAACGAAGACTTTGATGTAAGGATATCCCAAAAATATGTCTCCTATTTCCAGATATTGCGTACGAATCATTTGGATCTTCCGACGGGCGTAGAATCTTCATTCTTTATCCGTTTTTGTTGATTCTTCTTCTGTTTGTTTCGTAATTTGAAAACGAACATCTTGGATGAGATGGATGTTGATGATGGGCACTTTTGTCTTGAAATCTCGTTTTGATGCCTTGAATCTTCAAACGTGTGTGGAATCTTCGTTTTTCATCCGTTTTGCTTGATTTTTATCGTGCAACCTTGTTTTGACCATCTTGGCATAATATCATTGATTGGTATTGTTTTTGAGTTTAAAATGCCAAGAATCATTCTAGAATGAGAGAGATATCGGTAGTAAAAACATGAGTTTTTACGCGATATCAAGTATCCCACACTTAGAACTTTACTTGTCCTCAAGCAAACTCATTCATGAAAGGCTTTTGGAATGATTCTAATTGCACTTATTTTTAGAAAGACAATTCCTAAAGAATATAAAGTTACAGTTATGAAAGAGTTCTTATGGGAAACTAACGGTTTATAGAATTTGATACCTTCTTCGAGCACTTAGATGATAATCATGACTAGGCAATCCTCACGGTGGGTCACTCAAATCACTCAGGTGTTTAGGGTTTCCTACTTGCTAGTGTCAATCACTCAGACAACCAGTCATGCAGCATTCTCGTCATAAGCTTGATCAAGAATTAAATTTGCATCACTTTTGATGAGAACGGTACTAATCTTTCAAGACATCTTAGAAAGGAATCTTCGTTTTTCATCCGTTTTGCTTGATTTTCATCGTGCAACTTTGTTTTGACCATCTTGGCAAAATATCACTGATTTATATTGTTTTTGAGTTTAAAATGCCAAGAATCGTTCCAGAATGAGAGAGATATCGGTAGTAAAAACATGACTTTTTACGCGATATCAAGTATTCTACACTTAGAACTTTGCTTGTCCTCAAACAAACTCATTTTTAAAAAGCTTATGGAAGGATTCTGATCGCATCTATTTTTAGAGATACTATTCCCAAAGAATATAAAGTTACAGTAATGAAAGAGTTTTTACCGGAAACTAAGGGTTTATAGAATTTGATACCTTCTTCGAGCAACATGATGATCATGACTAGGCAATCCTCACAAGTGGGTCACTCAAATCACTTAAGTGTTTAGGGTTTCCTACTTACTAGTGTCAATCACTCAAATAGCCAGTCATGCAGCATTCTCGTCATAGGCTTGGTCGAGAATCAAATCTCCATCACTTTTGAAGAGGGTGGTACTATCCTTTCGAGATATCTTGGAAGGAATCGGGTGTTTTTGGTTTGACGGAAAGTGTAATGGTTTTCCTTATATTTCTCGAAACATTTCTTGAGAGAGTTTCTTTGGAATTCATCATATCTTGAAAGGACTACATAGCCTTTTTCTTTCTTTTGGAATTTTTCTTGGCCCTTTTGTTTTTTCCTTGGTCTTTTGAGTTTTTTTTTGCAGCTTTTGCTGAATTTCTTTTTCTTGGAGCTCCTTTTACGGATGATGCTCATCCTTTGGGGAACGCTCCGCTATAAGCTTTTGCTGAATTTCTTTTCTTGGAGCTCCTTTTACGGATGATGCTCATCCTTTGGGAAACGCTCCGATATATTTGTGTTAGGCTGCAGAAGTCTTGGAAAATCAAGAGTATCTTTGAGAGTTCGTTGGAAAATGAAACTTCTGTAGGTTCGGGATGAATGTTAGGAGGTTTTGATTGGGTGTGAAGAGTGAGTGTTGAGTGGGTGGATGTTTGATGGTGGAAAGGTGTTTAGATTCCTTAGAAGTTATCAAGATGGGTTGTACCTATGCCACGTATGGCACTCATAGGTGTGATCTTGAAATGCATTACAAGAGCAAGTTCTAATTCAAATGCATACATCGGCGCACACATGAAACGAAAAGTGAAGCATTTAAAGATGAATGCTAATGATGGGCTCAATCCTCACGAATCGAATATTTTGGTCAATGTGCCTAGCCATGTGTTGCCATTTTTCGTCTGTATCTTATTCTAAAACAGTTTTGTTTCGTTGCCAAAACTCATTTCTTGCTATAATTTATAATTTTGAAATATAGGAATTCTAAAAACGATGTTTTTGAATCTGAAAATTTTGAAATTTTATCCATTTTGGCCTTTTAATGAAAATATTGTTTGACTTACGGACAAGAGGTAAAACTTGCGGTTGAAAGCCGTATATCCCACACTTAGAGGAACATTGTCCCTACTGTTCGAATCTATTTGTTGAGTACCTCTTGTTGAAGTATCCCACACTTAGAGATTCTACTTATTTTCGGATTGTTTCTTAAGTGTAATGTGGTTTTGATGATCCCACCCTTAGTTTTTGGAATATCGGATGAGATAATCAATTCTTAAAATGGGTAGAAGGTTTTGGAACGGTGTACCACTTTAGCTGTGTATGTTGTTGGTCATTTGTTAGAAGTCTGCTGGTCCGCGGCTTGTAGCTTATGGCTGTCGGCATTCTTCATTGTGTGGTCTACAGCTTCCCTTACTTTGGTCTTCTATGAATAGTCTCTCAAACAAACCACTTAATTCAATCAAGTAATAGTTGCTAATAAGAAAAGTAAGGTAATAAAATAATAAAGCAATAACTGGATAGATGTGATGTCTATGCATCCATAGTACATCAAATACACATAATAATAATGAAGTCATGGTAGAAAAGAGAAAGGAGTAAGAAGGTGGAGCAATCTATTGCTCGGCTGGTGGTGGTACTGCAGTCGAAGATACTATGGGAGATGTCTCATCTGATGAAGAGTCATCATGCTGATAGTGGGTGCCCTCATCTGATGCATCCCTATCATCTGGTATACCCACGGTGAATACCCCGTCATGTATCAACTGATCAAAAAACTCCCCTGCGGGCTTGTCAAAGCTGTAAAGTGGAATCTCATGTATCCCCTGCTGAGAGTGCTCTCTGAATAGATCGGTCTGTCTGTGAGAAGACACTGGAGCAATTGGTGCAGCTGCGAGGCTGGTGCTCCTGAGAATCCTATGACTCTGAACAAAAGTAGCTCGAGTAGGGGCTCTGGATATCCTACTGCTTCTTGAAACCTGTCTTCTAGCTGAGCCGACAACTGAGGGAACCTGCTGTCTCTGAATGGGAACCTGTGCTCGTGGTGCCTGTGGCCTGAGTGGAACTGTCCGAGGTGGTAAACCATGGCCATGGACTGGATGTCGGTGAGGTGCTGGAGTAGGAACTGTAGGGGGATATAAATGTGGTGGTGCCCGGCCCAATCTGCATGGTATATCTGGGAGTGGGCTCACTTGTATCCCTGTGATCTGCTGCCTCATAGCCCGATAACACCGGACCTGCATCAGCCAATACCAATAATCCAGCCCTGGTGGTGCCCCGTAGTGGTATATGTAAGGGGGCACCCGAAGTCTAGGTGCTGGGATGGAAGGTCCTGCCCTAGTAGGGTGTGGTACTACTGTTGGTGATGCAACTGGGTCATCATCCTCCTCCTTTTCCGATACTGAGTCTGAATCCGAATTAGTTGGCTCCCTTGGCTGTTTTCTCTTCCTTCCCTCTCGCGGTAAAATTAGGCCTGGAACCAATGTGTCCACACTATCTAGGTCTGATGGTCGGGCCCTGATGTAAACGGTGCCATCCTTCATAATCCTTAGTATGTCCATACCCCTAAGGAAGTCGTAATCTATCGGATGGGCACTCCATCCTGGCAGGCTCTTAAACTTATCTATCTCTGTCATCCTGATCAATCCCATCTTGCGAAGCAGCCTTGTAATTACTGGGCCCAAATATGATCTCTTCGAACCAAAATCTTTTTCTTCTAGTAACTGCTGGGCAACTAAGTGAGCAACCTGGATATTCCTCTTCTCGAGGATGCATGTCATCATGGCGATATCAAATCTAGAGACTCGTCCGCTCGTCGTGTACTTCCCATCAAATGAACAAGCTATAAGCTTGTGTAGGATCTGTAGGACGGGATCTCTAAGTCTGGTGGTTTTTATACCAGAGAAATATGCTGTTGATGATTACCTGCCCCATGCCTCTGCTGGTGTGACTGAGATAGATATCGAAGTGGCTCCAGTACTGAACAAAGAGGATCGTATCTCCTCTGGAGTGTAAAGATCCAAGTGCTGGGCAAACTGGGCTAGTGACAAAGTGAATAGGCGGACCATGTATCTAAATGTGAGCGAACTACTGTCAACTTTACTCCCTGGCTCGAATGTGTATGTGGTCATAAACTCAGTGATCATTTCCATATACTCGTCTATGCTGAACAGTCTTTTTAAAGACTCAAATTGCTGGCCATCAATCGGATAACTAATCAAACTTTCCAATCTCTGTCTAAAACTTAATGTCTGTAGTTTATCCCAATCTATGTATCTGAAACGGCCATATGATTTATCCCTCCATACTCGTGCCATCTGGTCGTACTCTGGTGTGGCACTAAGGTAGGCAAGTGATCCTGCAAGTGGCCGTGCTGGGTTTAGTTTTGACTTCTTCATGGTACCTGAGAACATGAGAGATTTAAAGTAATGGATTCTCAAGAAGGATAAAATCTAAAGCACTTATTTAAATTTCCTATGCAAAATTTGAAATGAGGGCTTTAAATTTTGACAGTCCAAAGATTACAGTAAATATCAAATGTCCCCAAGTGATCAATAATTAGTTTAAACAAGTACTAAGGCAATCATTAATATGTGAAAAATATATAGTCATGAAGTGGCAATAGCTTTATTGTAAAGTAATGTAATTTACAAAGTTTGACGTTACCCAAATTTGAAATATCATTATCTCACATTTCATAATCATCGGTAAGTTTTGACCTTTAAAAGTTGAAGTAAGGTTTTTGAATAAAATTGATTTTGTGAAAAGAGATCAATACTTCAAGTTGACTTTTCAGGTCAAATTTTCCGTGAAATGATAATTTACAACACTCGTATGCCAAAATTATATCCTATGACCGGAATATGACATAAACCATTTCTAGCATCTCTTAATTGGTAACCAAGCTTAGGTCATGCAGCGGGGGTTATGTCATCCATGGGTAGGATTTATTTCAAGACTTTTGTTTTTCTAAATAATGATTTTCTATATATTTTGCTTACTTTAACTAGTCATGCAAGTACAAGATTCTAGCAAGAATTTCCAAGTGACTTTTATTCACTATTCTATTTAGGCCAACTAGCTAATCTTTTGTTTGACTTTCAAAAGTCATACTTGCTAATCCTAATTCATTCACATTGTGCAATTAACATAGAGTAATCATTCAAATTACCATGAACATTTAAATACCCAACAACTACACTTACTTAAGCAAGATTATAGACTTAATTAATTGTCATTATCTAAATAAAGTCAAACATGTATGATTTAGCATAGGTAAGTGGTAGGAATATGCAATTCCTAAGCATCTAACTAAGGGAAGTGGTAATTCCTAGTTACTAACTTAGCAAATTTCATAAAGTAGGATATTCAAAGTTCAAAGTAAGTTCCTTATGATCATACCTTTGTTGTAGTGCTTAAAGCTGGAAAATGATTGTACAAACGAGAACAATGTGTAACAAGGAGCTCAAAAGGACACAAGATTGTAGAGTTTAATGGGATTTTAATGGTGGTTAATGGGTGCATGGTGGTGGCCGGCCATGGGGTTTCAAAGGGAGGAAGGAGATGTTTTTTGTTCTTTGATTTTGAATAATGAGGGTGCATGGAAGCTTTGATGTTCCCCTAGGAATATATGTCCTATTTCTAAGTACCATATTCCTTACATGGTCCCTAATGTACTTCAATCATTAAAACTTAACAATCTAGATTAATTTCTAATGCCCTACTAAAAATGATTACGAATCTTAAGTGTATTTATTGTAACTCGTTACTTGTTAGTTTCTTGTTACGTTATAGATAATTTAAGAAATGCGCAAATTTTTGCGGGACGATTATAATTAATCTAAAACATTAAACTTATGATTATTATATTTTTCAAATTGTTTGACTAGCGTTGACTTGTTGAATGTATCTGTTTTGGCTAAAGGCTTAACTTTGCACGTTCTTTTGTCGCGCGCATATTTTTAGGCAAAAATTTTTAAATGTTTTCTTTAACAGAAACTTCCAAAAATTTATTATATGTATTAAATATTAAAAATATGTTCGTTTAAAGTTGCGAGCCTCGACCTCTCAGGAGAGAATTGTTTCAAGATTTGTCCCAATCTCTCCATAGGGAAAGGGTTGAGATTTGTTCCCTTAAACGAACATTTTTAGGTACAAAACATTTTGAAAGTTCCCAGATGACGTTATAAATTAAATAATGACTGCTCTCTATGTCCCCCAGGGCTTCTCGTTCTTCATATCCTAAATCGACAAGATCACTAATTAACTTATTATATGCTTTTCTTATTTTCTTAGGGTTTGACAATCCGTCGCGAGTTCCTTAGTCTTTATAATTTAGGTCGTGATTGAGTTTATCCATGATCTCCAGAAATGCTTTCTCTTCCTGTGAATCAGGTTCTCCGATTTTAGAATTGACCATTCTATAGAGTTCGCTGATTAGGGCTTTTTGTGTGGAAGTGAAAGGGTATTTGGTGAGAGCAAAGATTTTAACAAGCTTAGCGTGAAGGTTTTTCCGTTTAGCGAAGAAAGCGATGTTAGGTCTTTTGGCGGAATCAGGAAAAACATCTCACAATTTTGAGATCAAGTAAGAGGCTGGATCAACGAAGAATGGAATTTTACCAGGGATGATGATAGGAATCATCGGGTCCCATTCTACCCAGAATTCAAGTTCATTGATTATTGCAACAACATTATGATTTATTAATATCATGGATATTGGATGGAAATCTATGTCGGCAAGCGATTCAAGAAGTAGATCTAAATCTGCAATAAACTTGAGATCCTGGTCTCTGAAATTGGTGGAAGTGCTTTCGCATTCATGATTTAGCAGGCGAGATAAGAATTTGAGTTATTCGTCAAGATTGGTAATCTTTTCTCGTTGGTCATATGAAAAGGGAAGGTCGGAGAAGTCTAATTTCCTAACGAATGCCCTATAGACATCTATTCCGCGAGAAGGATTAAAGGATGTGCCGAGGTGGTGTTCTTCAGAACAAGGTTTTTCTGGCTCGACTGATGGAACTTTATCCACCACTCGATAGATGGTGTATTCGCGTTCTTGTGAAATGAATGGAAAGATGCCGTCATTATGAGAATTTGACAGAGTGTTGTCATACACTGATGTTTCAGGAATGAGGGTGATTAAGACACATAATTTCGGAGGTTTTTCTTCATAATCTTCTTTGGGAGGAGTATTGAAGTGGATAGAATTTGGCATTTGAGGTGAATGCAAAGTTTCAAAGTGATCTTCTGGAGATGATGCTAGGTCAGGCAACTAATCCGTGTCATCAAGGTCCAGGCAATGTTTTGGAATAGAAAGTGAGGTCCTAAATTCTTCTAGGGTTTCGGAGGTTTCTTTAGCTTGAGAGGAAGAGGGTGAAAAGAAATCGGATCCTATTTCTTATACTAGGTAGTTAAAGAATTCCATATCGTCCATTGCCGTTAGTTCGTCTTTTGAAATGAGGTAAGAAGTGGGTTTTCGATTTGTCATTTTAAACTAATACTATCCTAATTAACTAATGCTAAACTAATACTAAATTAATAATTAATACTAAATTACTCAATTTAACTTCCGAAAGATACCTGGAGAGGTATCGTTCGGAAGGATCTCCTAAATACTACTACTTAAGGTGGCTTTAAATTGTACGTTTGTGATTCCCCGGCAGCGGCGCCAAAAACTTGTTGCACCCGCAACCGGTCGTTGTGGTTTCTGATGGGGATGCGGGCGCAACAGGGGTTTTAAATTTGTATTTAGCGGGGCTTAAATTATATGTACTACCTACTCTGGTTAGTAAGCGGTAAGTATAACCTAAGATCGTTTTATGAATCCAAACGTGTGGGCAATTAAAGTTAGCACTTTCGGTAGGGAAATATTTAGGATGGAACAAAGTAGGTAGGTTTTGGGAGTTTTAAACTAAAGACAAGTTATTAAAATGCAGGAAATTAAAGTACAGGAAAACAGATAAAGATAAATATATGATTGTTGAGATTTTGATAATTAATATTTCAGGATGACAGAATAAATAGGGATGATACTAATGTGGCAACTAAACTATTAGGCGTAAACTCTAGAACCCTACCAACTCAATTTCCCATTGGCATGTCACTAGGAACTAGGTTATCATGATTCTGATCGGAGCAATACGCAAACTTCCAATACTTATCTAGTTGAAAGATAAACAACCTATTTTGGTTTTTTACCGAGGTGCATGAATCAGTAGCGTATTGTCTCATAGGTCCGACCTTTCTTAACTCCTAAAAATAGTTTACTATTCGATTAGCACATAAATTAATAACTCTGTAAGTCTAGACCGCCGATTTTGTAAGACTTGGTGTTTTAAGAATCCTAGGTCATTGCGACGTTATTCTTATTTCAAAGTCTTGTTATCATTCAATTAAATTATAGTTACTTCGACTTATGATTCAAATCTCTCCTTTTCAAACAGTTATACATCCCCGGATTATTCGCAGTTTGTTAAAACGTGTTTCATATGCGGACCATGCCTTTCAATGATAGACAGTATACTTTACATAGTAGTTCCACGGTTTCTCATATCAACATGCGGTCAAGAGTAATTGACAGTGAAAGTGACACTCTAGCTAATTAAATGTAAAGCAGTGCAGAAATGTAAACCTAATATGTACAACGAGTGGTTTCAACGTGTCTTACTTATTGCATGTCATGGGCACAGATAACTACTTACCATAATTAAGGTTGATCAGTTCCTAATTACTAGGTTGCAGTCACGTGGATAACCAGAAAGGGTACTCTATAAATTAAACTTGAATTCATAAAGTCTTGACGTTACAAGGGTTAATAATTCCTATTTTAGCTGAACGTGTTTTACGAACATCATTTTATAGTGTTTTGACTCTCGTAGGATATACCAGTTAGTTGTGAAGTTGTATTATCCTCTCGGAATTCCAACTATTAAACCAGAGCTGATTTCAGAGATATAACTACCTTCGGTCGTTTACCGACTTCCATATATTTGTACTTCTCTTTAAAGCGTTTCTAGTACTATATCGGGTAAACAGTCAAATAGGGGCCGTCATATCTCTTTACGATTGTCGTGCATTAATTATATAATGTCATCCTTACTTATAATAATCTATATCATCAACAATTGTCGCACCCCCAAATTCGGGTTGCGGAAGCGAATCGGGTCGGGGCGCGACTAATCAATATACATAGCACAAAGGATATAATGAACGACCACTACATGCGTCGTTTTACATTGATATTGATAAAATAAAAGTTTACATCAAAATATGGTTTACATTAGCTCAGTTTAAAATTGAGAGATTTAAGTACATGATTAATCTATACAAAATATAATAATGCAGCTAAAATCTCTGATTGTTTGCATGCTGACTCGAGCTAATAGATCTTGATTGAGCAGTCCAACCTACTGCTGGTCACCTGTGATACATGCTAAAATGGGTCAGCGAAACGCTGGTGAGCTCATAGGTTTGTATGTCAACACATATTTGTATGAACCGCAAGATTTTATAATTGAATTTAAAATGCAATTAAGCAAAATAAAAGTTATACAGCCATGAGCACATAGTCTGAGCTTAACTTGAGTGTCAGGTCCAATTAAGGAAACCTAACTGAGTTGCCTCCTACGAGTGCCTAATCTACACTCGTCTTCCCAAATGCTAATACGTCCGTTTGACCAGTTAGTGCGTGCTAACCCGGACGAGGATTGTCAATCCTATATGATATCATATACTAACATTCACGCTACAGATGTATTACCAAACTATGTTATGGAGGGCTTTAAATTGATTAGTGAAAACAACTCATGTAGTATTTGATTGATTTGTACTTGCGTTCAACATGTAAATAAAACGAGCTATGTAATCACACCCCTGATTGAAAAGCAGTAAAATAGGGGCCATGAGACTCACCTGAGCCTTGAGTGTTTATTAAAATAAACTTGAATTGATTAGCTGTGAATTGATGTCCGGAGACTTGTAACCTGTCGGGCGTTCAAAACGCGCAACGTTATATGAGTGAGTAGATGTCTCAACAGACCATCTATGTTTGTCAAAAACGTGTACGACCCGTTGGTGTAAGTTTGTAATAATAATTCTTTAAGACATTATTATTAAGTTTGTGTCATCATATATATAGTTACAGTATGTATCATGTGTGTTTATAAGTTGTTATCCATGTTCAACACTTGGTGAAAACAAGTCCCATAAATTCTGTTTTTAGCGACACTAGTAGCGACACTAGTGTCAGTGTCGCAAGTCATACGACACTAGGGTAAGTGTCGCAGTGTATGCGAGTGTCGCAGGTCATGCGACACTAAGGTCAATATCAGTGAGTTTATGCGACACTAGGGTCAGTGTCGCATTAAGGTTAATGTCGTAGTGAGGTTATGCGACATTAGGGTCAGTGTCGCACTAAAGTCAGTGTCGCAGTAAGGTTACGCGACATTAGGGTCAGTGTCGCAGGTTCAATCAAATTTTCAATAAGTAGCGACACTAATAGCGACACTATGGTAGTGTCACAGGTAATGTTGCAGATAGTGTCGCAGGCCATGCGACACTAGCGTCTGGTCAAATTTCCATTTTTAGCCCAAATGTATCCAAGTGTCGGTTTTTCATTCGGGAAACTTTCCAAAATTAGTTTTTGGTCCAAGTTATTAACTAAGTCACCCAAACTCATTTTTGTTACCATTTTCCAAATATAGTAAGTTTTTCGAAATCGAGCCACTTTTGTTGACTTGGTCAAACTTACTCGGTTTGACCCGAAACATTCACCCAACCCATATATCAGTTTATAGAGCCCAAATAAATTGTCGGTTCATGTCGGAGTTCACCAAAAGTGTCGGTTTTTATAAAAGTCCCAAAACTACTAGATTTCATATTTTCGACTTTTGTCGGTTTGTTTCGCCATGGGTCCTATTAACTTATGGTCCAAACCAAGTCTCACAAATTATACCAACTGTTCTTCTATGTGTTTAGTGTCTAACATATGTTTTCTAAGAGTTTTAAGTCTCCTCTTCATAGTGAAACAAAATAGATAGTAATACATAGCTCAGTTTCTGATTTCACCCAGACCAGTCCCACAAATCGTCTTATAGCCAAAACTACATTCGGATCTAGTAAAAACGTAAAACATGAAAGTTGTAGATATTTTCAATACTCAAATTTTTTTAAAAAAATGCATCTTCTAACTCTTCCTAGAACTCAAGTTATGACATTTTTAGTAATCTGTGTTTTTCTGGACAGATTGTATATTCTTTGTGAAAAATTCATAAAAACGTATTTTAAGTTTATATTTGGACATAATCTTGTTAGTTGAGCCTTATAACATGTAAATAAATATAAATAGAGCAAGAGTATGTCCTCACAATGATCCTTGAAGAAAGGAAGGTAGGAAAGAGATGAGAAGCTCTTGAGGTCTTGTTTTCTTAAAACACTTTTGTAAATTGATGAAGATGAAGGTGGTGGTTGATGGTGGTTTATGATGGTGATGTGGTGGTGGAATGGCTGAATATTTTCAGTTGTTTTAGTGAGAGAAAAGTATAGAGAGAGTTTGAGAGAAAATGATGGTGAAGGGTTAGAGCGAAATGAGGATTGCATGTGCTTCTAGTGGTCTAAGTGGTGAAGTCATGAGAATATAATCATGACATTGCATGAAAGAAGAGTGGAAAGGAGGAGGGGTGGCACATGGGGCATGGGGGGCCGGCCTAGGGGGCCCACACAAGGGTATTTTGGTCATTTTCTTGTTCCCAATCTAATTTGTGGCGTTTTAGGTTCGTTTACTCATTCGGTTTGGTGTTAAATGTTTAATACGCGTTTTCAAGTAACGATTTAAATTTTCAATATTTTCACTTGAAGTATTCATTCTAAATACTTGAAAAACATTTATAAAGATGATTCATTAATTTAGTGATCTCGATTTGCGCGTTCGTTGTACGGATTCTAAATCGCGTAACTGTAGTTTGTACGATACGAATTAATTACAAAGTATTGTTATCAAAATAACATTTTGGGAATGATAGTGTTATTAAATAATGTTATATTATTTAATAAAATTGTTCACCAACGTTCGTATTTAATTGAACCGAAATACATTCGATTTGAAACTTGTACGATTTAATCAAATCGCATAATTGTATATATATTCAATAATATATATATTGGTACATTAATTAGCCTAACACAGAACTAATTACATGTATTAATAATTGATTAGGCACTAATTACTAGTCCTAATTTGACGGGTGTCACAACAATCACAATAATAAACTACTCGCAATTCATGGCAACAAATATATCACATACCAAGCAATAACACATGATTAAAATATGAATAAAGCAAGTATGATAAAGGTTTAGATATCACCCGGAAATAAATGCGCAGCAGCGTATTATTATGATTGACAACTCGTTTACACGTACAAAGATGAATCTTCAAAAACAAACTCCTAACGTTCGTTCTAGCCTCTATACTAATCCGTAGATTAATTACAATAATCTTAGACTAAAGAATAAGAGAATTTCTAGAGTGAGAAAGTGGAAATGGAGAGAATATGCATAAGGATGCAATATATTTTTTAGTGTGAGAGTGTATATGAGTGTGTGTTCAAATGAGACTTAGGGGATACTATTTATAGGCCAAATATGGCTCACATTAGCATCCTTAGGCTCACATTAGAAAAAGGTGTGAAAGGTGGTGCACCGGGTACGAAAAAGTAGCGAAAGGTGGTGCACCGGGTACGAAAAAGTAGCGAAAGGTGGTGCACCGAGTACGTGAAAGTATGAAAAAGTGGAAAAGAGACGGGGGGTGGTGGTCGGCACTGCCCACCATGCAGCCGGTGGCGTCTGGTGGTTGGCCGGTGGCGGCTGGCTGCCACCCACCTCGATGCGCCATCTTTTGCTGCGTTGCTCGATTCGCGCGTATCTTCTTCGTTCGGTGTCCATTTGCATCGATTATTTTTTTGATGGATTCGTAATTCAAAAACAAAGACTTTGAGGAAAAGTAATCCCAAAAATATATCTCCTATCTCCAGATATTGCGTACGGATCATTTGAATCTTCCGGCGGGCGTAGAATCTTCATTCTTCATCCGTTTTTGTTGATTCTTCTTCTGTTAGATTCGTATTTTGAAAATGAACATCTTGGAGCAGCTGGATGTTGGTGATGGTCACTTTTGTCTTGAAATCTCATTTTGATGCCCTGAATCTTCAAACGTGCGTGGAATCTTCGTTTTTCATCCGTTTTGCTTGATTTTCATCGTGCAACCTTGTTTTGACCATCGTGGCATGATATCACTTATTTGTATCGTTTTTGAGTTTAAAATGCCAAGAATCGTTCCAGAATGAGAGAGATATTGGTAGTAAAAACATGACTTTTTACGCGATATCACTAAGTCACTAAGACTTTCCTTTTTACACCTTGTTAATACTTTTCTTAAGCTCTAACTACTTTGATTTATGACCTAGACCTCTCCTTTTCAAACAGTTATACATCCCTGGATTATTCGCAGTTTGTCAAAACGTGTTTCATATGCAGACCATACCTTTCATTAATAAACAGTGTACTTTACATGGTAGTTCCACGGCTTCTTACATCCAACATGCGGTCAGGAGTAATTGACAGTGAATGTGACACTCTATTCTAACTAAATGTAAAGCAGTGTAGAAATATAAACCTAATATATATACAACGAGTGGTTTCACTGTGTCTTACTTATTGCATGTCATGGGCACAGATAACTACTTACCATAATTAAAGTTCATGGCTCCCTAATATCTATGTTGTAGTCACGTGGATAACTAGAAAGGGTTCTCTATTGTCACACCCCGCCAAACGCTAATTACAATTAGTTATGATAAATTTGCGGAAGCCTTAATGATGTGGCGGGGCTGCGAACAGTATTTCAACCAACAAATACATACATACTCAGAGCATATGGTTATCGCACAACATCATTTATCAAGGATGCCAAGTTTAACAGTTGTTACAATAGTAGTACGACTATGTAAGTCGTAACAGTAGTAATAGTAGTAGAGTTTAAAACATTTTAGTTTTACAATAATACATAAGTTTAAGACAAGATTTCATAAGTATGACTGCGGTATTTGCAGTTATACAGAGGAAATCCTTCAAAAGCGGTCCCATAAGTATGTGGCATCCTAAGTAGTCCAGGGTTGTCCATCCTGAATGCATGCGATTACTTACCCAGCTAATTTCCTGAAAAACATAGAGAAAGTCGTCAACAAATATGTTGAGTGAATTTACATGTTTGGAAGATGTAACCAAACTCCTGATTTGCGGTGCCAGGCCATATACATAGCGCTCGACGCGCTTATACTCAGGTGTCACCATATGCGGCACTAGACGTGCTAGTTCCTGAAACTTGGTTGTATAACCAGTGACATCGGCACCAATCATAGTGATGTTCCACAGCTCAGTTTCGACTTTCTGCATCTCGCTACGGGGACAGAATTCCTCCAACATCATGTTTTTTAGTACCTCCCATGATATGGAGTAGGCAGCTGGTCGTCCCAGTGATTGGACTTGACTGTTCCACCAAGTAAGAGCCTTGTCAGCAAGAGTGCAGGTGGCATATTTCACCATACAGTCTGGTGAACAGTCACTACTGTCCAATACCGACTCTGTCTTTTCTAACCAGTGTACAATCCCAATAGCACCCTCGGTGCCACGAAAAGTAACTGGATTACAAGCCTGGAATGTCTTGTATGAACACCCTCGGCGAGTATTCGCAGGTGCCTCAGTATTAACAGGGGTAGACCCGCTGTTATTCATTCCATTCTCGCAATTTCGGCTTGCTTCGTACTCAGCAATACCTTCAGCTATTCGCCGTGCTATCATTTGTTCAGTAGTTTCATTATTGTTGGGTGGAGGAACAGTTTCAGGATTGGAAGAAGGTGTCGTTCGTCGACTGTTCTTAGTCATCCGTCGTTTTGGTGGCATGATTCCGTTCTGCGATGAAATAAAATGCAGAAGTCAATGCCAAGGTATTGAATGTGATGAACAAGATTTCACATATTTAACAAGGGAACATTATGAAGAATTGAAGGACAAGATTTTGTATCTCATGTCGCACGACTTTGAAACGCCCATATGTAGTTAGTACAATATAATCACGTTGGCCAGGCGTCATTATATAATGCTAAATACATATTTCTTTTCATCATCATTCAACACAATCGAGTTCAAAGAAAATTCAAGATAGGACTCAAAAATCAAGGTGTGGTATGTTTCAGGATTTTCAAGGAATGGTCAAATGTTATTGGTTGGCTACCGTTTCTAACACACGTATGTAAATGTAGATATAATACCACAGTCGTTTGTTGAATGTAATGAATACGAAATACAATCAATCATAAGTTATATTATATCAAAAAGGTGTAGCGCTGATACAACAGTCAATGGGTTTTCCTATACATATACCCATACTAACAACAGATTTTTTTTCCGTCTAGTACATGTCCAGTACATACATACATCTACCCATCTGATACTAGTCTATACAACACGTGATGGACCTACTAACATATCCATCATCCAAAAGTGGTCGGTCTGATGCCCAGTAGGCACAACCGCCATACACAAGTCTAATAAATATAAGGTAGAAACAACCCCACAGCTGTCCTCAGCACAGCTATCATCACACAAGCTCCAATCATCAACCCTGCTGTCCTCGCACGCCTCTCTAGTACCCTGACTCGAGCACGTGCGGTCTCGGCTATCTCTCTGGAAGCAACCACGTTGCTCAACAAGAAGTGGCAACGCTCATGTATATCTGTCATGTCTCCATCCAGACGGGAGACATTACTCTGTAGCTCTGCAAGGTGAACACCCCTGTTACCAGAAATATGAAACAATGTGCGAATCACAGCCACAATGGTAGGGAGAGTCAACTCTATAGGCTCTCCAGTAGTAGGCAGTGGTGCGGAGGGTCGGGAGGACTCCCCGGTCTCAAAAGTAGAAGGAAAACCCTCCAACGACCTCCACCGTCCCAACATAGGAGTCATCCACTCCAAGTGAGAAAGCCTAGGTACCCTCTGTGGCGGCTCATCACAGTGTATCACCCTCTCCTCTGCCATCGGCGCCTTGTCACGGGGCGCAAGTGGTCCTCTAGGGAAGTCTCGGACACACATCCGTGGTGTCCTCCTAGGTACCGGTCCTCTAGAAGGTCCAGCAGTTGTATGGCGTGTCGCCATGAAGGTAGACCCTAACATACGAGTGGTAGGGTCAGAGGGAGTAGTAGTAGGTGGGACCACATGTGCAGTAGGTGGTGGGGTGATGTAGGCATCACCGGTGTCATCCGATAGAACTCTCAGCTGAACTGGTGGACTCGCAACTCCGGTGCTAGCGTCGCTATGGTAGGAATCCTCAGTCGGCTCCTCATCCGAAGCATACAAATAGATCGGACTGTGCCTCGACATGCTGAGACAAAGAAGTCGTAGGTGACGTGTCAGTCGTATGTTAGCTGTATGCAAAATGTGTATGCATGCAATGAATGTTTTAGCCAAGGCTATAGTCTAGGTCTCTAAGGTTTTAGGTCACTTAAAGACTTCTAGTTCGCTATAACCAATGGCTCTGATACCAAGTCTGTCACACCCCGCCAAACGCTAATTACAATTAGTTATGATAAATTTGCGGAAGCCTTAATGATGTGGCGGGGCTGCGAACAGTATTTCAACCAACAAATACATACATACTCAGAGCATATGGTTATCGCACAACATCATTTATCAAGGATGCCAAGTTTAACAGTTGTTACAAAAGTAGTACGACTATGTAAGTCGTAACAGTAGTAATAGTAGTAGAGTTTAAAACATTTTAGTTTTACAATAATACATAAGTTTAAGACAAGATTTCATAAGTATGACTGCGGTATTTGCAGTTATACAGAGGAAATCCTTCAAAAGCGGTCCCATAAGTATGTGGCATCCTAAGTAGTCCAGGGTTGTCCATCCTGAGTGCATGCGATTACTTACCCAGCTAATTTCCTGAAAAACATAGAGAAAGTCGTCAACAAATATGTTGAGTGAATTTACAGGTTTGTATAAGTATGTGGTTAGTTAAACCAAGTTTGTATAAATGATTTGTTATTCATTTATAAAAATACAAGTTATGTAGGGTTGTTACCCTAAAGTATTGCTATACGTGGGATGTCGTCCCAAAATATGTTACTGGTTATTTACCAGTGTAAAATAAGTTACCGGTATGTCTTCCGGTGTCCAACAGTTGTAGGATTCGTTCTTCCTAAAAGTATGTGGGAATTTATCTAGACTGTGATCCCCTGAAAGGTGAGCTAAACCTCGCAGGTTAAAGTAACGCGACCTAACCCTATAACCAAACCACAACCGGAACTTATGTTGTTTGCCTGAACGGACATTTAAGTATACGCTCCACCGTAGGAGGGTCGTCACGGCAATAGTACTATCCGTATACTCAGTGGCTAGAGTCACCTAGCTAATGGTTACAGTAGCATGTCATGAGGTCTTTCATGCACACAGTCCAAGTCTTGGTCCGTACTAGGATACCTTGTCTAAATTCCCAAAATAACAGTGAATATGTAATATCACAAATCAACAGTTGTATAAAAGCAATAAAGCATTTATAGTTTGATTACATGTGTTGGCATGCAATTTCTATGTTTAACACCCCTGTGTTTAAAAGCAGAAAACATTTAAAAGTAGGGGCTGTAAACTCACTGTGATGTGCTCGGTAAGGAAAGCTAGCAGCCGACAGGTAAAAGTCCAAGGTGTGTTAACCTATATACAATAAATGTATTAACATAAGTATGCTTGATTTGTTTAATCACTTATGTTAACAGTTTGTTTGTTTTGTAGAAATTGTTGATTTCTTAGTAATTTAAGTCGTTGCATTCGTTGGTGACGTTGTGTTGAAATATTGTTATTATTTCTCACGTCGTATACTTTGTTAAGTGTATATACAAATATGTAATCGTATATATATATTTGAATGTTGTTTCGACCCCATTGTACATATACTTGTTGTATACTATTAAGGCGTATGTTGGTTAAACGTGTAATTTATTTGTAGGTATATATGAAAATATATGATTATAAATGTCATATGTACACACACACACACACATATATATATATATATATGTATATCTAGAGTATATAAGTTTTGAATACGTTGTTTACATAAGAAAATATGTAAGTTTTCATTTGTATGTATATGTATATTTATGTGGATATATATATAAAATTTCTAAGGGTCGTTCGTTATCAATTATGTATATATGTATATATAACCATAATTGTTCGTCATTAATAAGTAAAGTTTATGAGTTCATTTTATAATTTCTCGTTCCGTTAAATGTCTCGGGTCACGTTTCATGTTTTCAATTGGTTTGCAGGTTATTGGGCTCGGCCCAATTTGTTGGCCCAAAACAATATACAAGTCTTGGTCCAATGGTCCCATTAACGGTTTATAGAACTCGGCCCAATTAATTTAAACGTACCATTCATTACACGCCCGGCCCAGTTTGTGATCCGGCCCAGTTTGTGATCCGGCCCGGCTCAGTCTACAGCCCGAAGCCCAACAGAACAGCCTAGCCCAGCCGTTCGGCTTGGTCCAGCCGTTCGGCTTGGGCCAGCCGTTCGGCTTGGGCTTCAGCCGTTCGGCTTGGGCTTCAGCCGTTTGGCTGAAGCTTCAGGCCCAGTTCGGCCCACTTAATCAGTCCTTTATTCAGTTTGGCCCATATACGCAGCCCACTAAGTAAATAGCTCAGCCCAGACTACTTAGCCCAGCCCACAGCCGTTCGGCTTGGGTCCAGCCGTTCGGCTTGGGTGCCTAGCCGATCGGCTCAGGCTTCCTGAGCTGCGGCTCTTTTCCATTTTTGCAGTTTGCAACTCGAGTTCTAAGTGGTTTTTAGCTATAATTCGAGTGAGTTCAGTGTTTAGGTGTTTAGTAACAACAATATACATCATTATATCACATTTTAACAAGTTTTTACCTATAAATTTCGGATTTAAAGTTTTGGTTCTATAAAACCAATTTCAAGAATTACTACTTGAATCATCAAATTATCTTGTTATGTTCATAGATTATGATGTTATAACACTTTATAAACGAACTTTAAGCATGGAAATTGAAGAAGTTGAAGTTCCTTACAAAGTGAAATTGATGGTGGTGATGATGATACGAAGAAGATGATGATGTGTTGATGTTGTTACTGGCTTGTTGTTCTACTCCACTTCCTGCTTGCTGCTGCTATTGATGGAGCCAGGAAGAAGAAGAAAAGATAGATGATAATAGGTGTGTGTGTGTGTGTGATCAATCTTCAGGAAGAAGAAGAAAAGGGGAGGAGCAAAGAAATCAAACCAGTATGGTTCAAATACAGTGGCCGGTCTCCTCAATTATTTGAGGTGGTTGGTATTTTTAGCCCGTTAATTTCGGGTACGGGTATAATTGGTGCAATATAAAATAAACATTTTATATTTTTATTTTGTAGAAGCTCTCCTGGTTCGTTATTTAAATTCGGAATAATGATGTTTTCATTATTTTTGACTGTTGTACAAATTTGTACATTGGACTGCTAACATTTAATTGAGTGCCAAATTTCAGTCGAATTTCGGGTTCATATTTTGAGGTAATGTTACAAATGTTTCCGAATGAATGAGAAAATTTGTATTTTTCTCATTTTGATCTTTGAGTGCATTTTAAAATTGTTTATGTTCGTTTTATAATACGTTTTATGTTAAACGTATATTTAACTCGTTTTATCTATAGGTTATAGATACCATAATACTCGTAATTAATAATTGAATTATTAATTATATTATGTCATCACTTTTGCGGTATTTATCTGTCGGGTTTATTCCGATACGTTTGTACGTGACTTTAAATACTCACGTATTAGTACTACTTTTTATTTAAAAGTACTGGGCTGCTAGGCTTACTTCACATCAAAAGTTTTGTTTTAAACTTAATCAGGAAATTAGCGTAAGAATGCACATGCTTAAATGTTAATCAGTACCTAATTCGGAGAGTTGTCACATTCTCCCCCCGTTAGGGAAATCTCGTCCCGAGATTTAATTCATGTCGTGAGTCGCGGTCACGATTTCAAATAGTCGAGGATACTTCTTGCGCATTTCATCCTCACGCTCCCAGGTGAACTTTGGGCCATGTTTTGAGTTCCAACGAACTTTAACTAGCTTGATTCGTTTGTGTCGAAGTTTCTGTGTTTTCGTGTCCATAACTTCGATAGGTTCCTCCACAAAGTTTAGTCTTGAGTCAATGAAAACTTCGTCCGGAGGGATGATATGTGTTTCATCAGAAAGACACCTTTTCAAGTTAGATATATGAAAGGTGTCATGGATACTACTAAGCTCTTGCGGTAGTTTGAGCTTGTAGGCGACAGGACCAATCCTTGCTAGGATCTCGAATGGTCCGATGTATCATGGGTTCAGTTTACCTCGTTTACCAAATCGTACGACCCCTTTCCAGGGTGCAACTTTGAGTAGGACTTTGTCACCTTCTTGAAATTCTAAAGGTTTTCGTCTGTTATCGGCATAACTCTTTTGTCGGTCACGTGCTGTTTTCAATCGGTTAAGCACTTGAGATATCTTGTCCGTAGTTTCTTGGACTATCTCTGGACCCGATAATTGTCTGTCGCCCAACTCTGCCCAACAGAGTGGCGATCGGCACTTGCGTCCATACAATGCCTCAAATGGTGCCATCTGTATGCTGGTGTGATAACTGTTATTATATGAAAATTCTGCTAGAGGTAGGTGTGTATCCCAATTACCTCCAAAGTCTATCACACATGCTCTCAACAGGTTTTCGAGTGTTTGTATCGTTCGCTCGCTCTGGCCGTCAGTTTGTGGGTGGTAGGCAGTACTCATGTCGAGTCTAGTACCCAATGCATGTTGAAGTGTTTGCCAGAAGCGAGAAGTGAATCGTGCTTCTTTATCAGAGATGATGGATAATGGCACCCCATGTCGAGAAACGACCTCTTTCAAATAGATTCTAGTCAGCTTCTCCATTTTGTCTGTTTCTTTGATAGCAAGGAAGTGGGCTGATTTCGTTAATCGATCGACAATCACCCATATGGTGTCAACTCCGGATGTTGTTCTCGGTAACTTCGTGATGAAGTCCATCGTGATGTGTTCCCATTTCCATTTGGGCATTTCAGGTTGTTGCAAAAGCCCAGACGGCTTTTGATATTCAACTTTGACTCTTGCACACGTCAAGCACTCACTAACGTATGTGGCAATGTCTCGTTTCATGCCAGGCCACCAGTAAAATCCTTTCAAGTCGTGATACATCTTATCTGCACCAGGATGTATCGAGTAGTTAGACTTATGTGCTTCGTCCAAAATCAATCGGCATAATTCGTCTACGCATGGTACCCAAATTCGGTTCATGAAGTGCAACACTCCGTTGTCCTTGGTTTCAAGTTGTTTCTCCATTCCCTTCAAGGATTCTTCCTTAAGGTGTTCGGGAATGAAAGCTGATTGTTGAGCGTCACGAATTTGAGTAATGAGATTCGAGTGGATTGTCAATCCTAAAGCTCGGACTCTACGGGGTTTGACTCGTTCCTTACGACTCAATGCGTCAGCTACAACGTTTGCTTTGCCCGGGTGATACCTAATATCACAGTCGTAATCGTTCAGTAATTCGACCCAACGACGTTGTCTCATGTTGAGTTCTTTCTGGTCGAATATATGTTGGAGACTTTTGTGATCCGTGAAGATAGTACACTTTGTACCATATAGGTAGTGTTTCCAAATCTTAAGTGCAAAAACGACAGCTCCTAGCTCTAAGTCATGCGTCGTATAGTTCTTTTCGTGAACTTTCAATTGTCGGGACGCGTAAGCAATGACTTTGTCGTTTTGCATCAACACGCAACCCAATCCCTGATGTGAAGCATCACAGTAGACAACAAAGTTTTCTACTCCTTCAGGTAGTGATAGGATTGGTGCGGTACTTAGTTTCTGTTTCAACAATTGGAAAGCAATCTCTTGCTCCTCGCCCCAATCAAATTTCTTATCCTTTTGAGTTAGAGCGGTAAGTGGTTGGGCTATTTTCGAGAAGTTCTCGATGAAGCGTCGGTAATAGCCGGCTAGCCCAAGAAATTGTCGTATCTCGGATGGTGTTTTTGGGGCTTCCCAGTTCTTAATTGCCTCGATTTTGGATGGGTCCACATGAATTCCATTGTTATTGATCACATGACCAAGGAAATGAACCTCGCGCATCCAAAATTCACACTTAGAGAACTTTGTGTAAAGCTTCTCTTTCTCCAGTAATTCAAGAATCATTGTCAAATGTTTCTCGTGATCCTCCTTCGTTCGGGAGTATATCAATATGTCATCGATCACGAACTTATCAAGATAAGGTTTGCATACTCTATTCATGAGGTCCATGAACACTGCTGGTGCGTTCGTCAGTCCGAATGGCATGACTAGGAACTCGTAATGACCGTATCGAGTCCTAAACGCAGTCTTAGGAATATCCTCATCCCGAACCTTCAGATGATGGTATCCAGATCGCAAGTCGATCTTCGAATAATAACTTGACCCTTGTAGCTGGTCAAATAAGTCATCGATGCGAGGTAGTGGGTATCGATTCTTAATAGTTACTTTGTTCAGTTCCCGATAATCGATACACATTCGCATTGATCCATCCTTTTTCTTAACGAACAAAACCGGAGCTCCCCAAGGTGAAAAGCTCGGTCGGATGAATCCTAAGTCTAAGAGTTCCTGAAGTTGTGCAGACAACTCTTGCATTTCTGATGGAGCAAGACGGTAAGGTGCACGAGCAATTGGTGCTGCTCCAGGAACTAGGTCGATATGAAATTCAACCTGTCGTGGGGGTGGTAATCCTGGTAACTCATCAGGAAACACTCCCGGGTAGTCACGTACGATAGGTACGTCGTCTATATGTCGCTCCTCGGATTTCTTTTCTACAACGTGTGCCAAGAATGCTTGGTATCCCTTTCGGAGATATTTACGGGCCTTCAAGCATGTAATCATTTTTGTGGCACTTTTTCGTTTCTCACCTTTGACCATGAGAGTTTCTCCTGTCGGTAGTGGTAAGCGTACCAGCTTATCGTGACATATGATTTCGGCGCGGTTCTTAGACAACCAGTCCATGCCGACTACAACGTCAAAACTTCCCAACTTAACCGGTAGTAAGTCTATTTCGAAGAGATGACCTTCTAATTCCAAGGTACATCCCGGTACTATTTCTCCTGACTCGATTAACTCACCATTGGCTAGTTCAATTGTGTATTTGTTATCTAACTTTCGTGATTCAAGTTCTAATAGTGGTCTAAACTCATTAGACACGAAACTTAAATCAGCACCTGAATCGATTAACACAGAGGCATAATGGTTGTTTACAAGAAACGTACCAGTGACGGTGTTAGGGTCCTGGCGTGCCTCTTGTGCTCCAATCACAAATGCTCGTCCTTGAGCCGGCTGATTGATGATGTTGTTGGCTCGGTTGTTGTTACCACGGTTGTTGGTGTTGTTGCGGTTTTGGTTGTTGAGTCGAGGGCAACGGTTCCGATAGTGCCTCGTGTCGCCACATTCAAAACACCCTTGGTTTCGGCGTTCGGTGTTTTCCCTAGGGGTAGGGTTAGCTTTGCAGTTTTGGGTTTTGTGACCCCAACCTCTACAGTTGTTGCGATACCAACATTCACCCTCGTGGTGTTTGCCACATTTGTCACACTTAGGTTTGTTACCCAAGTATGGCTTTGATTCCATAGTGGTGGCAGCATAGGACTTTGGGTTCCCAGACCCCTTCTTACTTGTCTGACCCTGACGGTCACTTCCTCTATCATTCCACTTACGCTTTGTACCTCCAGAACTGCCAGCTTCAGTACTGCTCGGCTCAACCTTGCCCGAAGCAGTTTTCTTGGTCAGTGTTCCCATCCTGACTGCCTCATCGGTCAGACTTTGCGCTAAAACAACAGCGCTCCTGAATGTGTCAGGTTTGGAAGATGTAACCAAACTCCTGATTTGCGGTGCCAGGCCATATACATAGCGCTCGACGCGCTTATACTCAGGTGTCACCATATGCGGCACTAGACGTGCTAGTTCCTGAAACTTGGTTGTATAACCAGTGACATCGGCACCAATCATAGTGATGTTCCACAGCTCAGTTTCGACTTTCTGCATCTCGCTACGGGGACAGAATTCCTCCAACATCATGTTTTTCAGTACCTCCCATGACATGGAGTAGGCAGCTGGTCGTCCCAGTGATTGGACTTGACTGTTCCACCAAGTAAGAGCCTTGTCAGCTAGAGTGCAGGTGGCATATTTCACCATACAGTCTGGTGAACAGTCACTAATGTCCAATACCGACTCTGTCTTTTCTAACCAGTGTACAATCCCAATAGCACCCTCGGTGCCACGAAAAGTAACTGGATTACAAGCCTGGAATGTCTTGTATGAACACCCTCGGCGAGTATTTGCAGGTGCCTCAGTATTAACAGGGGTAGACCCGCTGTTATTCATTCCATTCTCGCGATTTCGGCTTGCTTCGTACTCAGCAATACCTTCAGCTATTCGCCGTGCTATCATTTGTTCAGTAGTTTCGTTATTGTTGGGTGGAGGAACAGTTTCAGGATTGGAAGAAGGTGTCGTTCGTCGACTGTTCTTAGTCATCCGTCGTTTTGGTGGCATGATTCCGTTCTACGATGAAATAAAATGCAGAAGTCAATGCCAAGGTATTGAATGTGATGAACAAGAATTCACATTTTTAACAAGGGAACATTATGAAGAATTGAAGGACAAGATTTTGTATCTCATGTCGCACAACTTTGAAACGCCCATATGTAGTTAGTACAATATAATCACGTTGGCCAGGCGTCATTATATAATGCTAAATACATATTTCTTTTCATCATCATTCAACACAATCGAGTTCAAAGAAAATTCAAGATAGGACTCAAAAATCAAGGTGTGGTATGTTTCAGGATTTTCAAGGAATGGTCAAATGTTATTGGTTGGCTACCGTTTCTAACACACGTATGTAAATGTAGATATAATACCATATTCGTTTGTTGAATGTAATGAATACGAAATACAATCAAACATAAGTTATATTATATCAAAAAGGTGTAGCGCTGATACAACAGTCAATGGGTTTTCCTATACATATACCCATACTAACAACAGATTTTTTTTTTCCGTCTAGTACATGTCCAGTACATACATACATCTACCCATCTGATACTAGTCTATACAACACGTGATGGACCTACTAACATATCCATCATCCAAAAGTGGTCGGTCTGATGCCCAGTAGGCACAACCGCCATACACAAGTCTAATGAAAATAAGGTAGAAACAACCCCACAGCTGTCCTCAGCACAGCTATCATCACACAAGCTCCAATCATCAACCCTGCTGTCCTCGCACGCCTCTCTAGTACCCTGACTCGAGCACGTGCAGTCTCGGCTATCTCTCTGGCATCAACCACGTTGCTCAACAAGAAGTGGCAACGCTCATGTATGTCTGTCATGTCTCCATCCAGACGGGAGACATCACTCTGTAGCTCTGCAAGGTAAACACCCCTGTTACCAGAAATACGAAACAATGTGCGAATCACAGCCACAATGGTAGGGAGAGTCAACTCTATAGGCTCTCCAGTAGTAGGCAGTGGTGCGGAGGGTCGGGAGGACTCCCCGGTCTCAAAAGTAGAAGGAAAACCCTCCAACGACCTCCACCGTCCCAACATAGGAGTCATCCACTCCAAGTGAGAAAGCCTAGGTACCCTCTGTGGCGGCTCATCACAGTGTATCACCCTCTCCTCTGCCATCGGCGCCTTGTCACGGGGCGCAAGTGGTCCTCTAGGGAAGTCTCGGACACACATCCGTGGTGTCCTCCTAGGTACCGGTCCTCTAGAAGGTCCAGCAGTTGTATGGCGTGTCGCCATGAAGGTAGACCCTAACATACGAGTGGTAGGGTCAGAGGGAGTAGTAGTAGGTGGGACCACATGTGCAGTAGGTGGTGGGGTGATGTAGGCATCACCGGTGTCATCCGATAGAACTCTCAGCTGAACTGGTGGACTCGCAACTCCGGTGCTAGCGTCGCTATGGTAGGAATCCTCAGTCGGCTCCTCATCCGAAGCATACAAATAGATCGGACTGTGCCTCGACATGCTGAGACAAAGAAGTCGTAGGTGACGTGTCAGTCGTATGTTAGCTGTATGCAAAATGTGTATGCATGCAATGAATGTTTTAGCCAAGGCTATAGTCTAGGTCTCTAAGGTTTTAGGTCACTTAAAGACTTCTAGTTCGCTATAACCAATGGCTCTGATACCAAGTCTGTCACACCCCGCCAAACGCTAATTACAATTAGTTATGATAAATTTGCGGAAGCCTTAATGATGTGGCGGGGCTGCGAACAGTATTTCAACCAACAAATACATACATACTCAGAGCATATGGTTATCGCACAACATCATTTATCAAGGATGCCAAGTTTAACAGTTGTTACAAAAGTAGTACGACTATGTAAGTCGTAACAGTAGTAATAGTAGTAGAGTTTAAAACATTTTAGTTTTACAATAATACATAAGTTTAAGACAAGATTTCATAAGTATGACTGCGGTATTTGCAGTTATACAGAGGAAATCCTTCAAAAGCGGTCCCATAAGTATGTGGCATCCTAAGTAGTCCAGGGTTGTCCATCCTGAGTGCATGCGATTACTTACCCAGCTAATTTCCTGAAAAACATAGAGAAAGTCGTCAACAAATATGTTGAGTGAATTTACAGGTTTGTATAAGTATGTGGTTAGTTAAACCAAGTTTGTATAAATGATTTGTTATTCATTTATAAAAATACAAGTTATGTAGGGTTGTTACCCTAAAGTATTGCTATACGTGGGATGTCGTCCCAAAATATGTTACTGGTTATTTACCAGTGTAAAATAAGTTACCGGTATGTCTTCCGGTGTCCAACAGTTGTAGGATTCGTTCTTCCTAAAAGTATGTGGGAATTTATCTAGACTGTGATCCCCTGAAAGGTGAGCTAAACCTCGCAGGTTAAAGTAACGCGACCTAACCCTATAACCAAACCACAACCGGAACTTATGTTGTTTGCCTGAACGGACATTTAAGTATACGCTCCACCGTAGGAGGGTCGTCACGGCAATAGTACTATCCGTATACTCAGTGGCTAGAGTCACCTAGCTAATGGTTACAGTAGCATGTCATGAGGTCTTTCATGCACACAGTCCAAGTCTAGGTCCGTACTAGGATACCTTGTCTAAATTCCCAAAATAACAGTGAATATGTAATATCACAAATCAACAGTTGTATAAAAGCAATAAAGCATTTATAGTTTGATTACATGTGTTGGCATGCAATTTCTATGTTTAACACCCCTGTGTTTAAAAGCAGAAAACATTTAAAAGTAGGGGCTGTAAACTCACTGTGATGTGCTCGGTAAGGAAAGCTAGCAGCCGACAGGTAAAAGTCCAAGGTGTGTTAACCTATATACAATAAATGTATTAACATAAGTATGCTTGATTTGTTTAATCACTTATGTTAACAGTTTGTATGTTTTGTAGAAATTGTTGATTTCTTAGTAATTTAAGTCGTTGCATTCGTTGGTGACGTTGTGTTGAAATATTGTTATTATTTCTCACGTCGTATACTTTGTTAAGTGTATATACAAATATGTAATCGTATATATATATTTGAATGTTGTTTCGACCCCATTGTACATATACTTGTTGTATACTATTAAGGCGTATGTTGGTTAAACGTGTAATTTATTTGTAGGTATATATGAAAATATATGATTATAAATGTCATATGTACACACATATATATATATATACATATATATATATATATATATATATATATATATATATCTAGAGTATATAAGTTTTGAATACGTTGTTTACATAAGAAAATATGTAAGTTTTCATTTGTATGTATATGTATATATATGTGGATATATATATAAAATTTCTAAGGGTCGTTCGTTATCAATTATGTATATATGTATATATAACCATAATTGTTCGTCATTAATAAGTAAAGTTTATGAGTTCATTTTATAATTTCTCGTTCCGTTAAATGTCTCGGGTCACGTTTCATGTTTTCAATTGGTTTGCAGGTTATTGGGCTCGGCCCAATTTGTTGGCCCAAAATAATATACAAGTCTTGGTCCAATGGTCCCATTAACGGTTTATAGAACTCGGCCCAATTAATTTAAACGTACCATTCATTACACGCCCGACCCAGTTTGCGATCCGGCCCAGTTTGTGATCCGGCCCGGCTCAGTCTACAGCCCGAAGCCCAACAGAACAGCCTAGCCCATCCGTTCGGCTTGGTCCAGCCGTTCGGCTTGGGCCAGCCGTTCAGCTTGGGCTTCAGCCGTTCGGCTGAAGCTTCAGGCCCAGTTCGGCCCACTTAATCAGTCCTTTATTCAGTTTGGCCCATATACGCAGCCCATTAAGTAAATAGCTTAGCCCAGACTACTTAGCCCAGCCCACAGCCGTTCGGCTTGGGTCTAGCCGTTCGGCTTGGGTCCAGCCGTTCGGCTTGGGTGCCCAGCCGATCGGCTCAGGCTTCCTGAGCTGCGGCTCTGTTCCGTTTTTGCAGTTTGCAACTCGAGTTCTAAGTGGTTTTTAGCTATAATTCGAGTGAGTTCAGTGTTTAGGTGTTTAGTAACAACAATATACATCATTATATCACATTTTAACAAGTTTTTACCTATAAATTTCGGATTTAAAGTTTTGGTTCTATAAAACCAATTTCAAGAATTACTACTTGAATCATCAAATTATCTTGTTATGTTCATAGATTATGATGTTATAACACTTTATAAACGAACTTTAAGCATGGAAATTGAAGAAGTTGAAGTTCCTTACAAAGTGAAATTGATGGTGGTGATGATGATACGAAGAAGATGATGATGTGTTGATGTTGTTACTGGCTTGTTGTTCTACTCCACTTCCTGCTTGCTGCTGCTATTGATGGAGCCAGGAAGAAGAAGAAAAGATAGATGATAATAGGTGTGTGTGTGTGTGTGATCAATCTTCAGGAAGAAGAAGAAAAGGGGAGGAGCAAAGAAATCAAACCAGTATGGTTCAAATACAGTGGCCGGTCTCCTCAATTATTTGAGGTGGTTGGCGATTTTTAGCCCGTTAATTTCGGGTACGGGTATAATTGGTGAAATATAAAATAAACATTTTATATTTTTATTTTGTAGAAGCTCTCCTGGTTCGTTATTTAAATTCGGAATAATGATGTTTTCATTATTTTTGACTGTTGTACAAATTTGTACATTGGACTGCTAACATTTAATTGAGTGCCAAATTTCAGTCGAATTTCGGGTTCATATTTTGAGGTAATGTTACAAATGTTTCCGAATGAATGAGAAAATTTGTATTTTTCTCATTTTGATCTTTGAGTGCATTTTAAAATTGTTTCTGTTCGTTTTATAATACGTTTTATGTTAAACGTATATTTAACTCGTTTTATCTATAGGTTATAGATACCATAATACTCGTAATTAATAATTGAATTATTAATTATATTATGTCATCACTTTTGCGGTATTTATCTGTCGGGTTTATTCCGATACGTTTGTACGTGACTTTAAATACTCACGTATTAGTACTACTTTTTGTTTAAAAGTACTGGACTGCTAGGCTTACTTCACATCAAAAGTTTTGTTTTAAACTTAATCAGGAAATTAGCGTAAGAATGCACATGCTTAAATGTTAATCAGTACCTAATTCGAAAAGTTGTCACATTCTCCCCCCGTTAGGGAAATCTCGTCCCGAGATTTAATTCATGTCGTGAGTCGCGGTCACGATTTCAAATAGTCAAGGATACTTCTTGCGCATTTCATCCTCACGCTCCCAGGTGAACTCTGGGCCATGTTTTGAGTTCCAACGAACTTTAACTAGCTTGATTCGTTTGTGTCGAAGTTTCTGTGTTTTCGTGTCCATAACTTCGATAGGTTCCTCCACAAAGTTTAGTCTTGAGTCAATGAAAACTTCGTCCGGAGGGATGATATGTGTTTCATCAGAAAGACACTTTTTCAAGTTAGATATATGAAAGGTGTCATGGATACTACTAAGCTCTTGCGGTAGTTTGAGCTTGTAGGCGACAGGACCAATCCTTGCTAGGATCTCGAATGGTCCGATGTATCGTGGGTTCAGTTTACCTCGTTTACCAAATCGTACGACCCCTTTCCAGGGTGCAACTTTGAGTAGGACTTTGTCACCTACTTGAAATTCTAAAGGTTTCCGTCTGTTATCGGCATAACTCTTTTGTCGGTCACGTGCTGTTTTCAATCGGTTAAGCACTTGAGATATCTTGTCCGTAGTTTCTTGGACTATCTCTGGACCCGATAATTGTCTGTCGCCCAACTCTGCCCAACAGAGTGGCGATCGGCACTTGCGTCCATACAATGCCTCAAATGGTGCCATCTGTATGCTGGTGTGATAACTGTTATTATATGGAAATTCTGCTAGAGGTAGGTGTGTATCCCAATTACCTCCAAAGTCTATCACACATGCTCTCAACAGGTTTTCGAGTGTTTGTATCGTTCGCTCGCTCTGGCCGTCAGTTTGTGGGTGGTAGGCAGTACTCATGTCGAGTCTAGTACCCAATGCATGTTGAAGTGTTTGCCAGAAGCGAGAAGTGAATCGTGCTTCTCTATCAGAGATGATGGATAATGGCACCCCATGTCGAGAAATGACCTCTTTCAAATAGATTCTAGTCAGCTTCTCCATTTTGTCTGTTTCTTTGATAGCAAGGAAGTGGGCTGATTTCGTTAATCGATCGACAATCACCCATATGGTGTCAACTCCGGATGTTGTTCTCGGTAACTTCGTGATGAAGTCCATCGTGATGTGTTCCCATTTCCATTTGGGCATTTCAGGTTGTTGCAAAAGCCCAGACGGCTTTTGATATTCAACTTTGACTCTTGCACACGTCAAGCACTCACTAACGTATGTGGCAATGTCTCGTTTCATGCCAGGCCACCAGTAAAATCCTTTCAAGTCGTGATACATCTTATCTGCACCAGGATGTATCGAGTAGTTAGACTTATGTGCTTCGTCCAAAATCAATCGGCGTAATTCGTCTACGCATGGTACCCAAATTCGGTTCATGAAGTGCAACACTCCGTTGTCCTTGGTTTCAAGTTGTTTCTCCATTCCCTTCAAGGATTCTTCCTTAAGGTGTTCGGGAATGAAAGCTGATTGTTGAGCGTCACGAATTTGAGTAATGAGATTCGAGTGGATTGTCAATCCTAAAGCTCGGACTCTACAGGGTTTGACTCGTTCCTTACGACTCAAGGCGTCAGCTACAACGTTTGCTTTACCCGGGTGATACCTAATATCACAGTCGTAATCGTTCAGTAATTCGACCCAACGATGTTGTCTCATGTTGAGTTCTTTCTGGTCGAATATATGTTGGAGACTTTTGTGATCCGTGAAGATAGTGCACTTTGTACCATATAGGTAGTGTCTCCAAATCTTAAGTGCAAAAACGACAGCTCCTAGCTCTAAGTCATGCGTCGTATAGTTCTTTTCGTGAACTTTCAATTGTCGGGACGCGTAAGCAATGACTTTGTCGTTTTGCATCAACACGCAACCCAATCCATGATGTGAAGCATCACAGTAGACAACAAAGTTTTCTACTCCTTCAGGTAGTGATAGGATTGGTGCGGTACTTAGTTTCTGTTTCAACAATTGGAAAGCAATCTCTTGCTCCTCGCCCCAATCAAATTTCTTATCCTTTTGAGTTAGAGCGGTAAGTGGTTGGGCTATTTTCGAGAAGTTCTCGACGAAGCGTCGGTAATAGCCGGCTAGCCCAAGAAATTGTCGTATCTCGGATGGTGTTTTTGGGGCTTCCCAGTTCTTAATTGCCTCGATTTTGGATGGGTCCACATGAATTCCATTGTTATTGATCACATGACCAAGGAAATGAACCTCGCGCATCCAAAATTCACACTTAGAGAACTTTGTGTAAAGCTTCTCTTTCTCCAGTAATTCAAGAATCATTGTCAAATGTTTCTCGTGATCCTCCTTCGTTCGGGAGTATATCAATATGTCATCGATAAACACAATCACGAACTTATCAAGATAAGGTTTGCATACTCTATTCATGAGGTCCATGAACACTGCTGGTGCGTTCGTTAGTCCGAATGGCATGACTAGGAACTCGTAATGACCGTATCGAGTCCTAAACGCAGTCTTAGGAATATCCTCATCCCGAACCTTCAGTTGATGGTATCCAGATCGCAAGTCGATCTTCGAATAATAACTTGACCCTTGTAGCTGGTCAAATAAGTCATCGATGCGAGGTAGTGGGTATCGATTCTTAATAGTTACTTTGTTCAGTTCCCGATAATCGATACACATTCGCATTGATCCATCCTTTTTTTTAACGAACAAAACCGGAGCTCCCCAAGGTGAAAAGCTCGGTCGGATGAATCCTAAGTCTAAGAGTTCCTGAAGTTGTGCAGACAACTCTTGCATTTCTGATGGAGCAAGACGGTAAGGTGCACGAGCAATTGGTGCTGCTCCAGGAACTAGGTCGATATGAAATTCAACCTGTCGTGGGGGTGGTAATCCTGGTAACTCATCAGGAAACACTCTCGGGTAGTCACGTACGATAGGTACGTCGTCTATATGTCGCTCCTCGGATTTCTTTTCTACAACGTGTGCCAAGAATGCTTGGTATCCCTTTCGGAGATATTTACGGGCCTTCAAGCATGTAATCATTTTTGTGGCACTTTTTCGTTTCTCACCTTTGACCATGAGAGTTTCTCCTGTCGGTAGTGGTAAGCGTACCAGCTTATCGTGACATATGATTTCGGCGCGGTTCTTAGACAACCAGTCTATGCCGACTACAACGTCAAAACTTCCCAACTTAACCGGTAGTAAGTCTATTTCGAAGAGATGACCTTCTAATTCCAAGGTACATCCCGGTACTATTTCTCCTGACTCAATTAACTCACCATCGGCTAGTTCAATTGTGTATTTGTTATCTAACTTTCGTGATTCAAGTTCTAATAGTGGTCTAAACTCATTAGACACGAAACTTAAATCAGCACCTGAATCGATTAACACAGAGGCATAATGGTTGTTTACAAGAAACGTACCAGTGACGGTGTTAGGGTCCTGGCGTGCCTCTTGTGCTCCAATCACAAATGCTCATCCTTGAGCCGGCTGATTGATGATGTTGTTGGCTCGGTTGTTGTTACCACGGTTGTCGGTGTTGTTGCGGTTTTGGTTGTTGAGTCGAGGGCAACGGTTCCGATAGTGCCTCGTGTCGCCACATTCAAAACACCCTTGGTTTCGGCGTTCGGTGTTTTCCCTAGGGGTAGGGTTAGCTTTGCAGTTTTGGGTTTTGTGACCCCAACCTCTACAGTTGTTGCAATACCAACATTCACCCTCGTGGTATTTGCCACATTTGTCACACTTAGGTTTGTTACCCAAGTATGGCTTTGATTCCATAGTGGTGGCAGCATAGGACTTTGGGTTCCCACACCCCTTCTTACTTGTCTGACCCTGACGGTCACTTCCTCTATCATTCCACTTACACTTTGTACCTCCAGAACTGCCAGCTTCAGTACTGCTCGGCTCAACCTTGCCCGAAGCAGTTTTCTTGGTCAGTGTTCCCATCCTGACTGCCTCATCGGTCAGACTTTGCGCTAAAACAACAACGCTCCTGAATGTGTCAGGTTTGGAAGATGTAACCAAACTCCTGATTTGCGGTGCCAGGCCATATACATAGCGCTCGACGCGCTTATACTCAGGTGTCACCATATGCGGCACTAGACGTGCTAGTTCCTGAAACTTGGTTGTATAACCAGTGACATCGGCACCAATCATAGTGATGTTCCACAGCTCAGTTTCGACTTTCTGCATCTCGCTACGGGGACAGAATTCCTCCAACATCATGTTTTTCAGTACCTCCCATGACATGGAGTAGGCAGCTGGTCGTCCCAGTGATTGGACTTGACTGTTCCACCAAGTAAGAGCCTTGTCAGCTAGAGTGCAGGTGGCATATTTCACCATACAGTCTGGTGAACAGTCACTAATGTCCAATACCGACTCTGTCTTTTCTAACCAGTGTACAATCCCAATAGCACCCTCGGTGCCACGAAACGTAACTGGATTACAAGCCTGGAATGTCTTGTATGAACACCCTCGGCGAGTATTCGCAGGTGCCTCAGTATTAACAGGGGTAGACCCGCTGTTATTCATTCCATTCTCGCGATTTCGGCTTGCTTCGTACTCAGCAATACCTTCAGCTATTCGCCGTGCTATCATTTGTTCAGTAGTTTCATTATTGTTGGGTGGAGGAACAGTTTCAGGATTGGAAGAAGGTGTCGTTCGTCGACTGTTCTTAGTCATCCGTCGTTTTGGTGGCATGATTCCGTTCTACGATGAAATAAAATGCAGAAGTCAATGCCAAGGTATTGAATGTGATGAACAAGAATTCACATTTTTAACAAGGGAACATTATGAAGAATTGAAGGACAAGATTTTGTATCTCATGTCGCACAACTTTGAAACGCCCATATGTAGTTAGTACAATATAATCACGTTGGCCAGGCGTCATTATATAATGCTAAATACATATTTCTTTTCATCATCATTCAACACAATCGAGTTCAAAGAAAATTCAAGATAGGACTCAAAAATCAAGGTGTGGTATGTTTCAGGATTTTCAAGGAATGGTCAAATGTTATTGGTTGGCTACCGTTTCTAACACACGTATGTAAATGTAGATATAATACCATAGTCGTTTGTTGAATGTAATGAATACGAAATACAATCAAACATAAGTTATATTATATCAAAAAGGTGTAGCGCTGATACAACAGTCAATGGGTTTTCCTATACATATACCCATACTAACAACAGATTTTTTTTTTCCGTCTAGTACATGTCCAGTACATACATACATCTACCCATCTGATACTAGTCTATACAACACGTGATGGACCTACTAACATATCCATCATCCAAAAGTGGTCGGTCTGATGCCCAGTAGGCACAACCGCCATACACAAGTCTAATGAAAATAAGGTAGAAACAACCCCACAGCTGTCCTCAGCACAGCTATCATCACACAAGCTCCAATCATCAACCCTGCTGTCCTCGCACGCCTCTCTAGTACCCTGACTCGAGCACGTGCGGTCTCGGCTATCTCTCTGGCAGCAACCACGTTGCTCAACAAGAAGTGGCATCGCTCATGTATGTCTGTCATGTCTCCATCCAGACGGGAGACATCACTCTGTAGCTCTGCAAGGTGAACACCCCTGTTACCAGAAATACGAAACAATGTGCGAATCACAGCCACAATGGTAGGGAGAGTCAACTCTATAGGCTCTCCAGTAGTAGGCAGTGGTGCGGAGGGTCGGGAGGACTCCCCGGTCTCAAAAGTAGAAGGAAAACCCTCCAACGACCTCCACCGTCCCAACATAGGAGTCATCCACTCCAAGTGAGAAAGCCTAGGTACCCTCTGTGGCGGCTCATCACAGTGTATCACCCTCTCCTCTGCCATCGGCGCCTTGTCACGGGGCGCAAGTGGTCCTCTAGGGAAGTCTCGGACACACATCCGTGGTGTCCTCCTAGGTACCGGTCCTCTAGAAGGTCCAGCAGTTGTATGGCGTGTCGCCATGAAGGTAGACCCTAACATACGAGTGGTAGGGTCAGAGGGAGTAGTAGTAGGTGGGACCACATGTGCAGTAGGTGGTGGGGTGATGTAGGCATCACCGGTGTCATCCGATAGAACTCTCAGCTGAACTGGTGGACTCGCAACTCCGGTGCTAGCGTCGCTATGGTAGGAATCCTCAGTCGGCTCCTCATCCGAAGCATACAAATAGATCGGACTGTGCCTCGACATGCTGAGACAAAGAAGTCGTAGGTGACGTGTCAGTCGTATGTTAGCTGTATGCAAAATGTGTATGCATGCAATGAATGTTTTAGCCAAGGCTATAGTCTAGGTCTCTAAGGTTTTAGGTCACTTAAAGACTTCTAGTTCGCTATAACCAATGGCTCTGATACCAAGTCTGTCACACCCCGCCAAACGCTAATTACAATTAGTTATGATAAATTTGCGGAAGCCTTAATGATGTGGCGGGGCTGCGAACAGTATTTCAACCAACAAATACATACATACTCAGAGCATATGGTTATCGCACAACATCATTTATCAAGGATGCCAAGTTTAACAGTTGTTACAAAAGTAGTACGACTATGTAAGTCGTAACAGTAGTAATAGTAGTAGAGTTTAAAACATTTTAGTTTTACAATAATACATAAGTTTAAGACAAGATTTCATAAGTATGACTGCGGTATTTGCAGTTATACAGAGGAAATCCTTCAAAAGCGGTCCCATAAGTATGTGGCATCCTAAGTAGTCCAGGGTTGTCCATCCTGAGTGCATGCGATTACTTACCCAGCTAATTTCCTGAAAAACATAGAGAAAGTCGTCAACAAATATGTTGAGTGAATTTACAGGTTTGTATAAGTATGTGGTTAGTTAAACCAAGTTTGTATAAATGATTTGTTATTCATTTATAAAAATACAAGTTATGTAGGGTTGTTACCCTAAAGTATTGCTATACGTGGGATGTCGTCCCAAAATATGTTACTGGTTATTTACCAGTGTAAAATAAGTTACCGGTATGTCTTCCGGTGTCCAACAGTTGTAGGATTCGTTCTTCCTAAAAGTATGTGGGAATTTATCTAGACTGTGATCCCCTGAAAGGTGAGCTAAACCTCGCAGGTTAAAGTAACGCGACCTAACCCTATAACCAAACCACAACCGGAACTTATGTTGTTTGCCTGAACGGACATTTAAGTATACGCTCCACCGTAGGAGGGTCGTCACGGCAATAGTACTATCCGTCTACTCAGTGGCTAGAGTCACCTAGCTAATGGTTACAGTAGCATGTCATGAGGTCTTTCATGCACACAGTCCAAGTCTAGGTCCGTACTAGGATACCTTGTCTAAATTCCCAAAATAACAGTGAATATGTAATATCACAAATCAACAGTTGTATAAAAGCAATAAAGCATTTATAGTTTGATTACATGTGTTGGCATGCAATTTCTATGTTTAACACCCCTGTGTTTAAAAGCAGAAAACATTTAAAAGTAGGGGCTGTAAACTCACTGTGATGTGCTCGGTAAGGAAAGCTAGCAGCCGACAGGTAAAAGTCCAAGGTGTGTTAACCTATATACAATAAATGTATTAACATAAGTATGCTTGATTTGTTTAATCACTTATGTTAACAGTTTGTATGTTTTGTAGAAATTGTTGATTTCTTAGTAATTTAAGTCGTTGCATTCGTTGGTGACGTTGTGTTGAAATATTGTTATTATTTCTCACGTCGTATACTTTGTTAAGTGTATATACAAATATGTAATCGTATATATATATTTGAATGTTGTTTCGACCCCATTGTACATATACTTGTTGTATACTATTAAGGCGTATGTTGGTTAAACGTGTAATTTATTTGTAGGTATATATGAAAATATATGATTATAAATGTCATATGTACACACATATATATATATACATATATATATATATATATATATATATATATATATATATATATATATCTAGAGTATATAAGTTTTGAATACGTTGTTTACATAAGAAAATATGTAAGTTTTCATTTGTATGTATATGTATATATATGTGGATATATATATAAAATTTCTAAGGGTCGTTCGTTATCAATTATGTATATATGTATATATAACCATAATTGTTCGTCATTAATAAGTAAAGTTTATGAGTTCATTTTATAATTTCTCGTTCCGTTAAATGTCTCGGGTCACATTTCATGTTTTCAATTGGTTTGCAGGTTATTGGGCTCGGCCCAATTTGTTGGCCCAAAATAATATACAAGTCTTGGTCCAATGGTCCCATTAACGGTTTATAGAACTCGGCCCAATTAATTTAAACGTACCATTCATTACACGCCCGACCCAGTTTGCGATCCGGCCCAGTTTGTGATCCGGCCCGGCTCAGTCTACAGCCCGAAGCCCAACAGAACAGCCTAGCCCAGCCGTTCGGCTTGGTCCAGCCGTTCGGCTTGGGCCAGCCGTTCAGCTTGGGCTTCAGCCGTTCGGCTGAAGCTTCAGGCCCAGTTCGGCCCACTTAATCAGTCCTTTATACAGTTTGGCCCATATACGCAGCCCATTAAGTAAATAGCTTAGCCCAGACTACTTAGCCCAGCCCACAGCCGTTCGGCTTGGGTCTAGCCGTTCGGCTTGGGTCCAGCCGTTCGGCTTGGGTGCCCAGCCGATCGGCTCAGGCTTCCTGAGCTGCGGCTCTGTTCCGTTTTTGCAGTTTGCAACTCGAGTTCTAAGTGGTTTTTAGCTATAATTCGAGTGAGTTCAGTGTTTAGGTGTTTAGTAACAACAATATACATCATTATATCACATTTTAACAAGTTTTTACCTATAAATTTCGGATTTAAAGTTTTGGTTCTATAAAACCAATTTCAAGAATTACTACTTGAATCATCAAATTATCTTGTTATGTTCATAGATTATGATGTTATAACACTTTATAAACGAACTTTAAGCATGGAAATTGAAGAAGTTGAAGTTCCTTACAAAGTGAAATTGATGGTGGTGATGATGATACGAAGAAGATGATGATGTGTTGATGTTGTTACTGGCTTGTTGTTCTACTCCACTTCCTGCTTGCTGCTGCTATTGATGGAGCCAGGAAGAAGAAGAAAAGATAGATGATAATAGGTGTGTGTGTGTGTGATCAATCTTCAGGAAGAAGAAGAAAAGGGGAGGAGCAAAGAAATCAAACCAGTATGGTTCAAATACAGTGGCCGGTCTCCTCAATTATTTGAGGTGGTTGGCGATTTTTAGCCCGTTAATTTCGGGTACGGGTATAATTGGTGAAATATAAAATAAACATTTTATATTTTTATTTTGTAGAAGCTCTCCTGGTTCGTTATTTAAATTCGGAATAATGATGTTTTCATTATTTTTGACTGTTGTACAAATTTGTACATTGGACTGCTAACATTTAATTGAGTGCCAAATTTCAGTCGAATTTCGGGTTCATATTTTGAGGTAATGTTACAAATGTTTCCGAATGAATGAGAAAATTTGTATTTTTCTCATTTTGATCTTTGAGTGCATTTTAAAATTGTTTCTGTTCGTTTTATAATACGTTTTATGTTAAACGTATATTTAACTCGTTTTATCTATAGGTTATAGATACCATAATACTCGTAATTAATAATTGAATTATTAATTATATTATGTCATCACTTTTGCGGTATTTATCTGTCGGGTTTATTCCGATACGTTTGTACGTGACTTTAAATACTCACGTATTAGTACTACTTTTTGTTTAAAAGTACTGGGCTGCTAGGCTTACTTCACATCAAAAGTTTTGTTTTAAACTTAATCAGGAAATTAGCGTAAGAATGCACATGCTTAAATGTTAATCAGTACCTAATTCGAAAAGTTGTCACATTCTCCCCCCGTTAGGGAAATCTCGTCCCGAGATTTAATTCATGTCGTGAGTCGCGGTCACGATTTCAAATAGTCAAGGATACTTCTTGCGCATTTCATCCTCACGCTCCCAGGTGAACTCTGGGCCATGTTTTGAGTTCCAACGAACTTTAACTAGCTTGATTCGTTTGTGTCGAAGTTTCTGTGTTTTCGTGTCCATAACTTCGATAGGTTCCTCCACAAAGTTTAGTCTTGAGTCAATGAAAACTTCGTCCGGAGGGATGATATGTGTTTCATCAGAAAGACACTTTTTCAAGTTAGATATATGAAAGGTGTCATGGATACTACTAAGCTCTTGCGGTAGTTTGAGCTTGTAGGCGACAGGACCAATCCTTGCTAGGATCTCGAATGGTCCGATGTATCGTGGGTTCAGTTTACCTCGTTTACCAAATCGTACGACCCCTTTCCAGGGTGCAACTTTGAGTAGGACTTTGTCACCTACTTGAAATTCTAAAGGTTTCCGTCTGTTATCGGCATAACTCTTTTGTCGGTCACGTGCTGTTTTCAATCGGTTAAGCACTTGAGATATCTTGTCCGTAGTTTCTTGGACTATCTCTGGACCCGATAATTGTCTGTCGCCCAACTCTGCCCAACAGAGTGGCGATCGGCACTTGCGTCCATACAATGCCTCAAATGGTGCCATCTGTATGCTGGTGTGATAACTGTTATTATATGGAAATTCTGCTAGAGGTAGGTGTGTATCCCAATTACCTCCAAAGTCTATCACACATGCTCTCAACAGGTTTTCGAGTGTTTGTATCGTTTGCTCGCTCTGGCCGTCAGTTTGTGGGTGGTAGGCAGTACTCATGTCGAGTCTAGTACCCAATGCATGTTGAAGTGTTTGCCAGAAGCGAGAAGTGAATCGTGCTTCTCTATCAGAGATGATGGATAATGGCACCCCATGTCGAGAAACGACCTCTTTCAAATAGATTCTAGTCAGCTTCTCCATTTTGTCTGTTTCTTTGATAGCAAGGAAGTGGGCTGATTTCGTTAATCGATCGACAATCACCCATATGGTGTCAACTCCGGATGTTGTTCTCGGTAACTTCGTGATGAAGTCCATCGTGATGTGTTCCCATTTCCATTTGGGCATTTCAGGTTGTTGCAAAAGCCCAGACGGCTTTTGATATTCAACTTTGACTCTTGCACACGTCAAGCACTCACTAACGTATGTGGCAATGTCTCGTTTCATGCCAGGCCACCAGTAAAATCCTTTCAAGTCGTGATACATCTTATCTGCACCAGGATGTATCGAGTAGTTAGACTTATGTGCTTCGTCCAAAATCAATCGGCGTAATTCGTCTACGCATGGTACCCAAATTCGGTTCATGAAGTGCAACACTCCGTTGTCCTTGGTTTCAAGTTGTTTCTCCATTCCCTTCAAGGATTCTTCCTTAAGGTGTTCGGGAATGAAAGCTGATTGTTGAGCGTCACGAATTTGAGTAATGAGATTCGAGTGGATTGTCAATCCTAAAGCTCGGACTCTACAGGGTTTGACTCGTTCCTTACGACTCAAGGCGTCAGCTACAACGTTTGCTTTACCCGGGTGATACCTAATATCACAGTCGTAATCGTTCAGTAATTCGACCCAACGATGTTGTCTCATGTTGAGTTCTTTCTGGTCGAATATATGTTGGAGACTTTTGTGATCCGTGAAGATAGTGCACTTTGTACCATATAGGTAGTGTCTCCAAATCTTAAGTGCAAAAACGACAGCTCCTAGCTCTAAGTCATGCGTCGTATAGTTCTTTTCGTGAACTTTCAATTGTCGGGACGCGTAAGCAATGACTTTGTCGTTTTGCATCAACACGCAACCCAATCCATGATGTGAAGCATCACAGTAGACAACAAAGTTTTCTACTCCTTCAGGTAGTGATAGGATTGGTGCGGTACTTAGTTTCTGTTTCAACAATTGGAAAGCAATCTCTTGCTCCTCGCCCCAATCAAATTTCTTATCCTTTTGAGTTAGAGCGGTAAGTGGTTGGGCTATTTTCGAGAAGTTCTCGACGAAGCGTCGGTAATAGCCGGCTAGCCCAAGAAATTGTCGTATCTCGGATGGTGTTTTTGGGGCTTCCCAGTTCTTAATTGCCTCGATTTTGGATGGGTCCACATGAATTCCATTGTTATTGATCACATGACCAAGGAAATGAACCTCGCGCATCCAAAATTCACACTTAGAGAACTTTGTGTAAAGCTTCTCTTTCTCCAGTAATTCAAGAATCATTGTCAAATGTTTCTCGTGATCCTCCTTCGTTCGGGAGTATATCAATATGTCATCGATAAACACAATCACGAACTTATCAAGATAAGGTTTGCATACTCTATTCATGAGGTCCATGAACACTGCTGGTGCGTTCGTTAGTCCGAATGACATGACTAGGAACTCGTAATGACCGTATCGAGTCCTAAACGCAGTCTTAGGAATATCTTCATCCCGAACCTTCAGTTGATGGTATCCAGATCGCAAGTCGATCTTCGAATAATAACTTGACCCTTGTAGCTGGTCAAATAAGTCATCGATGCGAGGTAGTGGGTATCGATTCTTAATAGTTACTTTGTTCAGTTCCCGATAATCGATACACATTCGCATTGATCCATCCTTTTTTTTAACGAACAAAACCGGAGCTCCCCAAGGTGAAAAGCTCGGTCGGATGAATCCTAAGTCTAAGAGTTCCTGAAGTTGTGCAGACAACTCTTGCATTTCTGATGGAGCAAGACGGTAAGGTGCACGAGCAATTGGTGCTGCTTCAGGAACTAGGTCGATATGAAATTCAACCTGTCGTGGGGGTGGTAATCCTGGTAACTCATCAGGAAACACTCTCGGGTAGTCACGTACGATAGGTACGTCGTCTATATGTCGCTCCTCGGATTTCTTTTCTACAACGTGTGCCAAGAATGCTTGGTATCCCTTTCGGAGATATTTACGGGCCTTCAAGCATGTAATCATTTTTGTGGCACTTTTTCGTTTCTCACCTTTGACCATGAGAGTTTCTCCTGTCGGTAGTGGTAAGCGTACCAGCTTATCGTGACATATGATTTCGGCGCGGTTCTTAGACAACCAGTCTATGCCGACTACAACGTCAAAACTTCCCAACTTAACCGGTAGTAAGTCTATTTCGAAGAGATGACCTTCTAATTCCAAGGTACATCCCGGTACTATTTCTCCTGACTCAATTAACTCACCATCGGCTAGTTCAATTGTGTATTTGTTATCTAACTTTCGTGATTCAAGTTCTAATAGTGGTCTAAACTCATTAGACACGAAACTTAAATCAGCACCTGAATCGATTAACACAGAGGCATAATGGTTGTTTACAAGAAACGTACCAGTGACGGTGTTAGGGTCCTGGCGTGCCTCTTGTGCTCCAATCACAAATGCTCGTCCTTGAGCCGGCTGATTGATGATGTTGTTGGCTCGGTTGTTGTTACCACGGTTGTCGGTGTTGTTGCGGTTTTGGTTGTTGAGTCGAGGGCAACGGTTCCGATAGTGCCTCGTGTCGCCACATTCAAAACACCCTTGGTTTCGGCGTTCGGTGTTTTCCCTAGGGGTAGGGTTAGCTTTGCAGTTTTGGGTTTTGTGACCCCAACCTCTACAGTTGTTGCAATACCAACATTCACCCTCGTGGTATTTGCCACATTTGTCACACTTAGGTTTGTTACCCAAGTATGGCTTTGATTCCATAGTGGTGGCAGCATAGGACTTTGGGTTCCCACACCCCTTCTTACTTGTCTGACCCTGACGGTCACTTCCTCTATCATTCCACTTACACTTTGTACCTCCAGAACTGCCAGCTTCAGTACTGCTCGGCTCAACCTTGCCCGAAGCAGTTTTCTTGGTCAGTGTTCCCATCCTGACTGCCTCATCGGTCAGACTTTGCGCTAAAACAACAGCGCTCCTGAATGTGTCAGGTTTGGAAGATGTAACCAAACTCCTGATTTGCGGTGCCAGGCCATATACATAGCGCTCGACGCGCTTATACTCAGGTGTCACCATATGCGGCACTAGACGTGCTAGTTCCTGAAACTTGGTTGTATAACCAGTGACATCGGCACCAATCATAGTGATGTTCCACAGCTCAGTTTCGACTTTCTGCATCTCGCTACGGGGACAGAATTCCTCCAACATCATGTTTTTCAGTACCTCCCATGACATGGAGTAGGCAGCTGGTCGTCCCAGTGATTGGACTTGACTGTTCCACCAAGTAAGAGCCTTGTCAGCTAGAGTGCAGGTGGCATATTTCACCATACAGTCTGGTGAACAGTCACTAATGTCCAATACCGACTCTGTCTTTTCTAACCAGTGTACAATCCCAATAGCACCCTCGGTGCCACGAAACGTAACTGGATTACAAGCCTGGAATGTCTTGTATGAACACCCTCGGCGAGTATTCGCAGGTGCCTCAGTATTAACAGGGGTAGACCCGCTGTTATTCATTCCATTCTCGCGATTTCGGCTTGCTTCGTACTCAGCAATACCTTCAGCTATTCGCCGTGCTATCATTTGTTCAGTAGTTTCATTATTGTTGGGTGGAGGAACAGTTTCAGGATTGGAAGAAGGTGTCGTTCGTCGACTGTTCTTAGTCATCCGTCGTTTTGGTGGCATGATTCCGTTCTACGATGAAATAAAATGCAGAAGTCAATGCCAAGGTATTGAATGTGATGAACAAGAATTCACATTTTTAACAAGGGAACATTATGAAGAATTGAAGGACAAGATTTTGTATCTCATGTCGCACAACTTTGAAACGCCCATATGTAGTTAGTACAATATAATCACGTTGGCCAGGCGTCATTATATAATGCTAAATACATATTTCTTTTCATCATCATTCAACACAATCGAGTTCAAAGAAAATTCAAGATAGGACTCAAAAATCAAGGTGTGGTATGTTTCAGGATTTTCAAGGAATGGTCAAATGTTATTGGTTGGCTACCGTTTCTAACACACGTATGTAAATGTAGATATAATACCATAGTCGTTTGTTGAATGTAATGAATACGAAATACAATCAAACATAAGTTATATTATATCAAAAAGGTGTAGCGCTGATACAACAGTCAATGGGTTTTCCTATACATATACCCATACTAACAACAGATTTTTTTTTTCCGTCTAGTACATGTCCAGTACATACATACATCTACCCATCTGATACTAGTCTATACAACACGTGATGGACCTACTAACATATCCATCATCCAAAAGTGGTCGGTCTGATGCCCAGTAGGCACAACCGCCATACACAAGTCTAATGAAAATAAGGTAGAAACAACCCCACAGCTGTCCTCAGCACAGCTATCATCACACAAGCTCCAATCATCAACCCTGCTGTCCTCGCACGCCTCTCTAGTACCCTGACTCGAGCACGTGCGGTCTCGGCTATCTCTCTGGCAGCAACCACGTTGCTCAACAAGAAGTGGCATCGCTCATGTATGTCTGTCATGTCTCCATCCAGACGGGAGACATCACTCTGTAGCTCTGCAAGGTGAACACCCCTGTTACCAGAAATACGAAACAATGTGCGAATCACAGCCACAATGGTAGGGAGAGTCAACTCTATAGGCTCTCCAGTAGTAGGCAGTGGTGCGGAGGGTCGGGAGGACTCCCCGGTCTCAAAAGTAGAAGGAAAACCCTCCAACGACCTCCACCGTCCCAACATAGGAGTCATCCACTCCAAGTGAGAAAGCCTAGGTACCCTCTGTGGCGGCTCATCACAGTGTATCACCCTCTCCTCTGCCATCGGCGCCTTGTCACGGGGCGCAAGTGGTCCTCTAGGGAAGTCTCGGACACACATCCGTGGTGTCCTCCTAGGTACCGGTCCTCTAGAAGGTCCAGCAGTTGTATGGCGTGTCGCCATGAAGGTAGACCCTAACATACGAGTGGTAGGGTCAGAGGGAGTAGTAGTAGGTGGGACCACATGTGCAGTAGGTGGTGGGGTGATGTAGGCATCACCGGTGTCATCCGATAGAACTCTCAGCTGAACTGGTGGACTCGCAACTCCGGTGCTAGCGTCGCTATGGTAGGAATCCTCAGTCGGCTCCTCATCCGAAGCATACAAATAGATCGGACTGTGCCTCGACATGCTGAGACAAAGAAGTCGTAGGTGACGTGTCAGTCGTATGTTAGCTGTATGCAAAATGTGTATGCATGCAATGAATGTTTTAGCCAAGGCTATAGTCTAGGTCTCTAAGGTTTTAGGTCACTTAAAGACTTCTAGTTCGCTATAACCAATGGCTCTGATACCAAGTCTGTCACACCCCGCCAAACGCTAATTACAATTAGTTATGATAAATTTGCGGAAGCCTTAATGATGTGGCGGGGCTGCGAACAGTATTTCAACCAACAAATACATACATACTCAGAGCATATGGTTATCGCACAACATCATTTATCAAGGATGCCAAGTTTAACAGTTGTTACAAAAGTAGTACGACTATGTAAGTCGTAACAGTAGTAATAGTAGTAGAGTTTAAAACATTTTAGTTTTACAATAATACATAAGTTTAAGACAAGATTTCATAAGTATGACTGCGGTATTTGCAGTTATACAGAGGAAATCCTTCAAAAGCGGTCCCATAAGTATGTGGCATCCTAAGTAGTCCAGGGTTGTCCATCCTGAGTGCATGCGATTACTTACCCAGCTAATTTCCTGAAAAACATAGAGAAAGTCGTCAACAAATATGTTGAGTGAATTTACAGGTTTGTATAAGTATGTGGTTAGTTAAACCAAGTTTGTATAAATGATTTGTTATTCATTTATAAAAATACAAGTTATGTAGGGTTGTTACCCTAAAGTATTGCTATACGTGGGATGTCGTCCCAAAATATGTTACTGGTTATTTACCAGTGTAAAATAAGTTACCGGTATGTCTTCCGGTGTCCAACAGTTGTAGGATTCGTTCTTCCTAAAAGTATGTGGGAATTTATCTAGACTGTGATCCCCTGAAAGGTGAGCTAAACCTCGCAGGTTAAAGTAACGCGACCTAACCCTATAACCAAACCACAACCGGAACTTATGTTGTTTGCCTGAACGGACATTTAAGTATACGCTCCACCGTAGGAGGGTCGTCACGGCAATAGTACTATCCGTATACTCAGTGGCTAGAGTCACCTAGCTAATGGTTACAGTAGCATGTCATGAGGTCTTTCATGCACACAGTCCAAGTCTAGGTCCGTACTAGGATACCTTGTCTAAATTCCCAAAATAACAGTGAATATGTAATATCACAAATCAACAGTTGTATAAAAGCAATAAAGCATTTATAGTTTGATTACATGTGTTGGCATGCAATTTCTATGTTTGACACCCCTGTGTTTAAAAGCAGAAAACATTTAAAAGTAGGGGCTGTAAACTCACTGTGATGTGCTCGGTAAGGAAAGCTAGCAGCCGACAGGTAAAAGTCCAAGGTGTGTTAACCTATATACAATAAATGTATTAACAAAAGTATGCTTGATTTGTTTAATCACTTATGTTAACAGTTTGTTTGTTTTGTAGAAATTGTTGATTTCTTAGTAATTTAAGTCGTTGCATTCGTTGGTGACGTTGTGTTGAAATATTGTTATTATTTCTCACGTCGTATACTTTGTTAAGTGTATATACAAATATGTAATCGTATATATATATTTGAATGTTGTTTCGACCCCATTGTACATATACTTGTTGTATACTATTAAGGCGTATGTTGGTTAAACGTGTAATTTATTTGTAGGTATATATGAAAATATATGATTATAAATGTCATATGTACACACACACACACACACATATATATATATATATATATATATATATATATATATATCTAGAGTATATAAGTTTTGAATACGTTGTTTACATAAGAAAATATGTAAGTTTTCATTTGTATGTATATGTATATATATGTGGATATATATATAAAATTTCTAAGGGTTGTTCTTTATCAATTATGTATATATGTATATATAACCATAATTGTTCGTCATTAATAAGTAAAGTTTATGAGTTCATTTTATAATTTCTCGTTCCGTTAAATGTCTCGGGTCACGTTTCATGTTTTCAATTGGTTTGCAGGTTATTGGGCTCGGCCCAATTTGTTGGCCCAAAACAATATACAAGTCTTGGTCCAATGGTCCCATTAACGGTTTATAGAACTCGGCCCAATTAATTTAAACGTACCATTCATTACACGCCCGGCCCAGTTTGCGATCCGGCCCAGTTTGTGATCCGGCCCGGCTCAGTCTACAGCCCGAAGCCCAACAGAACAGCCTAGCCCAGCCGTTCGGCTTGGTCCAGCCGTTCGGCTTGGGCCAGCCGTTCAGCTTGGGCTTCAGCCGTTCGGCTGAAGCTTCAGGCCCAGTTCGGCCCACTTAATCAGTCCTTTATTCAGTTTGGCCCATATATGCAGCCCATTAAGTAAATAGCTTAGCCCAGACTACTTAGCCCAGCCCACAGCCGTTCGGCTTGGGTCTAGCCGTTCGGCTTGGGTCCAGCCGTTCGGCTTGGGTGCCCAGCCGATCGGCTCAGGCTTCCTGAGCTGCGGCTCTGTTCCGTTTTTGCAGTTTGCAACTCGAGTTCTAAGTGGTTTTTAGCTATAATTCGAGTGAGTTCAGTGTTTAGGTGTTTAGTAACAACAATATACATCATTATATCACATTTTAACAAGTTTTTACCTATAAATTTCGGATTTAAAGTTTTGGTTCTATAAAACCAATTTCAAGAATTACTACTTGAATCATCAAATTATCTTGTTATGTTCATAGATTATGATGTTATAACACTTACGAACTTTAAGCATGGAAATTGAAGAAGTTGAAGTTCCTTACAAAGTGAAATTGATGGTGGTGATGATGATACGAAGAAGATGATGATGTGTTGATGTTGTTACTGGCTTGTTGTTCTACTCCACTTCCTGCTTGCTGCTGCTATTGATGGAGCCAGGAAGAAGAAGAAAAGATAGATGATAATAGGTGTGTGTGTGTGTGATCAATCTTCAGGAAGAAGAAGAAAAGGGGAGGAGCAAAGAAATCAAACCAGTATGGTTCAAATACAGTGGCCGGTCTCCTCAATTATTTGAGGTGGTTGGCGATTTTTAGCCCATTAATTTCGGGTACGGGTATAATTGGTGCAATATAAAATAAACATTTTATATTTTTATTTTGTAGAAGCTCTCCTGGTTCGTTATTTAAATTCGGAATAATGATGTTTTCATTATTTTTGACTGTTGTACAAATTTGTACATTGGACTGCTAACATTTAATTGAGTGCCAAATTTCAGTCGAATTTCGGGTTCATATTTTGAGGTAATGTTACAAATGTTTCCGAATGAATGAGAAAATTTGTATTTTTCTCATTTTGATCTTTGAGTGCATTTTAAAATTGTTTCTGTTCGTTTTATAATACGTTTTATGTTAAACGTATATTTAACTCGTTTTATCTATAGGTTATAGATACCATAATACTCGTAATTAATAATTGAATTATTAATTATATTATGTCATCACTTTTGCGGTGTTTATCTGTCGGGTTTATTCCGATACGTTTGTACGTGACTTTAAATACTCACGTATTAGTACTACTTTTTGTTTAAAAGTACTGGGTTGCTAGGCTTACTTCACATCAAAAGTTTTGTTTTAAACTTAATCAGAAAATTAGCGTAAGAATGCACATGCTTAAATGTTAATCAGTACCTAATTCGGAGAGTTGTCACATCTATAAATTAGGTCTAGTGTCATATATTTAAACAATAACAAAGTATAATAATTCTCATTCATATAAGTTTCTTTTTATAAATTTAAACTATGTTGGAATGAGTTGTTTTTAAGATCCTATCAACTAACTAACGTAGAGTTGTCTGCAATCAGATAGAAGATATGTCACATGGATAGTAAACACAAACAATTACAATACACCAGAAGTTCTCCCAAATGTACTGAACACATTGGCCAACGACTACCCTCGAATCCTATTCCCCAATCTCGGTCGTCAGAGACGTCCGTATCATGGCATGGTCTATTGAATAAATAGTCGTATAAATAGGTTTTACCCTACCGGAATAAGTTGGGGCAGTCTGGTCATAAGCGGTTGGCCAAACATGCCATCATTCGTTCATTATATTATAATTAAACTATAAACAGGAATCATTTAGCACATTTATAATATTGATCCGTAATATAACTACCTTCGGTCGTCCCGGACTTCCATACGTTTGTACTCCGCATAAAGCATTTCCAACACTATATCCGGGAACAGTCGAATAGGGGCTGTCATATTACTTTATAATATTTAATATCATCCCATTATAACTATTTAAATCATGACAAACATATAAGAAACTACTCGCATATCATGGCAATAGACATTTCTAATGTTAATAAATCGTAAACATCAAACAAGAACATTACAAATAATTAATAAAAGAAAGGATAGATATTACCCGTAATTATTGCGAGCAAAATGATGTTTATATTACTTTTGAATATTTCAAAGCGTTACATTGCTAAGCTAGCTACTACTAACTACTACATAATTAATCTCCTACTTATCACTCACTAAATTAATTAAATTAGCTTAGAGAGAAAGTAGAGAGAAAAAGAAAATAAAAGATAGAAAGAGATAAGAAAGATATGAAAGGTGTGGAAGGTGTGTGTGAAAATGAAGCCTTAGGGCTGCTATTAATAGGTGAAATGTGGCTCATGTTAGCATTCCATGGCACACATTAGAAAAAGGGTGAAAGATGGTGCACCGGGTATGAAAAAGTAGCGAAAGGTCCCGCACCGGGTAAAAAAAGCATGGAAAGGTGGCTCACCGGGTACACGCAAGAATGGAAAAGCGGAAACGAGACATGAGGCAGGTGGCCGGCACCTCCCACCAGGTGGCCGGCGGTGGTTGGCTGCCACCCATCCCGGTCCGTTGTCTTTCGTTGCGTTGCTTAATTCGCGCGTATCTTCTTCGTTATGTGTCCGTTTGCATTGATTCTTTTTGCGTTGGATTCGTAATTCAAAAACGAAGACTTTGATGTAAGGATATCCCAAAAATATGTCTCCTATCTCCAGATATTGCATACGAATCATTTGGATCTTTCGGCGGCTGTAGAATCTTCATTCTTTATCCATTTTTGTTGATTCCTCTTCTGTTGGATTCGTAATTTGAAAACAAAAATCTTGGATGAGATGGATGTTGATGATGGGCACTTTTGTCTTGAAATCTCATTTTGATGGCTTGAATCTTTAAACGTGTGTGGAATCTTTGTTTTTCATCCGTTTTGCTTGATTTTTATCGTGCAACCTTGTTTTGACCATCTTGGCATAATATCATTGATTGGTATTGTTTTTGAGTTTAAAATGCCAAGAATAGTTTTAGAATGAGAGAGATATCGGTAGTAAAAACATGACTTTTTACATGATATCATATGTGCCCTGTGCTCTTTTGAGACCTCGGCTCTTGAGCTATGACAACCGTACTCTCATTGTCGCAAAAAATCTCAATGGATCATTTATAGTCTGAACTACACCTAGATCCCTAATGAACTTCTTTATCCACATGGCCTCTTTAGCAGCTTCACTGAGTGCTATGTACTCAGATTCTGTTGTCGAATCTGCAATGGTGCTTTGCTTGGAGCTTCTCCAAGTAATTGCGCCACCATTCAGTGTAAACATAAATACTGATTGCGAGGAGCAATCATCGCTATCTGATTGGAAGCTAGCATCGGAATATCCTTCGATACTCAGTACATCTTCCCCACCATAGACCAAGAACATCTCTTTCATCCTCCTAAGATACTTCAAAATGTCCTTGACTGCTATCCAGTGAGCTTCCCCGGGTGTGGCCTGATAACGACTAGTCATGCTCAAAGCATATGATACGCCAGGCCTAGTGCATATCATGGCATACATGATCGATCCTATAGCCGAAGCATATGGGATACGAGTCATCATAGCTACTTCTTTATCAGAAGTAGGACATTGAGCTTTGCTCAGTGTCATGCAAGGGTTCATAGGAACATACCCCTTCTTGAAGTCATGCATATTGAATTTCTTCAATATCTTATCTATGTATGCACTCTGACTTAGTCCAATTAGTCTCCTAGATATATCATGATAGATCTTTATTCCCAAAATGTACGTTGCATCTCCAATATCTTTCATTGAGAAACATTTCCCCAGCCAAGCTTTGAAAGCTTTCAATGTCGGGATATCATTTCCAATGAGTAATATGTCATCGACATATAGTATAAGGAAGACTACAACACTCCCACTTGACCTGAAATAGACACATGGTTCATCCTCGCTTCTAATGAAACCAAATTCTTTGATTTTCTCATTAAAACAAAGATTCCAACTACGAGAAGCTTGCTTAAGTCCATAAATGGTTTTTGAAGCTTGCACACATGATTAGGATACTTAGGATGTATAAAACCCTCAAGTTGTGTCATAAACACATCCTCAGTTAGCTTACCATTTAAGAAAGCAGTCTTTACATCCATTTGCCATATCTCATAGTCATAAAATGCAGCTATGGCAATAAGTATTCTAATAGATTTCAACATTGCTACAGGTGAAAAAGTTTCATCATAGTCTACACCATATCTTTGCATGTAACCCTTAGCCACCAGTCTAGCTTTGAATGTGTGTACATTTCCATCCATGTCGGTCTTCTTCTTGAAGATCCATTTACACCTAACGGTTTTTATCCCAGGTGTATGATCAACCAAGCTCCAGACTTGGTTATCTTTCATGGTTTGGATCTCGCTGTCCATATCCTCCTGCCATTTAGCAGACTCAGGGCTTGCCATGGCTTCCTGATAAGATGTAGGTTCATCAGAATCTACTTGCGCCTCATCACCTTCAAATATGTGTAAATCATATCTTTCGGGTGTATGTCGCTTTCTATCAGACCTGCGTACAGGTGGTGGATGTATGTCAGTTACTCCTTCATCAATAGGTTCATCGACCTTCTAAAGAGAATCAGTGCTATTATCAATTTCCATGTCGGTTGATTCTTGAATTTCTTCAAGGTCAACACGGCTCCCACCGGATCCTTTGGATATGATATTCTTTTCAAGAAATGTTCCCTTTCGAGACACAAATGCTTTGTTCTCTGTAGGGTTATAGAACAAATATCCATAAGAATTAGCTGGGTATCCGACAAAGAAACATTTCTCTGATCTGGGTTCAAGCTTATCTTGAGTCTCTCGACGTACGTAAGCTTCGCAACCCCAAATTCTTAGATATGACAATGAAATTGTCTTACCATGACATGTTTTAGAGGGTGTTTTGGAAACTTTCTTGGTTGGGATGAGGTTAAGGATTCTTGTGGCAGTTTCTAAAGCATAGCCCCAAAAACTGATTGGAAGCGTTGTGTGACTCATCATGGATCGAACCATATCAAGTAATGTTCGATTTCTCCTTTCAGACACACCATTATGTTGGGGTGTCCTGGGAGGAGTTAATTGTGAGATTATCCCACAATCCCTTAGATGATCACAAAATTCTTGATTAAGATATTCACCGCCTCTATCAGATCGGAGAATCTTAATCCGTCTGTTTAGTTGATTATGTACTTCGTTTTGGTATGTCTTGAACACTTCAAAAGTTTCAGACTTATGTTTAATTAAATAAACATAACCAAATCTACTGAAATCATCAGTGAAAGTGACGAAGTAACGCTCACCGTGTCTAGTTGGCAATCTGAACGGACCACACACATCAATGTGTACTAGTTCCAACAAATCCTTGCTCCTTTCACAGTTGCCTGTGAAGGGTGCTTTTGTCATTTTGCCCAATAAGCAGGATTCGCAGTCATCACATGATTTAATATCAAATGATTCCAAAATTCCATCCAACTGGAGTTTGGCGATGCGTTTCTTGCTTATGTGACCCAAACGACAATGCCATAGATACGATTTATCCAAACCATCTTTGGATGAACCAACATTATAGATTGAACTGTCATTTAATTTTATGGTGGTTTCTAATATGCCTCTACAAGGACTATCCTTAAAGTAAAATATTTCATCCTTGTAGAATAGTATTGATCCATTATCAAACTTATAATCAAAACCATCCTTGAATAAAGCATTAAACGACATAATATTTCTTGCCATATCGGCACTGTAGCAAACATTTTTGCAAATCAAAATGAAGCTAGTAATCTCCAATCATTTCAACTGAGGCAACTTTCTTGTTCCCCATGATTAGATCAAGCTCCCCAGTCCGTAGCTTTCTACTTCTTGTTAGTCTCTGCACATTTGTACAAATGTGAGTATCACAACCTGTGTCCAATACCCAAGAATTAGAAGTAGAAGTATTATTTAGTTCAATCATGAACATACCCGAAGGATTTCCAACACCACTAGCCCGTAGTGCATTGAGCTCATTCAAGTATTTAGTACATGTACGCCTCCAATGTCCTTTCTACCCACAATGGAAACATGTGGCCTCCTTAGGATCTTTGGCTTGTGGGATCTTAGCAGATGATGTGGAAGCAACACCCTTTGGCTTAGGTTTGGGATTGGAACTTGGAGTTCCAACCTTGTCCTTACCATTGGATTTGGTTCCTTTCTTCTTCTTCTTGATCCCTGATATCGCGTAAAAAGTCACGTTTTTACTACCGATATCTCTCTCATTCTGGAACAATTCTTGACATTTGAACTCAACAAACACTCAAATCAATGAGAATCTGCCAAGAAGGTCAAAATAAGGCTGCACGAGAAAAATCAAGCAAAATGGGCCGTAACGCCCAAACTCAAACCACGACCAGGGCTACACCACCCCTAAAAGGGCCGTATCGCCCCCTTAAGGGCCGTATACGCCCTTAAAGAGGCTGTATACCCCCCTTTTGGGGTGGTATACCCCCCTTTTGGGGTGGTATACCCCCCTTTTTGGGTTGTATACACCCCTTTTGGTGCCGGATACGCCCTATTTGCTAGCGAATACGCCCTATTTGCTACCGAATACGCCCCTTGTGGTGTCGAATACACCCCTTTTGGTGTCGAATTTCATAGCTCAATGGTGTATTTCAGTGTAAATAATGGATTAGGGGTGATGTATGTAAATTCGGTTACTTGAAGCCTATAAATAGAGGCTTAAACCTCCTCATTTCACATCCCACACCTCCAACACACACAATTCACACACACATCTAGTTTCTCTCTCTAGCTTTCTTTCTCTAGGTTCTCTCTCTAGTTTCTCTCTCTAGTTTCTATCTCTAGGGGACTAGTGAGAAGATTAGGAGAGAATCCGTTCTTCTTAGAATAGTTATGTAATATAAGTAGTAGAGGCTAGCGGTTGTAATGCTTGGATATTAATCGAAGAAATACAAGCTGTTATTCTGTTCGCAACACGTATCGGTATTATCTATCCTTTCTAGTATTAATTTATCATAATGTTCTTGTTTGATGTTTGTGATTTTTTAATGTTAGAAATGTTTATTGGTATTCCTTGTGATTAGTTGTTAGTATGTTTGCCATGATTTAGATAGTTAGGATTGACGTTACATTAAATCTCTATCTGTATAAATTGGAGTTGTTATACTTTGTAATCAGTATAAAATTTGCATAAATAGACCTTATCATTCACCCTTTCAAGGCTTTCACGTGACTATTGCCCTTAGGATAAGACTTTGCATACCCGAATACTACGTAAATATAGTTATCTGTGTTATTTTATGAACTGTGGAAACGCCATAAAACTGCCCAGTACTTAGTATAGCGCTGGAACCACCTCTGGTAAAGTACAAATGCGTGGAAGCTACGGACCGGTCGTAGGCATATATCACCGTGGATTACCTGAAGTTACCCTTCCTGAACATAGTCTAGGACATGTAAAACTGTGGAAATGCTAAACCTTAACAGTATTATACACCGTAAGTATACTTAGATTTATATGAGCTGTGGAAATAACTGAATGCATCATACACTCCAAGATACCTATGGATGAACGTCTGATTGTAAAGGAGGGTCTATTTCATGACGGAAGTACTTGAGTTTAAAATAAGTAAAAAGGGAGTTTTGAAAGAAAGCGAGGACTTAGCTATAGTCCAAAATGCTTAAACATGCTTAACCTCACATAACAGTAGGATTAGAATAACAAAGTAAACAACTAGTACACAATTAGGTAATAACATTTAGACATAGGTGTTAAGAACGGTCAGAATATCCTCTAATGGCGGTTTGCTACCTTATTCATGCACCCAGGAGATATCTCTAAGAAGGGTCACTTGTCCTTATCGGACAGTGTTAGGGGTTGAGTAGCCTGATCTGATCAGAATCACGATAACCTAGGTACTCAGTGACATACTAATTTAGAACCGGAACTAAATAAGTAGGGTCCTAGTGTTACACCAAAGTTTATTTGTTTGTTAGCTAAATGTGTCCCCAATAATCATCATTCCAACAGAACGCTATTCTAATGGAAGAATAGTAGCTACCTCCCTTTCCGTTCTAGAATAAGTTGTTCATAATCTCAGTTGTTTTAAGATAAGCAAATACCCGTACAGCCCAAAATACACCACCATCCATACCCTTTACCAAACACTACAACCCTCATGAATGTCTTGGGATAATTAGCACCGTCCTCACCTAAGTGGTGGAGATCCGATTCTCGTCCAAGCCTATGACGATGAGTGTTGCATAAATGGCTCTTTGAGTGATTTCAATTGTTCTAGATTAATAGGAAACCCGATACACTTTGAGTGAATTGAGTGACCACCTTTTGTGAGATCGCCTAGTCATGTGTACTCCAAGATCATGAGATTTGAATGTATGCCTAAGAGAATCTTTTCTTGTTTAAGGAAGGATCATCCTTTCTTTCCCTATATTCTTGAAACTATCTTATTTGCATCTGACAGTGATAACTCTTAAAAATGTTGAAGCTCGCTCTAAAAATGTTTTTAAAATGTTTTCAAAAATACTGAGTGTTGCTTGAGGACAAGCAACGTCTAAAGTGTGGGATAACTTGATGTGACGTAAAACGTCATGTTTTCAAGGAAAATATGTAACACCCCCAAATTCGTTGATTTTGTTTAGCGAAAGCATTTTGTTAAGTATGGGGAGTGCTACAATACACAGTACATGCATACGTATCAGAGCTTATGATTACACAGAACATAATATATTAAGATGCCAAATGTAATAGTTACAAAGTTTACGATTCATCGAATCGTATAAGTTGAAAAGTAATAAAGTTACAAAAGTAGATTTCGTAAATATGACTAAACAGTTTAGTTATATAAATTAAATCCATTTGTCAAAAGTTGGCATCCTATTCATTCGTGGGTCGCCTATGTTCCATGTATGCTGGAGGTTCTTACGTGCAGCTAATTCCCTGAAAAACATAGTAAAAGTCAACAACGAGGTTGAGTGAATTCACATGTTTTATGTTTGCGACAGTTGAATCAAGTTTGTAAGGACAGTTGTTAAAACAAATACGTTCACAAATAGTTGTTGCCACAATAGTTAAGTAAACGTTTTGTGGAATGTTATCCAAATATAGTTCGGTTGGGATGTTACCCAAAATACAGTTCGCGTGAGATGTTACCCAAAGTACCGTTTACGTGGGATGTTACCCAAAATACCATTTGCGTGGGATGTTACCCAAAGTACAATTTACTGGTCGTTCTCCAACGTTTCCAAAACAGTACCGGTCATTCTCCGTTCTAAAGACGCACGGGTCGTTCTCCCATCCAAACTCGGCCAGTCGTTCTCTGGCAATATATACTGCTGGTCGTACACCAGCGAAACACAGTACCGGTCATTCTCCGGTCAAAAGACGCACGGGTCATTCTCCCGTCCATTTGGCCAGTCGTTCTCTGGCACTAAAATACGTTGCTTGTCATTCTCCAGCATTTACATAAAAGTACCGGTCGTTCTCCGGTTTACCAAACAAAGTTTAATAAGTTTATAGTATGAAAATGTTGTTTCATAAATACCAGTTTTGTGTAAGAGTTCAACAGTTCACAGTACTCTAATTGTTCGAGTAAAACAAGTATACAATCATGTAAGTAAAAGCAGTTATGGCAATCAATAAAGCAGTTGACTATGTTTCTCACCCCAAGTTGAAAGCAGTAAAACAGTTAAAAGTGGGTCTGTGAACTCACCTATTGAGTTGAGTATGTTCGAGTGCTAGCAAAGTCTAAAGCCCAAGTATAGTCTGGTATCTCCTAACATCCTAAACGTATGAGATTTTGATAAGTACGTGGATGTCTAAGTCGACCATCCATGCTAGTGTTCGTACAACTAAGTTATGTCAAAAGTATTTGTTTAACGTTTACGTTTGTATTTTGTAGTTGTGAAAATGTATACGACTCGTTGATAACTGTTTGTAATAGTAATCTATGAAAACATTTTTATATTTGTTTCATTGTGTTTCATAAAGTATGAAATTGTGTACGGGGGCAGCGCCCTTGGTAGCGGGGTCCAAGGGGTGGCAACCCCTGGTGGGGTGCAAGGGGCAAAGCCCTTGGCTGGGGTCGAGCATTTCTGCTATGTTGCTGTAGTAAAAACGCATTCGAAATTTCATTTTGGAGTAAAATCAGGTGGTTAAATCTCATCCTAAACACTTAGTGAAAAAGTTGTAAACTTTCTGTTTTTAGCGTCACTTGAGGCGTCACTTGCCTTAGGGTAGCGACACTTAGGAAGTGTCGCATAAAATGGTAAGTTCTGCATTATTAGCGTCACTCCAGGAAGTGACGCATATGGGGCGTCACTTAAACAAGTGACGGGTACAAGTGTCGGGTATAAATCAGTATTCAAGTATAGGCGTCACTTAAGCTAGTGACGCATGGTAGTGACGGGTAGAAGTGTCGGTGTAAGTTTCAGAAAAAGAGGGTTTGTAGCATCACTTAGCGAAGTGACGCTAAAAGAGGGCTTTATGCGACACTTAGTGCGTCACATAAGTGACACGGTACTATTTTTGTGCCTGATGCGTCACTTAGACTGTTTGTAGATCAGTTTAAAGACATTGAATTTAAGCTTCGATTTGGACATAATCAGTTGATAAAAACACTAAAACATGGTATATTAAGTATTATAAACATGAGATATCAAAAAAAATAGTAAGATTTAAGAATTTACGAGATTGTCGGGATCTTACAAAATTGTCGTCGTGAAAATCCGAGAAGATGGAAGTGTAGATCTCGTTGTCGTGATCGTTTTTCTCTAAATGGTCCAAGTGATTTACGGTGGTTTGGTGGTGGTTTTTGGGTGCTTTAAGGTGGTGGTGGCGTGTTTTTAGAGAGAGATGAGAGAAAAAGAAGAAATAAGTGAGAGAAAGAGATGAGAGAAAATAAAAGAAAAGGGGAGGTGGGAGGGAGTTTTGTCTCCTTTTTATGCCTCCATGGTTGCGCTCCGTGTGGTGTTCGTTTCCCCAATTGTTTAAACGTTAAGATATTTTTAATCAAATAATTTTGTAAAGTTAATTTAATTTAGTTACAAAATTTTATTTAAAATTTTGTCCACCAACAGTCGCATATTTTTGTCACGTTTGTCCACCAACAGTCGCATTTTTAGTCAAATAATCGATATTATCTATCCTTTCTAGTATTAATTTATCATAATGTTCTTGTTTGATGTTTGTGATTTTTTAATGTTAGAAATGTTTATTGGTATTCCTTGTGATTAGTTGTTAGTATGTTTGCCATGATTTAGATAGTTAGGATTGACGTTACATTAAATCTCTATCTGTATAAATTGGAGTTGTTATACTTTGTAATCAGTATAAAATTTGCATAAATAGACCTTATCATTCACCCTTTCAAGGCTTTCACGTGACTATTGCCCTTAGGATAAGACTTTGCATACCCGAATACTACGTAAATATAGTTATCTGTGTTATTTTATGAACTGTGGAAACGCCATAAAACTGCCCAGTACTTAGTATAGCGCTGGAACCACCTCTGGTAAAGTACAAATGCGTGGAAGCTACGGACCGGTCGTAGGCATATATCACCGTGGATTACCTGAAGTTACCCTTCCTGAACATAGTCTAGGACATGTAAAACTGTGGAAATGCTAAACCTTAACAGTATTATACACCGTAAGTATACTTAGATTTATATGAGCTGTGGAAATAACTGAATGCATCATACACTCCAAGATACCTATGGATGAACGTCTGATTGTAAAGGAGGGTCTATTTCATGACGGAAGTACTTGAGTTTAAAATAAGTAAAAAGGGAGTTTTGAAAGAAAGCGAGGACTTAGCTATAGTCCAAAATGCTTAAACATGCTTAACCTCACATAACAGTAGGATTAGAATAACAAAGTAAACAACTAGTACACAATTAGGTAATAACATTTAGACATAGGTGTTAAGAACGGTCAGAATATCCTCTAATGGCGGTTTGCTACCTTATTCATGCACCCAGGAGATATCTCTAAGAAGGGTCACTTGTCCTTATCGGACAGTGTTAGGGGTTGAGTAGCCTGATCTGATCAGAATCACGATAACCTAGGTACTCAGTGACATACTAATTTAGAACCGGAACTAAATAAGTAGGGTCCTAGTGTTACACCAAAGTTTATTTGTTGGTTAGCTAAATGTGTCCCCAATAATCATCATTCAAACAAAACGCTATTCTAATGGAAGAATAGTAGCTACCTCCCTTTCCGTTCTAGAATAAGTTGTTCATAATCTCAGTTGTTTTAAGATAAGCAAATACCCGTACAACCCAAAATACACCACCATCCATACCCTTTACCAAACACTACAACCCTCATGAATGTCTTGGGATAATTAGCACCGTCCTCACCTAAGTGGTGGAGATCCGATTCTCGTCCAAGCCTATGACGATGAGTGTTGCATGAATGGCTATTTGAGTGATTTCAATTGTTCTAGATTAATAGGAAACCCGATACACTTTGAGTGAATTGAGTGACCACCTTTTGTGAGATCGCCTAGTCATGTGTACTCCAAGATCATGAGATTTGAATGTATGCCTAAGAGAATCTTTTCTTGTTTAAGGAAGGATTACTGGTCATCAAGTGATAAGTCAATTACTGGTTTAGTCTCTGAGCTTAAAGCTGACAAACTAGAACAGGGTAATAAAATGTTTCAAGAAAAGGCTAAGCAACAGATAGAATATGTGAGCAAAGCTAATAAATCTAGGAATGGTCTATGTTATATTAGAAAAATAGTTAAACAAGAGTCTAAATTTATGAATAATGTGAATCTCTATGATAAATGTGTTAATTGTGCTTGTAAAACAAGATCTTCTACATCAAAACCATTTAATAAAACTGCATCAAGAGGCAATCAAAGAAATTGGAACCAAATGGTTTCACAAAGATTGGGGCAGAATTTTCAATTGGTGAAGGAAAGATCTTGTTATATCTGTGGAAAAACCGATCATCTTCAACATGATTGTTATCACAATCCTAAGAATTTCAATAGGATTGTGAAACCATTGTGGACAGCAGCAAACTTGATTAATAAACAAAATGTGGACAGTAGCAAACTTGATTAATAAACAAAATTTGAAAACCAAAGTTAATCATGTTGCCACTGTCAAGAGGATGAAGAATAAGGCTAACAGTGGTACAACTGCAGCCACTGCTACTTTTGCGACAGTGGTACCACCAAACAAAGCCAACAGGGGCAAGAAGACTACAACAGTGGACTGTGTTGCCATTGTCAAGCATGGACTCATTGCTAGTGGTAAACATTCCAACAGAATGTTTATACCAAGGCAGGCTACCACTGCTAGAGTGATTAACACAGGTCTAAGAGTTACCACTGTTAGGTCAATTCCCACTGTTAGGTCTGATATTAGTTAGATTTGGAAACCAAAGAACATTGTTGCATCTAAAGTGTTCAAATCTAATAGTGCATCAAAATCAATTATCTTACAGAGAGTTGATTTTCAAGATACACATCGGAAACCCAAAACCAAATTGGTTTGGGTTCCCAAGAGAAACTAATTCTCTTTTTGATTATTTGTGCAGGGCAAGCGAAAGAGCTTATGGCATATTGATAGTGGTTGCTCAAGGCACATGACTGGAGATAGGAACAAGCTACATAACTTCAAGGAGTTTGATGGTGGAGATGTAGCATTTGGAAGCAATCCAAAAGGAGGAAGGATAACTAGAAAGGGAAAGTAAATAGTAGTAAGTTAACCTTTAATGATGTATACTATGTTGAGAAATTGAGATACAACTTACTTAGTGTGAGTCAAATCACAGATAAACAGAATTCTGTTTATTTCACTGACACAGAGTGCCTTATTCCTTATGAAAAACTCAAAATTCCTGAAAATCTTATTTTAATGAGAGTTCCAAGAAAGAATAATGTGTATTGTAGTGACTTAAGTAAGATGGAATCTCAAACACTCAACTGTCTTATATCAAATGTTACTGTGAATGAATCTGATCTTTGGCATAGAAGGATGTGTCACATGAATTATAAAACGATCAATAAACTTGTCAAAAATAATCTTGTAAGAATTTACCAAAAAATATATATTCATGTGATGATCATTGGGTTGCCTATCTTAAAGGCAAGCAACACAAAACTTCTTTTAAGACCAAAATTGTGAACTCTAATAAGTCTCCCTTACACTTGTTACATATGGATCTGTTTGGTCCTACCAATGTAGCAAGTCAATGGAAGAAATCATGTTTCTTGGTGGTAACTGATGATTACTCTAGATTTAGTTGGGTATTCTTTCTCATGACTAAGGATGAAACAGGTGAACACCTTAGGTCATTCATAACTAGAATAGAAAGCAAAACTAATCAAAAGGTTAACATCATTAGGTGTGATAATGTGTAACACCCCGCAATTTCGACATAATTATAAATATTAATTACATGCATTTTTAGGCTAATTCCCTAACTTAGAGTGAATTCACAACACAATTTAGAGATAAGTCTAACAAAGCCCGACTACTTAATACGCGAATTATTACATTTCGTAATTTGTTGTAAATACGTACAAAACAATTGGAACAAAAGCGACAAAAATATACGACTGTTGGTGGACAAAATTATTTAATAAAATAAATTATTAAATAACATTGATGTTTATTAAATATTATGTTGATAATATTTACGAAGTATTTTGTAATGTGAAACGTTTATTTCGTTTATTTCGTAAAGTGAAACAAAACAAAGTTAAAATATTATAGCTCATTTAAATTATTTATATAAAATATCTCAAGTAAAAGTATATTCGGCAACATATTTAAGAATATCATTTAAAAATATTAAAACATTTAACGGTCAGGTAAGCAAACACGGGTAAAATACCACAAAACTGGGACAAAAATCCCCTCCCCTCCTTGTTTGGCTGGCCTACCCAACCCCCCACCAAACTCATTTCTTTCTTTCATTTTCATCTCACCACCATCCACATCTCTCTATTTTTCTCTCATCTTCAACAACAACAACACTAACAACAACCACAAAAACAACAACAAATCGGACACACAACAACAACAAAACGTATCATCAACCTCATCTTCAAGATCCAAGCTCAAGATCCACCATTTTCTTCTCCATTTTCATCTCCCACCTAACTTTCAGTTTCACTCAAATTTGGTAAGATTTCACCACTTTTCCTTGTTATTTCGTGATTATAATGAGTGATAAACCATGTATTAGTGTTCTACAATAGATTATACCCAAAAATCGACCCAAAACTCGTTTCTCCCAAACTGTTACTCGAACAGTTGGTTGCGTCGCATTTGGCCCAAAAACAGTAGTGCGACACAAGCTTTTGTGTTGCATTATCTTTCCTACGTCGTACATAGCGACACAAGCCTTTATGTCGCAGACTACTCAATGTCGCACAGAGCGACACAACACCTGATGTCGCATTAAATTACGGATGTCGCGTAATGCAACACAAAGACCTATGTCGCAGTCATGACCTGTGACATAACAGCCTATCTCGCACCCAGTGTCGCAGGATTCAGAATCTGGAAAACACAAATTTGACTAAGTATCAAGACTCGAAATTTTATCACTTAACGATACCCGAAATCAAATTTTAGATGCGTTTTTGCCCCTTGGACCCCGCCAGGGGTTGCCACCCCTTGGACCCCGCTGCCAGGAGCGCTGTCCCCGGAACCCCATACACAATTTCATACCTTATGAAACACAATGAAATAATATGATAATGCTTTCAGAGATTATTATTACAAACCATTACCAACAAGTCGTATACATTTTCACAACTACAAATTGCGAATGTAAACATTAAAACAAACACTTGGGGTCATAATCTAGTTGTGTGAACACTAGCATGAATGGTCAAACTAAGACATCCACATAATTATACTTATAAATCTCTTACTTTAGGGCTTTAGAGATTTCACTTGGGCTTTAGGCTTTGCTAGCACTCAAACATACTTAGCTCATCAGGTGAGTTCACAACCCCTACTTTTACTACTTTACTACTTTTGAACAGGGGTGGAAAACATAGTACGACTTTTACTGTTGCCATAACTTACTTTGTTTTAGTGATTGCTAACTTGTTGATTACTTCCAACTATCAATTATTAATGACGATTTCATGTTTAATTGATAACTATAGTGTTTTGGAAACTAAGCTTATACATTTTATTAATGATTTCATACGTGCAAACTAATTATAAAGCATCACGAGCTTTCATACAAACAGTCTTTTATTAAAAAACATTTTTGTAAACATACAGAAAGTCCATACGTCTTGGGCAAACATACAGAAAGTCCCTACGTCTTGGGCAAACTTACAGAAAGTCCCTATTTCTTGGGAAAAGTTCCATCCTACATCTTGGGTGAAGGCTCTACTTCTTGAGCAGTGGGTCATATATCTTGGATGCCAGTCCTACTTCTTGGACACAACCTGGAAAGTCCCTACTTCTTGGGCAGTTATCGATAGGTCCTACCTCTTTGACAAACATTTCAAACTATACTTTTGAGCGACATCCCAACAAAACTTCATATTTGTTGAACGTTACTTAAATTGTTATGGCAAAACGTTACGTTACAAACAATTTGGTTACAAACAATTTGGTCAATCAAACTTACACTTAAACATAAAACCTGTGAATTCACTCAACCTCGTTGTTGACTTTTACTATGTTTTTCAGGGAATTAGCTGCACGTAAGATCCGCTTGCACATATGGAATCTAGGCGACCCACGAAGAAAATAGGTTGCCAACTTTTGACAATAGGATTTCTTTTATATAACTAATCTGTTTTAGTCGTATTTACGAAATCTACTTTTGTAAATTTAACTACTTTATACTTGTACAATTTGAAGAATCGTAAAACTTTGTAACTATTACTCTTCGCATCTTAATATATATGTCTGTTGTAATCATATGCTCTGATATGTATTCATGTACTTTATATACGTCGACACCCCCACTCGATCTAATGCTTCCGCAAACTTCTGATAAACTTAATTAAAGTTTTTGGGGGTGTGACATAATGGAACCGAATTTAAGAATCATGAGATGCATAAATTATGTGAAGTTAAAGGCATAGAAAGACAGTATAGTGCACCTAGGACTCCTCAACAGAATGGAGTAGCAGAAAGGAGGAATATGACACTAATTCTGGGCAGAGGCAGTTAGCACTGCTTGCTACGTTCAGAATAGGGTACTCATAGTTAAACCTCATAACAAGATACCATATGAACTGTTATTTAAGAACAAACCACTAGTTAGTTTCTTAAGACCTTTTGGGTGTACTTGTACAAACTTGAATACCAAAGACCATCTAGACAAGTTTCAGAGTAAGGTAGATGATGCTATCTTTGTTGGATATTCTATTCAAAGCAAAGCTTATAGAGTGTTCAATCAAAGAACTAGGATCGTGGAGGAGTCAATAAATGTGACTTTTAATGAGCATACCCTAAATGCTACACGAAAAGGACCTGGATACTTGTTTGATATTGATGCACTAACCCATGCTTTTAGATATCCAAATGTTTCTACAAGTGCAGGTACAAGTGTAGGTAATAATGATGATGGTTCTGGAGATCCAAGCTTTACCAAGAAAGATTCCTTGGAATATGTCTGATGCGTCACCAGCGGTCGGTAAGGATTTTACCCTTGTCGTTGCACCGGCTACTGGCGACGGTGATCAGTGGGTGTTTTAAATTTGTAATTGCGGGGCCTAAGTTTTCCCTAACAATACTAACACTAAGGGTGAGCAAGTGGTAGATATGACCTAGTGTCGTTCCTCAAACCGACTGAATTGAAACTAAGCAAAATCTTAATTATGGTTTAATAATACTTTCATATGAACGGGAACAAAATCTAAAGGTACTAGACAAAACTGAATCATGTAATGATTCCTCATCATCCTAATAGATTCGTATATTTAAAAAGTTCATTCATGACATTAAACTAGCCCTTGCTTAAGACTACCCAATAAATCCCCTAATTATCCACAACGTTCCTCACTTAAAGTGGTTCCGCTACTTCAAACCTTGGCCATGTCCTGTTCTACGATAATCCCCCATGTAGCCTTGAGGTTACATAGTTTCATACCTTTGAAAAATTATATTGACACAGATGACTGACTACCTTTTGATTGGACGTCATTAAAAAGGTGTTGTAATCACGTTTATTGGTGGAAAGGCGATTTGATTAATTTGAAGTTTAAATGTCTATTTTGAAAGATTAATTAAACTAGGTTTCTCATTTTATATATTAGTCTGTAATATAACTATCTTCGATAATTACTCGACTTCCATACATTTGTACTCCACCTTGAAGTGTTACTATATCGAATAACAGTCGAATAGGGGCCATCATATTACTTCGTAATATTGTACCGTTTCGTAATATGACTACCTTCAGTCGTTCCTCGACTTCCATACATTTGTACTCCACCTTGAAGTGTTTCCAGTACTATATCGAGTAACAGTTGAATAGGGGCCATCATATTACTTTACGATAATTAAGACCGTTTATATTTTACTACTTTGATGATCGTAAGGCAACAATCAAACAAGAATATGCAATAAGACGATCAAAGCAATACTATCGATGTTTAATATTTAATTATAAATCATCCCATAATTAACTAACTACATCGCAAGCAAACACAACAAGTATACTACTCTCTAATCATGGTAATAAATAAATCTAGCATAATCAATATAAACGTAATTAATTAAGATAGATAAGGATAGAAAGAACCAGGATTAAATGCAAGAGAGAATAAACTTGAAATAATTGACACAATTCCGAGCGTACACCGAAGATTACAATGTGTTCCTCACTTTCCTTCTATTCCTAATTAAACTTCTAAACTACTTTAAATATAGTTCAGATTTGAAATCCATAACAGGAGCAAATTCCTTCTAGTTCGGATTTGAAATGCATAACAGGAGCAAGTTCTCATTCTAAACGCATACATCGGCACACTCAAGAATCGAAAAAGTGAAGCATTAAAAATGAATGATTTATATAGCTCAAGATACCTCATGAATCGAAAGTTGGTTTGTTGTGTGCCTAGTCATGCGATGCTCTTTGTGAGATTACTAAACTAATTTTCCAAAGGATTTTGTATTTTATTTATCCTTCTTCCCCAAAGTAAATCATTCTTTGTTTAAAATTTTCATTTTCAACATATTTTTAATTTAATTTTGATTTTTTTTTAATTTTCGGGTTACTTTTTGGAGAAGGAGGGTCTAAAGAGCATGGAGTTTAGAATCAAGCGTATACCATTATCCATTTTACAGTAGTGTAAATACTGCAATCCCACACTTAAAGAAACATCATCCTCGATGTTATTCTAAGTTTGACTGGTGAAAAATCCCACATTTAGGATTTGAAACATCTAAGATGCATTCTTTTAGCAGTGTGTGTTGGCTTTGAATCCCACACTTAGTGATTAGCATAGTGGATATGGTATATTTATAACCAAAGAAAGAGACTGGTATAGAAGTACTCCCCGGTATTTGCAGTGTTCCATGGTATGCGTTTGTGGAACTTCATCTTGATGGGTTCACTCTTGATCTAGTCTTCTTGTGATTGGTCTCGTAGGTGTGACACGTTGGATATACTTTCTTTATTTCGGACGTCGAAAACTTGATGCGTCGGACAGTTCTTAAAACTTCTTCGTATATCCAAGTGTGAAAGACAGTTGGAGACTTCATCACTTTTTGGAATGTAAAATTGCGGAAATGTAAAACACGGGTTGCCTCCCGAGAAGTGCTCTTTTAAAGTCAACAGCTCGACATCTTTTCTCCTAGCTAGATGGAGATGGATACATCCATGGGATCCATTGTGTTGATGTTGTGGGCCCCAGGTTGCGGAAAAGTGTATCGAGGTGGATAGATTCTCATGCAACGATTGACTATTTTCGTAATCAATTCAAATGGACTATCTATCGATTTTTCCTTGTAGTTCTGAAGATCCTCTGAAGTTGTCCTTGCAAGTCCGTTAAGTCCGAAGGTGATGTAATCGACTGCTTTAGTGATAGTCCCACTAGGGTCGGTCATGGTGGTTGTGTTTGTCTTAACAGCCTCTCTGGGTGGTGGGTTTTTCCAGAGAGAGCATACAAACGCCAAGAATTGCAGTTTTATGTCTTCATAATTCTTGGTCTTGGCGTCTCCGTTGAATCTTCTGTTGGACGTGCATAGGTCCTCTATTTTCCGGTGCTGATGGTTGTTGAATGGAAAGTTGGATTCCGAGAAAACTAGAGTAAGATGACGAAGTATCTCCTTGCATCCTGAGTGGAATATGAACTTCGTTCTGGAGTTACTTTTCCGTTGTTGAATCTCCCATAGATGGATCGTAACAAAAGTAGCGATATCAAGTAGTGATTCATGTGTGGCCCTAAAAGGTCGTTCGCGCCTTGATTCCTTCCAAACAAGATCACTAAGTTCTTCAATCAATAACTCAACTTGTTTTTCAATAGTGGAGTTGATAACCATATATCCGCTTTCTTTGGAACTAAGGTGATCTTCTCTATTTAGCAAGTCAAGCAATGATGTGAGGTCAGTCATTGTCAGAATGTTGGCACGACTGCTCGGATGTCCAGTAGTCTCTTTCATATTGGCTATAATGGATCCTAACATCTCCCATTGCGTTGAGGTGAATGGGATGTTAGATCTCTTAAGGGCTTTGTAGATCCGAGCATAAGTCCATTTTTGTTGTTGATAGAATTGCAGTTCTGCAGGAGAAAGAGCAAGAATGTTGACTACGCCGCTAATTCCTCCTACTACTTTGTCAAAATTCTTCGAGCAATTTGTGATCTATGATGGTTTGCGGTTGGTATCTTGTGCGTTTGGAATATTCCTCCAGTGTTTCTCCTCTCGTGGGATGGTTGTGGTTACTTCCCGCTATTTCTTCACTAGTAAACGGATTAGTTAGCGGTCTGCTTCTTTTGTGTTCTTCTTTTATCTTTCTCTTTCCGATTATTTCTTCCATCGTTGGTTTGTTTGCTGATGCATTTTTCATCTTTTGTCCAATTCGTCAGAGGTCAATCGGAAAATATGGCGTGATTGCCAGTTACTTTGAAAGTGTCCCTTATCGTGGACCTAGATGTCAATTGACAGCAATCGTAAGGCGGAATCAAACAATTGCTTGTTTAGCTAACAACTCACAAACCGAACACGAGAAATTCAACAAAGTAAACGTGTATATTAGCTTGTATATCTGTTTGGGAACGATTACAATAAGGTTTAGTCGACAAATGGTGCTAGGGTTTCGTCAACCCTAGCCGAAAACCCGTAGGTTTCTATTTATACTAAAAAGTCAGCCGACATGTGTCACTTGTGGAAGTGTCGCATGTGGCCGCCTTCATGCGTCACTTACCTAAGTGACGCTATGCGTCACTAAGGCAAGTGACGCCTAACCAAAAACACGAGTGTCGCATATAATAAAAACTATATTTCTATTAAGTAACTAACGACACTTATTACAACTCGATAGACCAACTGACAGACACCTAATATGTATCAACATACTTGCTAGATTTCCTTTCACTTATTGACTTTGTAGTTTCTTTGTCCTCTGTGGTCTTGTTCATGGAGATCATGTACATATCGGATTGGTCTCCAGTGTTAGGATTGTTGATGTGACGCAAAAAGTCATGTTTTCAAGGCCAATATTCCACGCTTTTGGGAACATCTTTAGTGAAAACATTTCAAAACAATCATTATTCACAAAAATTCACTAAAGTGCTCAAAATATGGACGTTGTTACAAAAGTCACTAAAAACAACCAAATAACGAGCAAAACAGAGCGAATAAACAACAACTAATTCTCACACCCTCATTTACTCTATGAAAAGCACATTCTAACCTTATCATATGATGTCATAGGCAAAAACGAGACAGGAGAATCAAGAATCGTGCAAATCGGATAAAGAACGGAGAAGACACTACACTTTCAGAACGGTTTAAAGTCATTCCGGCAACGCCTGAGATCAACTCATCCAATTACGGTGAAATTGGTACCATAAGAAGCGTAACGGAATTACGAATCCATGGGCGAAAGAATCAAGTCAACCGGACGCATAACGAAGGAGATATGCACGTTTTAAGCAACGAACGGAATCAGCCGGAGCCCGTATACGGCCTTAGGAACCGTATACGGCCCTATACAGACTGTATATGGCCTTTTATAGACCGTATACGGCCCTATACAATCCGTATACGGCCCCTCCTCCCCCTTGTATGCTTCATTTGCTTGTACGTGCTGTTTCACGAGTTGTACGTGTGATTTGGAGCTTTGCCTATAAATAGTGGATACCCCCTCCTCATTCCAACACACCTCTTCATTTCAATCATTTCTCCATTTTTAATTTCTCTCTCACACATTCTCTATCTCTCTCTACCCTCTCTCTCTTTTCTTTCTCTCTTTAAAATTAGGGTTAGGTTCAGTTAGTTCTCAGATAATATTTAACTGAAACTAACCGAGGGTCTACTTTTGTAATAGCATAGGGAATAGTTCAGGGATTTTTATTGTGATATTGTCAAGGATATTGCGGAAGTTCTGCTTGCACTCTCTCTCTAAACGCTTATTCAATCTACGCTTTATTAACGGTTACTTCTTTCCTTATCTGTTATAATGATAATTGCTATTGTTGTTATGCTAGATTTAGGATATGTTATTATGCGTAGTGAGTAATTTTGTTTTGTGTTTGTTCCGATGTAGTTAGTTTATATATGTGCGGGGTGATGCTACTCTAAATATACGATTAGGATAATAACATTATGAAATAACTGAGGTAACGTTATACGGCTTTCATTTGTATAGCGCCGGAAACATCACTTATGTGTGGAGTACGGAACGTGGAAGCTATGAAAGTCGTGGGCACAATCCGTTGTTGAAATAATGTTCCAATTGTATTATAAAATGAAAACCGGTGGTCTATTAATGTTGTATTTATGAATTTCTAAACCAACGCCTTTCCACCAATTAAACGTGGTTAGAACCTTTATGACAAGGAGTCGCGAACCTTGATCAAATGATCACTACCTATCTATGTTTGTTAAAACTAACAACATGGTCTGAATTGTGTAACTGTGGAAAACTATTTAAGACTTTTCGTATAGTACACCGTGAATCAATCAGGGATTTATTGGGAAAAGTGAGGGCTGGTTTATATCATAGATGGTTGAACTTTAATACAAACTTAGTTAAACTAGTCTAGAGTGACCATAAAGTATGTGATACCGGAAAAACCACAGTAACGGCACTGTACTTCGTATAACGTTGGAAACACCATTGGTGGATTACAAATATGTGGAAGCTAAGGAAATGTTGGTGGTTGAAGACTGTAGCACATCCTGGTTTGTTTTCAAAGTTGTGGGAATGCTTGATCGCACTGTACACCATTAGTACGCCTAAGAGCTGGAAAACTGTGGAAATGCTTAATTGTATTGTACACCGTTAGTACCTCTCAGGTTTGGAAAATTGTGGAAATGCATAATCGCCCTGTACACCGTGATGAAAAGCTCTAGAGTAAAATATAGTTAACAGTCACCAAACCAAGTCTTAATCTTAAATGCCTTGTTTGACTTTGTTGTCCCCGTAGTGTTAAGAAAGGTTGGAACCCTAGTGGGTATGCTACTCTATCTCATGCACCTAGGAACTAACATTCCAAGAAGGGTGGTTACTCCGTCACCGGATAACGTTGAAGAGTTGAGCATCCTCCTCCGATCAGACTCAATTTGGCCTAGTGACATACTGGTTGGTCTCCCCAATCTGTTGGGTACTAGTGTTTACACTACGAACAATTAAGCTCAGGTAAGACACAAACCTTTAAAAGACATTTTCATATCAAAACCCTAGCATCACCCCTGCATAAGCTAACGAAGTCATGACAAACACATCTCCTCTATACTGATTACATCCCTATTTCTATTTTTCATTTATTTACTTTTTATTTAATTACGGACCTAAGTAACAAAAACCCCACTCAAAACCTGTTTAACGACCCATCACTAAGATGAATAATTTGTCTTGACATTTCCGTTTGACAATACGATTAGCTTGAAAAATGACCCTAGGTCATACTGCTGCTATACAAGCCGTAGTAAAGCTTAGGTCCCCAGCTCTATAAATTTAAAACACACTGTCTGACATCTCTGTTGCTGTTGGAACAACGACCGAAGTCAAATTCGACCGACCCATAGGGACGTGACAAGTTTTTGGCGCCGCTGCCGGGGAGTTAATCGTAAGACTCTGAAGCGTCCTGATGAATTTTCTACTTAGTGATACCCGTAGTTTAGCTTAATTTACTTTTCCTTGTTCCAACCAAAAATACTTTCCCATATCCCACAACGGTATTTGACCAGATCATCCGGATCCGAATCTCTCATTTTCGTACCCGATCCTGAAATGATTATCCGTACCATACGCAAAGAAAGACGTTCCTGTTTTCCAAAAATGGCCGCTCGTGTTACTCTCGCCGACAACACCAAACCATTCATCGAAGGACGAGGAGGACCGATTAGCTATCCAGTGATTGACGGAGCTTCTTTTGAACATAAACACCACATCGTACAACTCATAAAAGATAACTGCCAATTCCACGGTCTACCCCGTGACGATCCCAACGCTCATATCGATAAATTCATTCAGGTTTTAAACTCCTACAAGCAGAATGGGGTTGAGTAGGATATCATATGCTTATACTTTTTCCCCTATTCTCTCGCTTTACATGCTTCTACCTGGTTTGAGGGACTTGAGACCGGATCAATCACCTCATGGGCCGACATGGGTAATAAGTTTCTCGCTAGATACTTTCCCCCGTCCAAACAAACCCAGGAAAAGAATGACATCACAAACTTCCAACAAGCCCACGATGAAGCTATCTACTCAGCATGGGAGCGATTCAAGAGTTTACTGAGGAAATGTCAAAACCACCAAATGACGAAGATTGACAAGGTCTTGATCCTAACCATCGCATCAACCTTGGCGTCGATGCTCAAGGTAATCTTATAAAGTTAACCGATGATGAAGCATGGAGCCTGATCGAGGATATGACAATGCACCACCACGATTAGAAGTCTGATGAGCAATCCTCATCCTTACCCCTTTCCGCCAGCAACACCAGCCAAACTGAAGCTATTAAGTCTCTGAGCGAGCAAATTGAGACTCTGACGAAACAGGTAGCAGATCTGAAGAAACAACCACCGCAGATCCACCAAGTTTAGGCTTGCCAGAACTATGCCAACCATCCCGCTAAAGAATACGAGGTTGAGTACGAAGATCCTACCGACGGTTCAGTCTACTATGCCCAGTTTCCTGTCAGACCTCAAAACCCTCCTGGTTTAGCTAGAACTTCACCACCCAAAATTCGAGGAAACCAATATCCTCCACGGAACAACCAACCACCCCTCCAGCCCAGGTTTCAGCCACGGTATCCGATGTACCCACAACAACCACAACTCCTATACAATCAACCACTTCCATTAACCGCCACTGAAGATATCCAGCATGCTGAACCTTTGAAGACCATCATTCCAGTCACGAGTACTGATGACAACCTCAACAAATTCATCCAAGGTCAAACCACTTTCAATCAGAAGACTACGGCCCGACAAGACCAGACTGATCTATTCCTTCGAAACCAACTCTCGGTCCTAAAAAGCCTTGAGAACCAAATCGGTCAGTTAGCCCAACGTCTCGATACTCGACCCCAGGGGACCTTACCAAGTAATACTATTCAGAACCCGCACGTCGAGGAAGCCAAGACCTTAAACTCTGATAATCTGACTCCATCTATGACTGCTTCTCCAGAAAGCGAACATTCTCCTGTCCCACCGACAGTTGAGACCAGATCAATGCCCACGCCGAGTCGTGAGATTGAAATTCCTTTTCCTAACTGCTTAAACAAGAAATACAATGCCAAGTCATTCAAAATTGATGAAAAATTCCTAGACACCGTGTCTAGAATCCCCTCTAGTATGAAATACATTCGAAGAATGCTAGCAACAAAGGACAAGATTCATGCCATTCCTAAAGTCTCTCTGAACGCCGAGTGTTCAGCCGTCATCCAGAATGCCTTACCGGAAAAACTAGGAGACACGGGTCGATTCACCTTGCCCTCTTCCATCTATCACTCAGGAACGATACGCTCCTTGGCCGATCTTGGAGCCAGTATCAATCTGATGCGTTAGTCGCTCTACTCCGGACTAGCATTAGAACCTCTTCAGCCTACTAAAATGAGTGTCCAGCTTGCCGATCAATCAGTCCGATACCCAAGAGGCATTGCCGATCAAGTTGATAGGATTTATTTCCCCACTGAATTTGTAGTGATAGATATACAGGAAGACATTAACATACCCATTATCCTAGGTAAGCCATTCATGAATACTGCACGTGCTATTATTGATGTATATTCTCAGGTTATCAGTCTATGAGCTCACGGACAGACAATATCATACAAGATTGATCAGACTGACTATTCACTAATGGAGCATGCAGAGATATACGCAATATCCATGGGTAGAGTTACTTCGGATGATGACACTTCTGATTCAGAACCAGAACCATACAGGCCAGACGAGCACACCTGTCTTATTTCAGCTACTGAAGAGTCGGAATAAGAAGACGAGGAAATGGAAGAATCTGAACCAGAGGAAGAAATAGAAGAAGAGGAGGAAGATTCAGAACAAGATGAGGAAGAAGAGGAACCACCTGAAACAGAGGAAGAGGATATGGAAGAAACGGAACCAGAAGAAATGGAAGAATCAGAGGAAGAACAAGAATCAGAGCCCGAGGAAGTATATCAGTCCACACCACCTCATCAGTACCTTCCTGACTCACTCTTTCTGACAACAGAGATTATACATATTGAGAACTTTGAGAACTTCATCCCTCTGTCAAACAGTGAACCAGAAGAAGATTCTCAGAATGATTACTCCCACTATGCAGAATTTGGCCTCACCGTGGAGAAACTTATTGCATCAGCTATTGATCCCACTAAACCTCTCGTGTCTCCTCGACTTGATGCTCTGCTGAATATTGAGAAGACTATCACCCTACCTAAGCAGCAACCAGAGCTAAGAGACAAAAGGATGAGCCAAATTGCGGATTATAATGCATCCAGGATTCCCCAAAGGATTCCAGCCTTTGACACATCTGCTCCTCGGAGTAAATTCGAGAAGGGAAGTACCTCCGGATCCAGTCGTGATTCTGATTCTCAGAAGGAGAAGGACATTGAGATGGATTTCTCTCAGCCGATAACTCAGATCACTGATGACACCTTACCACATTCTGACAATGTCGAGTTCCCTGATTTCCGGGCTAGGGATACTCCATCTACAGAGAGTGACGTGGACAATGTCATCTACATCGATGTTCCAATAGATATCCGGTCTATCCAGCTTCATGCAGATCCAGCTGATTTCGCCCCTCTCCAAATACCTATTGTTTCAAACCACGAGGAGATGATAACTGCCATCGAAGACTTTGAAAATGACATCCCTACTATGATGAGCATTATCATTAACTCCACTAATGAATACACTCCACGTGAAAGAGCTCTAATTGAAGAACTTAAGGAAGAGTCTGAAGTGTATCAAGCCAGCCACAACTCACAATACTTCCACAACCGCCTGAATGCCTTTGCTGAAGATCTCGCTGCATAGCTTCTCCAAGAACACTGCAACACTGGACCAACACCTGAGGAGCTGGAGTTCTTTGAAGACCAAAGACGCATGTATAGGAAGATCTATGACACACTATGACACCCGACATTTTAGGCCATCATTATTACGTGTAATTACATCATTAATATACGTATTAGTCAAAATTCGGACTAAGTACATATATTCATTTCGTATATTTATATATATACACACGACCATGATTTATTAAAATTGCACGACAATAATTCGAAATGAAATCCAATCGTTTTCAACGACATCATGTCATACACCAATCGTTTTCACCATAAAGGACATCGACATCATGTCACACCAATCGTTTTCACCAACTGGCACTTCTTTGCCCAACAATGGTGAGCCTTGAAAACTAAGAAATTGAAAGGTACATCGGAGGACTCCCGATGCAAATTAAGGGAATGGTCACAACCTCCAAACCCTTCATTATTCACGATGCTGTTCGCATGTCTCACAAACTCATGGCATCGGTGGTCTGACGCGGGTAATAAACCATTTTTTCACGCCTGTAAACGTCATCATGATGGTTTATGTAGTTTACCCTATGGAAGATATCAACGATATGGACACAAAATCTGGGATTGCAGAGTTCCCGCAAATCCCGACTCACAAAGGATATGCTTCAAATGTAGCGAACACGGACATTACAAGAAGGATTGCCCAAAAAGGAAACGCAAAATCCACCTAATTGGCTCCGAGAGAACCGAACCAATCTTGGATAATGAAATAGGTACATCCTTCCTCGAAAACATAATCTTTCAATTCTGGTTCACACCAAGAGTGTACTTTCGCACCTCGATATTACAATTTATCGACTTAATGCCGATTGCATCATAGGACTAGTTAACCTAGGCCAACGTAAAACTCAAGGTTTTATTTCAGCAGACTGGTCAACTGAACGTTCACTAACCACTTAGTCCTGGTAGGACTACTATGCAAACAGTCACCTTGTGACAGCTATCTAGTCCTGGATGGACTACCACGTTAATGGTTACCTTGTAACAACGACTTAACAACAAACTAAACAAATGAAATAGTCAGTGATCTTACTACTATGATGAATCACCACACAGTCAGGGATTTTCTGCTTTCAAATTCGACACAGGCATCGTACGTCTACTATCTACTCGATGAATCTCTCGTACATATACTTGTCCCCAGAACCCACACGACCGCGACTAACAATCGAAATTTCGGGACGAAATTTTCTTAACAGGGGGAGAATGTGACACCCCGCATTTTAGGCCATCATTATTACGCATAATTACATCATTAATATACGTATTATTCAAAATTCGGACTAAGTACATATATTCATTTCGTATATTTATATATATACACACGACCATGATTTATTAAAATCGCACGACAATAATTCGAAATGAAATCCAATCATTTTCAACGACATCATGTCATACACCTATCGTTTTCACCATAAAGGACAACGACATCATGTCACACCAATTGTTTTCACAAACTGACACTTCTTTGCCCAACAATGGTGAGCCTTGAAAACCAAAAAATTGAAAGGTACATCGGAGGACTCCCGATTCAAATTGAGGGAATGGTCACAACCTCCAAACCCTTCATTATTCACGATGTTGTTCGCATGGCTCACAAACTCATGGCACAGGTGGTCCGACGCGGGTAATAAACCATTTTATCATGACTGTAAACGTCATCATGATGGTTTATGTGGTTTACCCTGTGGAAGATGTCAACGATATGGACACAAAATCTGGGATTGCAGAGTTCCCGCAAATCCCGACTCACAAAGGATATGCTTCAAATGTAGCAAACCCGGACATTACAAGAAGGATTGCCCAAAGAGGAAACACAAAATCCACCTGATTGGCCTCGAGAGAACCGAACCAATCTCGGATAATGATATAGGTACATCCTTCCTCGAAAACATAATCTTTCAATTCTGGTTCACACCAAGAGTGTACTTTCGCAACTCAATATTACAATTTACCGACTTAATGCTGATTGCATCATAGGACTAGTTAACCTAGGCCAACGTAAAACTCAAGGTTTTATTTCAGCAGACTGGTCAACTGAACGTTCACTAACCACTTAGTCCTGGTAGGACTACTATGCAAACAGTCACCTTGTGACAGCTATCTAGTCATGGATGGACTACCACGTTAATGGTTACCTTGTATCAACGACTTAACAACAAACTAAACAAATGAAATAGTCAGTGATCTTACTACTATGATGAATCACCACACAGTCAGGGATTTTCTGCTTTCAAATTCGACACAGGCATCGTACGTCTACTATCTACTCGATCAATCTCTCGTACATATACTTCTCCCCAGACCCCACACGACCGCGACTAACAATCGAAATTTCGGGACGAAATTTTCTTAACAGGAGGAGAATGTGACACCCGGCATTTTAGGCCATCATTATTACGCGTAATTACATCATTAATATACGTATTAGTCAAAATTCGGACTAAGTACATATATTCATTTCGTATATTTATATATATACACACGACCATGATTTATTAAAATCGCGTGACAATAATTCGAAATGAAATCCAATCGTTTTCAACGACATCATGTCATACACCTATCGTTTTCACCATAAAGGACAACGACATCATGTCACACCAATCGTTTTCACAAACTGGCACTTCTTTGCCCAACAATGGTGAGCCTTGAAAACCATAAAATTGAAAGGTACATCGGAGGACTCCCGATTCAAATTGAGGGAATGGTCACAACCTCCAAACCCTTCATTATTCACGATGTTGTTCGCATGGCTCACAAACTCATGGCACAGGTGGTCCGACGCGGGTAACAAACCATTTTATCACGACTGTAAACGTCATCATGATGGTTTATGTGGTTTACCCTGTGGAAGATGTCAACGATATGGACACAAAATCTGGGATTGCAGAGTTCCCGCAAATCCCGACTCACAAAGGATATGCTTCAAATGTAGCAAACCCGGACATTACAAGAAGGATTGCCCAAAAAGGAAACGCAAAATCCACCTGATTGGCCTCGAGAGAACCGAACCAATCTCGGATAATGATATAGGTACATCCTTCCTCGAAAACATAATCTTTCAATTCTGGTTCACACCAAGCGTGTACTTTCGCACCTCGATATTACAATTTACCGACTTAATGCCGATTGCGTCATAGGACTAGTTAACCTAGGCCAACGTAAAACTCAAGGTTTTATTTCAGCAGACTGGTCAACTGAACGTTCACTAACCACTTAGTCCTGGTAGGACTACTATGCAAACAGTCACCTTGTGACAGCTATCTAGTCCTGGATGGACTACCACGTTAATGGTTACCTTGTAACAACGACTTAACAACAAACTAAACAAATGAAATAGTCAGTGATCTTACTACTATGATGAATCACCACACAGTCAGGGATTTTCTGCTTTCAAATTCGACACAGGCATCGTACGTCTACTATCTACTCGATGAATCTCTCGTACATATACTTGTCCCCAGAACCCACACGACCGCGACTAACAATCGAAATTTCGGGACGAAATTTTCTTAACAGGGGGAGAATGTGACACCCCGCATTTTAGGCCATCATTATTACGCATAATTACATCATTAATATACGTATTAGTCAAAATTCGGACTAAGTACATATATACACACGACCATGATTTATTAAAATCGCGCGACAATAATTCGAAATGAAATCCAATCGTTTTCAACGACATCATGTCATACACCAATCATTTTCACCATAAAGGACAACGACATCATGTCACACCAATCGTTTTCACCAACTGACACTTCTTTTCCCAACAATGGTGAGCCTTGAAAACCAACAAATTGAAAGGTACATCGGAGGACTCCCGATGCAAATTGATGGAATGGTCACAACCTCCAAACCCTTCATTATTCACGATGTTGTTCGCATGGCTCACAAACTCATGGCACAGGTGCTCCGACGCGGAACACCTGCAACCGAGAACAATCAAGGAAAATGGAATGGAGATTCTAGCACTATTCACAACCCAACAGATCAACCCGAACCCTTGAGGTCCTACACCACCGAACCCAAAGAAAAACGAGGCTATGCGGGTAATAAACCATTGATCGCGCCTAAACGGTCAGTCGGGTTCTCACCCCGTCGTCGGACCGCCCGTCGAGGCACGGATCAGCGAAGTTTTAAAATTTATATGTGCGGGGCCTAAGTATACCTAGTTACTATTGGTGTATAGCAATAAGGATGACCTAGGGTCGTTGTTTGAGTCAGTGTATTGTGGATCTTGGACGAAACAGGCGTACTTATCAATCTAGCGGGTTTTAAAAGATTAGATTGGGGTTTTGATTTTGTTTGTTTTTTTTTATACTTAGGCAGAAAATTTAAACTAAAGCGGAATAAAATAAATGTAAATAGCAGATAATCAAGAGAGGGGTGTTTGCTATGATTTTGGTAGCCTTATTGGTTGGAATGAGAACGTATTCTAAAGGTTTGTATTTTATTTATTCCAGGTATTATGTGGAGTGAGCACTAGCCCCCTACTGATAGAGTTCTCGATCAGTATGTCACTGGGCAACTAGGCTATCCTGATTCTGATCGGAGTAGTTTATCCAGCCCACAACACTAACCGGTGAAGGTATAGCGACCCTTATCTGGGATGAAACCCTGGGTGCATGAATAAGGCGACAAACCAACTCGATGTCCGACCTTTCTTAACCCCACAGTAAGATCTAATCTAAATAAAACATTTAAGACCAAATTTATAGAGTGTGCTTGATTACTTTCTATCGATGGTTTTGTGAGTCTGGGTGTTAAGTCATGACTCGTGATTCACATAGACCGATAACAACGACTCTTTCCGTGACTCTCACACTGTACTCCACCGGAGGTGTTTCCATTGCTGAACCAAAGACCTAGTCGGTACCAGCTCTGCTGATCACAGAGTTGCCGTTATTCCACAAGGCTTAGTAACTGCGGCTTTTCCTCGGCTTCCACGTGTTAACTACACCGGAGGTGTTGTCGACGCTATACCGAGTAATCAGCCGTCTTACGGTACCTTTACATTGCTTCATAAAAGCTAACCCAGACTACTTAACTAAGTTTGTATTTAAGCATAATATTATCCATCTATGATATAAACCAGCCCTTACTTATAAGTCCCAATAAATCCCTAATGTGTCAACAGTGCACTATTCACGTTCAGTTAGAAAACCATATTTCCACGGGCACAGTGTACTTTGCGTTCAAAGTAGAAAGCATTATTTCCACGGCTCCAGTGTACTTAGTGTTCAGTTTGAAAACCATATTTCCATAGCCACAGAGTACTTTGCGTTCAAATTAGAAAATAGTATTTCCTCGATGACGATGTACTTAGCGTTCATTTAGAAAGCGATGTGCACACGGTTTAACAAATCAGACCATGTTCATGTTTGACACAGATAACTATATACCTTTGATGGGGTTCGCGACGTCCCATCATAAAGGCCGTAATCACGTTTACTGGTTGAAAGGCGATTAGTTTGATAGGTTTAAAATCATAGATAGAAAGTAAATCAAAGCACTATAATATCATTCCAACCAATTTACGACTAACTACATCATAGCAAACACGCAATATCACTACTCGCTAATCATGGCAATCAATCCTAAATCTAGCATGACAACAGTAATAACAATCATAATAATAAAATAGATAAAGGATAGATATAACCATAATAAGAGCGTAGCTGAATACAACTTGAACGTTACACGAGCAGAACTCCTAGTATGCGCCAAGCAATATTACAAGATTGCCCCTCTACTAACTAACGACTAATCTACCACTAACTGTAACATAAACCTAGAGAGAGAGTAGTGAGAGAAAGTATTGAAGTGTTTCTTGCTTGAGAAGTGTGAAGGTGTGTTGAAATGATGAAATGAGGCTAGTATTTATAGAGATCGCACAACCGTATCCGTAGACCGTATCCAAACTTCAAAATGCACAACCGTATCGCAAGGGCAAATAAAAATCAGATTTTTATCGCCCAAACACACGATACGGCTAAGATAGGGTGAATACGGGTGAACTGGACCGTATACGGCTGTGCATTGGGTGAATACGGCTGAACTGGGCCGTATACGGCTGAGCACAGGCCGTATACGGCCTGCACAGACCGTATACGGTCTAGGTCCAGCCGTATACGGCCTGGACCAGCCGTATACGGCCTGGTTCAGCCGTATGCTGGCTCCTCGGTTCTTCGTTTCTTTGTTCGGGCGTAACTTCTTCGTCGTTTATCCGTTTTGAGCGTTCTTTATATCCACGCGATCGTATTTTCCTAACGAAGAAAATGACATAAGTTAGAGGTCATAATTCTTTTTGGAGCTCAAAAAGTGCTAAATTACGTAAACCGAAGATTCAATGATCGTTTGTGCTCTGTTTTACTCATTTTTAGGTTGTTTTTGTCGATTCTTGAAACATCGTCTATATTTTAGCCCATATGATGAAATGTGATGTTTAAGTTCATATTCAAGTGTTTTCATTAATAATTGGGCCAAAATGGTGAGATAATGGCACACAAAACATGACTTTTTGCGTGTCATCAAATATCCCACACTTAGACTTTGCTTGTCCTCAAGTAAAACTCAAAATTCTCACTTGCTTTTAGGAAAAATATTTTGAAAATACGAGTTTATTTTGGGGGGGAATCAAAATATATCAAAAACAACCATCCTCATATACAAGTAACATATCCTGGAAATAAGCGAAAGTAAGGTATTCCTTTCAGAGGCCTGAAATGATTCTCTTAGGCATGCTTTCAATTCTCGCGATCTTGGAATATACATGACTAGGCAATCTCATCAGGTGGTCACTCAATTCACTCAAAAGTGTTTCGGGTTACCTATCAATCTAATCAAACGAAATCGCTCATAAGCCAGTCATGCAACATCCATCGTCATAGGCTTGCTCGAGAATCATATCTCCACCACTTAGGTGAGGACGGTGCTAGCTATCCCAGGACATTCAGAGTGGGTTGTAATGGCAGGTGAGGGTTACGGGGTATGGATAAGTGGGAAATTGTTGTAAAGGGTTTTGCTTATCTTAGGACTTCTAAACTGTTGAAAAACAATATTTAAACAACCTTTTTAATGAAAACGGAAACGGATAACAATACGGGAAGAAGATAGCTATTTTTGACTTCTATCTTTTGAAAATACACAAGGGAATTAATGACTTTTATAAGAGCGAGAATTTTTCGAGAGATTCGAAGCACTTAGCTTTATTCTATTTTCTTTTTCTTTTTCTTTTGCTTCTATTTTTGGACTTTTCTAGGGATTTTCATTTTGTTTCTTTCTTTTGCCCTTTTTGAAATCCTTTCCTTTCTTTCATTTTTTTCATCCTTCTAATGACTTTGCATTTACTTGGTGTCAATTTTTCACACCGTAAACTCTCAACTTTTGATTTTTATCCAGGGAACGCACGCGAGAGATTTTGAGTAAACACCAGTATTTGTGATTTGGAGTGATAGCAAAAAGGACATTTAAATGATCATTTTCCACAAGCTGAAAGTTTCTAAGATAAGTTTTGGTGGGTGTGGAATAAATGGTTTAAGGTTTAAAGGGTTTTGGAAGAAATGAACAGGCTAAGGCTCAACAGGGTTATCTAAGCGGATCATCAACACTAAAGATGAGTGTTGGAAGGGTTTTGGGCTTGAAGAGATATGATGAACAAGGGGGTTAAATCCTAAGGAATGTCAAGGTCATTTAACTGCACCTATACCGCGTACGGTACTCTACCAATGTGGTCTTGAAGTGCATACCGTGAGCAAGTTCTAATTCCGGATGCATGCATCGGCACAGTCAAACAAACGAATAGTGAAGCATTAAAGATGAATGCTTGTATTGGCTCAAGATACCTCACTGCAAGTTTTTTTTTGGGTTTGTTTGTGCCTAGCCATGCGATGCCCCTCTTAGATTATCATTTTAGACTTAAGAAATTCCTATCTTATTTACTCTTAATTTCCAAAATACCCTACTCATATACGAAAATGTTCCTTCTTAAGATATTTTAACTCAAAAAATTTTGAATTTTTTTTAGCAAAAGTGAGTTTTTATGAAAACTAAGCTAACTGAATGAGTGGTATCTCCACTGTCGAAGTTAAGCTTATGATTTTGAGAAAAATGAGTTTTTTATGAAAATTAAGCCAACTGAATGAGTGGTATCTCCACTGTCGAAGTTAAGCTTATGATTTTGAGAAACATTTTCTGAGTTTGCTTTTGGAAATAAGAATCTAACAAGAAAACCTAAGGTATTCTATACCGCTATCCCACACTTAGAGGAACATTGTCCCTAATGTTCTCTTGAGTTGGGATTTGAGAAAAATCCCACACTTAGAGTTTGAACAAATCGGAAAATGTTACACAAATGTTTATTTTGGGCTGGAATCCCACACTTAGTGATAAGCTTGGGATATGGCATAGACTACTTTAATGAGAAATTAAAGCTAACAATCATATCAAAAACGAGAGTGAGAACGAGAGAACTCCCCTATTGATGCGAAGGTTGAAGGATGGAATTCTGGAAGATGCGCTGAAGAGGAGATCTTTGACAGGAATTCTTCTTTAGCGGTGGCTCCATAAAGATCTTTCGGCATTAGCGTGCGCATTTTACAAATAACAGCTTTGTCTTCCATCTTTACACTCCTTTCACTCTCTTGTGAAGATATCTCGTAAGTGTGAACACGTTGGGTATATTTTTACCGACTTCTTATTATAGCTTTTTACCAACAGTGCCTAAATCCAGAATGCGAAAAGATGTTTTAATTCAAAACGGATTTTAAAGCCATGTGTTTTTAAACGAGTTCGAGCATAATGCGTGAAAGTAGCACGCAAGTACCTTAAATGCTCGAAACACATGTCTTTTTAAAATTTAATTCCTATTTTCCTGGATTTAGGTGGTAAAAGCTGAAGTGGTGTTTTGAAAGCATTTTGATACCCAAGTGTGAAAGATAGTCAGAGATATATCACTTCTTGGAGTTTAAAAACTAATGCTAATACTAAGGATACTTATTGCACGGGTTGCCTCCCGAGAAGCGCTTCTATTTAGAGTCGAGGGCTCGACTTTTCCTCTTGGATCAGCCAGAAAAGAAATTCCCAGGACTTGGGATGCGGAATGGAAGTATCCTGGGGTTCGGTGGGTAGAATCTCATAAAATGGCGTGCGACGACTTCTGGGATGTTTGGGATTCTTGCCACATGAAGAGGGTAGGTATGGAAATGCTCCTCAGCAGTCCTTTGTAAGTATAAAAGATCCAATATAGAATCTTGGATTGCTTTGGAGATTGGTCCATTAGTGTCCACAAGGGTGGCTCCATCGTGCTCAAGAGTCTCACGCACCGGTCGATCTGTCCGCAGGGTGTCCATAAATCTGAAGAAGCGTAGGTGGATGTCTTCATGAGTGGCATTTCTGATGTCCCTCCCTAGTTCTTCAATGGATCTAAGTATGCCTTGGATCAGCTGTTTCTGATGGTCGGTATACGTGAGCTCTGGTTTCAGGAAGATGTTAATCATCCTGTTGTAGACCTCACGCAACCCACTGTGGAATAGCTGTCTGGGCTGCTCCCATAGGATAGAACCGAAAATGTCCTTAAGTCGTTCAGAGATGAAATATGCAACGTTAACCGTCAAACCTTCTAGAACTGAAGAAGGGATGGCACGTGCTCTCTCGTCTGAACTGACTTGTTCTAACTTTTCGATGATTATCTGGGCGTGATGCTCGATAGTGCAGCTGATGAAAAATCTGTGTGGTGAGGACTCGTCAATGTGATCATTATCAGCCAAAGAATCTAGAAGTCCTTTGAGATCCACCATTAGCTGAACATCTACTTCATTTTCAGGGTTCCCGGTAGCATAATCCATGTTGTGTCTGAAATTTTGGAGAAACTCCATCTGTTGGCGCGAATATGGAAATGCGGACCTGATAAACGCTTGATACACCTGGCCATACGTGGTCTTCTGTGTTTCATAGAATTCCTCTTCATCGGGGAAAGGTTCATCATTGTCTGATGATTCTCCTGCGAGGTCGTTGGCGAAGGCGTTGATGCGACTAACTAGATGTTGCGGACTCAGGTAGGAGTTGGCTTGATAGACCTCATATTCAGTCTCAATGTCCTCAATAATATCCCTCTGACGTTGCGTGTATTCAATAGTAGAATCTCGTATAATCGCAATCAGAGTTCGAAAATCCTCCCCGTGTTCTTCAATAGCACTAAGCATTTCTTCTGGTTTAGACACGATCGGGATTTCGATATTTCCTATAGTAGGAGGAGGGATAATGACCGGAGGGGGAATGATTGGAGTGAGGTGAAGGCGAATGGAGCGAGTATCGATCGGAACATCAATGAAAACGATATCGTCCTCGTCACCCCAGATTGCTGAAGTGTCTGGAAACTCAACAGCGTTGGTGAGTGGTTGGGACTCGTCGGTGATCTATGATACTGGCTGGGAAGAGTCCATCTCAATATCCCTCTCGTCCTGGGAATCAGAATCATCGCTTGATCCAGATGTACCTCCAAGCTCAAAATGTGATCGAGGCTCGGATGAGTCAAGGGGTGGAATCCCTCGAGGAGGTATATGTGGCTTGAGTAGAGACTCATCATCCAGGGAGTGGTCAATCGAAGGGTCCTCTGAGTCGCTCTCCGGCAGAGGGATGAAGTTTAAAGCATAGTCTATCTGCATGATCTCTGCGGTCGGAGGGTGTGTCTCAGGTGTAGCTTCCACTGGCTCTTCCTCTTCTTCTTCTATCTCCTCTTCTTCTTCCTCAGTTTCCTCTTCTTCCTCAGTGTCGGAAGAAATCGTGATGGGCTCGTCAGACATAGGAGTGTCTGGTTCAGTGTCATCATCCGTGGTAACTCTTCTTGTCGAAATCGCACATATCTCCGCATGCTCTGTGACAGACTGATCAGCTTGATCGATCTTGAAGGTGATAGTCTCTCCATGAGATCTAAGACTGATAGTCTGAGAGTAAACATCTATGATAGTGCGTGCGGTGTTCAAGAATGGTCTACCTAAGATGATAGGGATATGGACATCTTCCTGAATGTCCATCACTACAAAGTCTGTGGGAAATAGGAACTTATCAACTTGAACCATGATGTTCTCAGCTATTCCCTTAGGGTATCTAATGGATTGGTCAGCTAGCTGGACACTCATTTTGGTTGGTTTAAGGGGTCCTAATTCCAATCTAGTGTAAAGCGAATAGGGCATCAGGTTGATACTGGCTCCTAGGTCGGCTAGAGAGTGTATCATGCCCGAGTGATAGATCGAACAGGGAAGGGTAAAGCGTCCAGTATCTCCTAATTTCTCAGGGATAGAGTTCTTTATAAGAGCCGAACATTCCGTGTTCAGTGGGATATTGGGTACTTCGGGTACCTTATCCTTGGTTGACAAGAGTTTTAGGATGTATTTTGAACTGGAAGGGGTTCGGGACACGGTGTCCACGAACTTTCCATCGAGACGGAAGTCGTTAACCTTATAGGCTTTCTTAAGACGGCCGGGAAACGGGATGCGTACTTCCCTTTGTGGTGTAGGGGCAGACGGGGACTCAACTGTCGGCGGGACAGGAGTATCTCTCTTCACCGGAGAAGGAGTGGGAGGTTGGCTCGGTGCCACCTTCTTGTCTGTAGTACTCATCTGTTTGGCCTCTTCAACGTGTGGGTTTTGTACCGTATTACTAGGGAGATTACCCTGGGGCCTAGAGTCAAGACATTGGGCTAGCTGTCCTATCTGGGTCTCAAGATTTTTGAGAACGGCCAGTTGGTTCCTAATGAATAGGTCGGTTTGGTCCTGCCTAGCGCTAGTCTTTTGGTTAATTTGGTGTTGTCCTTGGATGAACTTAGTGAGGGTATCATCCGTACTAGTAATGGGCACTATGGTCTTAGAGGGTTCGGTCGATTGATCTGCGTTGGGTGCAGTCAATGATAGTGGTTGGTTATAGGTGAGTTGGGGTTGTTGTTGGTAAGATGGGTACCTAGGTTGGTAGTTGGGCTGAAAGGGTGGTTGGTTCCTAGGTGGGTATTGGGTGCCTCTAGTCCTAGGTGGAGAGGTTCGAGCGAAACCAGGTGGATTTTGTTGGCGAGCTGGAAATTGAGCGTAGTAAACCGTTCCATCAGCAGGATCTTCGTACTCAACCTGATAACTCTCTGTTGGGAGGTTGGCACAGTTCTGGCATGCATGAATTTGATGCTGGGATGGTTTCTTCATTTCGCCGATCTGCTTCGTCAGGTGCTCGATCTTCTCTGTCAGAGACTTGATAGCTTCGGTCTAGAATGGATTGGGTGCAGCAATCGGTGCTGATGATGAGGAATGCTCACCAGAGTTCCAGTCGTGATGGTGCATCGTCATATTCTCGATCAAGTTCCAAGCTTCCTCATCGGTGAGTTGCATGAAATTGCCCTGAGCAGCGGCGTCAAGGGTAATGCGATGGTTCGGAGCGAGACCGTTGTAAAACGTGCACAGCTGACTGGTTTTCTCTATAAGGTGGTTAGGGCATTTGTTCAACAGGTTCTTGTATCTCTCCCATGCTGTGTAGATAGATTCATCATGAGCTTGGTGGAAGTTCATGATGTCATTCTTGTACTTGGTTTGCTTAGCCGGAGGAAAGTACTTAGTAAGGAATTTTGTAGCCATATCCGTCCAGGAGGAGATAGAGCCGGTCTCTAATCCCTCAAACCAAATCAAAGCGTGGTGAGTAAGCGAATAGGGGAATAGGTATAGACAGACTATATCCTGATCAACCCCATTCTGTTTGTACGAGTTGGTAGTCTGAATGAATCGGTTGATGTGGGCGTTAGGATCGTCATGGGGTAAACCATGGAATTGGCAGAATTCCTTGATAAGCTGAACGATATGATGTTTAAGCTCGAAGGACGCGCCGTCGATGACCGGATAGCTGATGGGTCCACCTCGACCTTCAATTGATGGTTTGGTGCTGTCGGCAAGCGTGACACGTGCAGCCATCGGTTGTCGGTTGCGGATGCGTTTCTCCTTGCGGATCGTTCGGATGATCTTCTCAGGATCAGGTACGAAAGTGAGAGATTCGAATCCGGATGATCGGGTCAAATATCGTTGTGTGCTGTGGGAAGGAATTTTCGAATGGAACAAGGAAAAAGGAAAACCTAAACTAAACTACGGGATACTAGAAAGAAAAATTCGTCTAAAACGTCTTCAGATCTTACGGCTGACTCCCCGGTAGCGGCGCCAAAAACTTGATCGCGCCCAAACGGTCAGTCGGGTTCTCACCCCGTCGTCGGACCGCCCGTCAAGGCGCGGATCAGCGAAGTTTTAAAATTTATATGTGTGGGGCCTAAGTATACCTAGTTACTATTGGTGTATAGCAATAAGGATGACCTAGGGTCGTTCTTTGAGTCAGTGTATTGTGGATCTTGGACGAAACAGGCGCACTTATCAATCTAGCGGGTTTTAAAAGATTTGATTGGGGTTTTGATTTTGTTTGTTTTTTTTTTATACTTAGGCAGAAAATTTAAACTAAAGCGGAATAAAATAAATGTAAATAGCAGATAATCAAGAGAGGGGTGTTTGCTATGATTTCGGTAGCCTTATTGGTTGGAATGAGAACGTATTCTAAAGGTTTGTATTTTATTTATTCCAGGTATTATGTGGAGTGAGCACTAGCCCCCTACTGATAGAGTTCTCGATCAGTATGTCACTGGGCAACTAGGCTATCCTGATTCTGATCGGAGTAGTTTATCCAGCCCACAACACTAACCGGTGAAGGTATAGCGACCCTTATCTGGGAGGAAACCCTGGGTGCATGAATAAGGCGACAAACCAACTCGATGTCCGACCTTTCTTAACCCCACAGTAATATCTAATCTAAATAAAACATTTAAGACCAAATTCATAGAGTGTGCTTGATTACTTTCTATCGATGGTTTTGTGAGTCTGGGTGTTAAGTCATGATTCGTGATTCACATAGACCGATAACAACGACTCTTTCCGTGACTCTCACACTGTACTCCACCGGAGGTGTTTCCATTGCTGAACCAAAGACCTAGTCGGTACCAGCTCTGCTGATCACAGAGTTGCCGTTATTCCACAAGGCTTAGTAACTGCGGCTTTTCCTCGGCTTCCACGTGTTAACTACACCGGAGGTGTTGTCGATGCTATACCGAGTAATCAGCCGTCTTACGGTACCTTTACATTGCTTCATAAAAGCTAACCCAGACTACTTAACTAAGTTTGTATTTAAGCATAATATTATCCATCTATGATATAAACCAGCCCTTACTTTTAAGTCCCAATAAATCCCTAATGTGTCAACAGTGCACTATTCACGTTCAGTTAGAAAACCATATTTCCACGGGCACAGTGTACTTTGCGTTCAAAGTAGAAAGCATTATTTCCACGGCTCCAGTGTACTTAGTGTTCAGTTTGAAAACCATATTTCCATAGCCACAGAGTACTTTGCGTTCAAATTAGAAAACAGTATTTCCTCGATGACGATGTACTTAGCGTTCATTTAGAAAGCGATGTGCACACGGTTTAACAAATCAGACCATGTTCATGTTTGACACAGATAACTAAGTACCTTTGATGGGGTTCGCGATGTCCCATCATAAAGGTCGTAATCACCTTTACTGGTTGAAAGGCGATTAGTTTGATAGGTTTAAAATCATAGATAGAAAGTAAATCAAAGCACTATAATATCATTCCAACCAATTTACGACTAACTACATCATAGCAAACACGCAATATCACTACTCGCTAATCATGGCAATCAATCCTAAATCTAGCATGACAACAGTAATAACAATCATCATAATAAAATAGATAAAGGATAGATATAACCGTAATAAGAGCGTAGCTGAATACAACTTGAACGTTACACGAGCAGAACTCCTAGTATGCGCCAAGCAATATTACAAGATTGCCCCTCTACTAACTAACGACTAATCTACCACTAACTATAACATAAACCTAGAGAGAGAGTAGTGAGAGAAAGTATTGAAGTGTTTCTTGCTTGAGAAGTGTGAAGGTGTGTTGAAATGATGAAATGAGGCTAGTATTTATAGAGATCGCACAACCGTATCCGTAGACCGTATCCAAACTTCAAAATGCACAACCGTATCATAAGGGCAAATAAAAATCAGATTTTTATCGCCCAAACACACGATACGGCTGAGTTAGGGTGAATACGGGTGAACTGGACCGTATACGGCTGTGCATTGGGTGAATACGGCTGAACTGGGCCGTATACGGCTGAGCACAGGCCGTATACGGCCTGCACAGACCGTATACGGTCTAGGTCCAGCCGTATACGGCCTGGACCAGCCGTATACGGCCTGGTTCAGCTGTATGCTGGCTCCTCGGTTCTTCGTTTCTTCGTTCGGGCGTAACTTCTTCGTCGTTTATCCATTTTGAGCGTTCTTTATATCCACGCGATCGTATTTTCGTAACGAAGAAAATGACATAAGTTAGAGATCATAATTCTTTGTGGAGCTCAAAAAGTGCTAAATTACGTGAACCGAAGATTCAATGATCGTTTGTCCTCTATTTTACTCATTTTTAGGTTGTTTTTGTCGATTCTTGAAACATCGTCTATATTTTAGCCCATATGATGAAATGTGATGTTTAAGTTCATATTCAAGTGTTTTCATTAATAATTGGGCCAAAATGGTGAGATAATGGCACACAAAAACATGACTTTTTGCGTGTCATCAACCATTTTATCACGACTGTAAACGTCATCATGATGGTTTATGTGGTTTACCCTGTGGAAGATGTCAACGATATGGACACAAAATCTGGGATTGCAGAGTTCCCGCAAATCCTGACTCACAAAGGATATGCTTCAAATGTAGCAAACCCGGACATTACAAGAAGGATTGCCCAAAAAGGAAACGCAAAATCCACCTGATTGGCCTCGAGAGAACCGAACCAATCTCGGATAATGATATAGGTACATCCTTCCTCGAAAACATAATCTTTCAATTCTGGTTCACACCAAGAGTGTACTTTCGCACCTCGATATTACAATTTACCGACTTAATGCCGATTGCATCATAGGACTAGTTAACCTAGGCCAACGTAAAACTCAAGGTTTTATTTCAGCAGACTGGTCAACTGAACGTTCACTAACCACTTAGTCCTGGTAGGACTACTATGCAAACAGTCACCTTGTGACAGCTATCTAGTCCTGGATGGACTACCACGTTAATGGTTACCTTGTAACAACGACTTAACAACAAACTAAACAAATGAAATAGTCAGCGATTTGACTACTATGATGAATCACCACACAGTCAGGGATTTTCTGCTTTCAAATTCGACACAGGCATCGTACGTCTACTATCTACTCGATGAATCTCTCGTACATATACTTCTCCGCAGACCCCACACGACCGCGACTAACAATCGAAATTTCGGGATGAAATTTTCTTAACAGGGGGAGAATGTGACACCTGGCATTTTAGGCCATCATTATTACGCGTAATTACATCATTAATATACGTATTAGTCAAAATTCGGACTAAGTACATATATTCATTTCGTATATTTATATACATACACACGACCACGATTTATTAAAAATCACGCGAAAACAATTTGAAATCAAATCCGAATTTATAAAATGGACGTCAGTGACTAAACCTTTCTAAACAATGTATTATTACTAGGAATAAACATTATTTACTCGAATAATATTATTTCATTTAGAAATATATTTCATTTTGTTAAAAATATATTCTACGTGACAAAACTATACGAAACATATCCGTCAAACAAATCAAAAACAAAGTTATATTTTTATAACTCAAATAAAGTATTTTATAAAAAATACTACAGTTAAAAATATTACAAACATACACGAGGAAATTATTTTATTTAAAATAATTTATGAAAATACGATCGTGTATACAAACATGGGCTTTTAACGCAACAGTTAGGGACAACCAACCCCCACTAAAAGTGAGGGTCGGCCTCCCTCCCCAACCCATCTTTATGTTTTTGTTTTCCATTTCACACAAACACATCCATATCTCTATCTCAATCCCATCTCTTTTTCTCTCTCAAATCCACCACCAACAACAACTAACAACAACAACAAATCAACAATAACCACAACAAAGTAGCAACAACAACTACACCATCATCATCTTCATCCTTATATCATCATCATCTTCATCATTGTGTTCATCATCATCAACACCCGATCTCCATTTTTGTAAGAAATCACTCCCTTTTTCTTGTTATTTCAAGTTAGGAATACTTAAAACAACATGTTTTAACATTATATCAACAAGATTTGTCCCGAAAATAGTTTAGATTGTGTTTTTGCTGAAAAATCATCGAACATATCGTTGTGTCGCAGAGGACCAAAAATAGTACTGCGCCCGCCAGGGGCTCTGCCCCTTAGACCCCGCCAGGGGTTGCCACCCCTTGGACCCCGCTACCAAGGGCGTTGCCCCCGGACCCCCGTACACGGTTTCCAAACCTGAATGACAAATGAATACTTACACAACTCGCTTAGACAAACTGATTAATCTCGTATGCATATAACCTCACTTGTTTAGGACACTAGGAGGTTACCCATCGGATGATGCGCGTATCGTAGGATCGCTAACTCCTCAGGTGAGTTCATAACCCCACTCTTTCAACTGTTTTACTATTTTTGGGGTGAGACACATGCACAACTACTGTTTTGAATTGTAATGATAAACTTTTATAATTCACACTTATCTACCTTACTGTATGTATTACGAAATGTGTAATGCTTCGGATTACTCCCATCATATTGTCGTAGAACAATATCAATAATTAACCTAGGTAGGTTACAATTGTACTTCACTAGATCTTAAACAATGACTGCCATTTTATAACCAGATTAGGTTATCACTACACTTTGACTGTATTATTGCGGGACAACCTTATCGAACAAATTAGAACTGATTAGTTCTACCTACACTGGATGACAGCTAGACTTTTACAATATTAGTCTTCCTTTTAGGAACTAAGACTGCCAATACACTCTATGAGTATTAGGATGGGGATTGTACTTAAGTGAACCTTTCCCCGAGACTCCAATATACTTGCTAGGCTTACGGCCAGGAGTAGACAACAGTAACGCATGTTAGTATAGTTTGTTATACTAATATTGATTAACTAGGGGATGAGTTATTCATACTTCAACTGAATTGTACTATTCATAATATCTAAAGTATTGTATATACGTACTTAGATACGATAAATCATTTTCATATGCTACACGATAATTTGTTGATGTGTTTGGTAAACCAAGAATAATATATATATATATATATATATATATATATATGTATGTATATATACACACATATTTGTATTCAATCTCAAAGTACTCAGTGCTACCTACAATTTACTTATGTATATGGATATACATACACTTATATAAATACGATCATACTAGTCGGGCATGTCGTAGTACTGTTGGCTCTCAAAATACACTAGTCGGACATGTCGTGGTACTGTCGGCTCTCATTTACTCAAGTCAGGCATGTCGTAGTACTGCTGACTCTCATACATTGCTTGCGAGCAATCCGGTCGATGCCAAATGGGCACAAAATGATGCCACGGTCAAGTGGGCACAAAACGATGCCACGGTGAGAAGTGGGCTGAAGTGCGATATCGCGGTAAAGTGATACAATCGATGGATCAACGAGTTTATACTCGAAGTTCACACTCAGTCACGGATGGGCGAGCTTATGCTCATGATCCGCACTCATTCACGGATCGGCGAGCTTACACTTGAGATTCGCAATAGTTAACGGATCGGTGAGCTTTCATGCGAGGTTGTTAACTCAGTATTTGTTAAATACTCAATCATAGTTCTGCGGGACTACACATTCATGTTGTTGGAAAAAAACATGCTATGCCAGGTGGCATACCAGTTATTACTTGTTATCATATGACGTGGTCATACTTTTACTCGATCAATACTCAGGCACGTAGTGCCTCACGTTAGTTGACTTGCTTATACCTAATAGGTATCTAGACATGGAATGCCTCTTTCTTTATGTATTTAGGTACACACCACGGTTATTTAGGTGCAGGATACCTCATTTATTGTACACACTTTGATGTTACAACTTAATAACAAAATAAATCAAAATCGTAGATTTTGAATCATTTTCCAAAAACATACAAGGTTTATACTTTATGTTTTCAACTAATAATCTGTTAGACTTTGATTTATTAGAATTACATCTACAGTACTTAGGGTACTACACTTTGATTTATTAGAATTACATCTACAGTACGTTAGTACTGCAATGTAGTCTGATAGATTACTACAATAACCTAGTCATGGTTGACCTACATTGGAAACACTATTTAGTCGTTATCACGACTACGCACTGGAAAACAACATCTCGACTTACTCATTCTAAGCATACGTGAGCTATTCAGGTCATGACAACTTAAAATTCCAAGGACTTTCGAAAGCATAACTTAATTAACTTTCTGGATCTCATCACTATAAATCACTGATTGTTATGTCGCGCTAAATCAAAATCTTTGAATAAAGATCTCACACCTTGTCGTTTCATTCTTATTTAAGAATCATGCCGCCTAGACGACAAACTTACACTCAAGCGGAGCGTGACCAATTTGCTGATCAAAGAGTGGCTGATGCCCTAGCTACTCGAAACCTATCGCGACCATGCACCTATAAGGAATTCCAGAATTGTAACCCACCAAACTTCGTTGGAACTGAAGGGGCTGTCAGATTAATCCGGTGGATCGAGAGAATGGAATATGTATTCCACATTTGCAAATGCCCCGATGACTACAAAGTTAAGTACTCCACCTACACCCTCCAAGATAATGCGCATACCCGGTGGAATTCCTACGCCCAAACTGTAGGGATCGATGCTGCTCACAAACTTCCTTGGGAGGAACTAAAATGAATCATGAGGGACGAGTATTGTCCCAGTGAGGAACTACACACACTCAAGGATGAAATTTTGGCACCTCACCATAAAGGACAATGACATCATGTCATACACCAATCGTTTTCACCAACTGGCACTTCTTTGCCCAACAATGGTGAGCCCTGAAAACAAACAAATTGAAAGGTACATCGGAGGACTTTCGATGAAAATTGAGGGAATGATCACAGCCTCCAAACCCTCTGTTATTCACGATGCTGTTCGCATGGCTCACAAACTCATGGCACAGGTGGTCCGACGCGGAACACCTGCAACCGAGAACAATCAAGGAAAATGGAATGGAGATTCCAATACTAGTCACAACCTAACAGATCAACCCGAACCCTTGAGGTCCTACACCATCGAACCCAAAGAAAAACGAGGCTATGCGGGTAATAAACCATGTTATCAGGGCTGTAAACATCATCATGATGGTTTATGTGGTTTACCCTGCGGAAGATGTCCACGATACAGACACAAAATCTGGGATTGCAGAGTTCCCGCAAATCCCGACTCACAAAGGATATGCTTCAAATGTAGCGAACCCGGACATTATAAGAAGGATTGCCCAAAAAGGAAATGTAAAATCCACCTGATTGGCTCCAAGTGAACCGAACCAATCTCTGATAATGATATAGGTACATCCTTCCTCGAAATCATAATCTTTCAATTCTGGTTCACACCAAGAGTGTACTTTCGCTCCTCGATATTACAATTTACCGACTTAATGCCGATTGCATCATAGGACTAGTTAACCTAGGCCAATGTAAAACTCAAGGTTGTCTTTCAGCAGACTGGTCAACTGAACGTTCACTAACCACTTAGTCCTGGTAGGACTACTATGTAAACAGTTACCTTGTGACATCTATCTAGTCCTGGATGGACTACCACGTTAATGGTTACCTTGTAACCATGATTAACAACAAACTAAACAAATGAAATAGTCAGTGATCTGACTACTACGATGAATCACCACACAGTCAGGGATTTTCTGTTTTCAAATTCAACACAGGCATCGTACGTCTACTATTTACTCGATGAATCTCTCGTACATACACTTCTCCCCAGACCCCACATGACCGCGACTAACAATCGAAATTTCGGGACAAAATTTTCTTAACAGGGGGTGAATGTGACACCCGGCATTTTAGGCCATCATTATTACGCGTAATTACATCATTAATATACGTATTAGTCAAAATTCAGACTAAGTACATATATTCATTTCATATATTTATATATATAGACACGATCACGATTTATTAAAAATCACGCGACAACAGTTCCAAATGAGATCCGAATTTATAAAATGGACGTCAGTGACTAAACCTTTCTAAATAATGTATTATTACTAGGAATAAACATTATTTACTCGGATAATATTATTTCATTTAGAAATACATTTCATTTTGTTAAAAACGTATTCTACGCGACAAAACCATACAAAACATATCCATCAAACTAATAAAAAACAAAGTTATATTTTAATAACTCAAATAAAGTATTTTATAAAAAATACTACAGTTAAAAATATTACGAACTTACACGAGGAAATTATTTTATTTAAAATAATTTTCGAAAATACAATCGGGTACACAAACACGGGCTTTTAATGCAACAGTTGGGGACAACCAACCCCCACTAAAAGTGAGGGTCGGACTCCCTCCCCACCCCATCTTTTTGTTGTTGTTTTCCATTTCACACAAACACATCCATATCTCTATCTCAATCCCATCTCTTTTTCTCTCTCAAATCCACCACCAACAAGAACTAACAACAACAAATCAACAATAACAATAACAAGGTAGTAGCAACAACTACACCATCATCATCTTCATCCTTATATCATCATCATCATCTTCATCATTGTGTTCATCATCATCAACACCCAATCTCCATTTTTGTAAGAAATCACTCCCTTTTTCTTGTTATTTCAAGTTAGGAATACTTAAAACATGTTTTAACATTATATCAACTAGATTTGGCCCTAAAATAGTTTGGATTGTGTTTTTGGTGAAAAATCGTCGAACAGATCGTTGTGTCACAGAGGACCAAAAACAGTACTGCGACACAGCCTGTGTCGCAGGTTAATGTCGCATGATTAATGTCGCAGCCCATGTCGCATAACTGCGACACAAATACTTGTGTCGCACACCACACCATTGTCGCATATTGCGACCCAAATCCTTATGTCGCATTAAATTGTGGATGTCGCACTTGGTGACACAAACCCTTGTGTCGCAGAACCTTTTAGTGACACAGTCCTTATGTCGCAAAACAACGAACTTTGAAAACCCATGATTTTCACTAAGTGTCGAGACTCAAATTTAACCAGCTAATTTTACTCCAAAATGGAATTTTGGAGCGTTTTTCACTACAGCTCGACCCCAGCCAGGGGCTCTGCCCCTTGGACCCCACCAGGGGTTGCCACCCCTTAGACCTCGGTACCAGGGGCGCTGCCCCTGGACCCCCGTACACGGTTTCCAAACCTGAATTAGGTTATCACTACACTTTGACCGTATTGTTGCGGGACAACCTTATCGAATAAATTAGAACATATTAGTTCTACCTACATTGGATGACATCTACACTTTTACAGGATTAGTCTTCCTTTTAGGAACTAAGACTGCCAATATACTCTATGAGTATTAGGATGGGGATTGTACTTAAGTGAACCTTTCCCCGAGACTCCAATATACTTGCTAGGCTTAAGGCCAGGAGTAGACAACAGTAACGCATGTTAGTATAGTTCGTTATACTAATATTGATTAACTAGGGGATGAGTTATACATATCTCAACTCAATTGTACTATTCATAATATCTAAGTATTGTATATACGTATTTAGATACGATAAATCATTTTCATATGCTATACGATAATTTGTTGATGTGTTTGGTAAACCAAGACTAATATATATATATATATATATATATATATATGTACACATATATATACACATATTTGTATAAAATTTCAAAGTACTCGGTGATACCTTCAATTTACTTATGTATATGGATATACATACACTTATAAAAATACGATCATACTAGTCGGGCATGTCGCAGTACTGCTGGCTCTCAAAATACACAAGTCGGACATGCCGTTGTACTGTCGGCTCTCATTTACTCAAGTCAGGCATGTCATAGTACTGCTGACTCTCATACATTACTTGCGAGCAATCCGGTCGATGCGAAATGGGCACAAAACGATGCCACGGTTAAGTGTGCACAAAACGATGCCACGGTGAGAAGTGGGCACAAGTATGATATCGCAGTAAAGCGATACAATCGATGGATCAACGAATTTATACTCAGGGTTCACACTCAGTCAAGGATGGACGAGCTTATGCTCATGATCCGCACTCATTCATGGATCGGCGAGATTACACTCGAGATTCACAATAGTTAACGGATTGGTGAGCTTTCACGCGAGGTCGTTAACTCAGTATTTGTTAAATACTCAATCATAGTTCTGCGGGACTACACATTCATGTTGCTGGAGGCAACATGCTATGCCAGGTGGCATACCAGTTATTACTTGTTATCATATGACGTGGTCATACTTTTACTCGATCCATACTCAGGCACGTAGTGCCTCACGTTGATGCGCTGCCGATAGGTATCTAGACATGGAATGCCTCTTTCTTTATGTACTTAGGTACATGATGCGCTTCTGAACGTCCGTATGAAGACGGTGCTCGAACAACGATCGTGGGTGTTTTAAATTTGCATTTGCTGGGGTCTAGGTGTGACTTACTGATACTGAACCAAAATGCTAGTAGATGGTAAGTATGACCTAGAGTCATTCTTAAAGAGAAACTGAATTGAAACAGAAGTGATCCAATCAATCTTTCTTTTCTAGTAAAGGTTAAAAGAGTGCGTTGGGGGTTTTTGGTTCAGTTAATTAAGTAAACTAATTAAAGATAATAAAAGATAATTGTAAATCAGATAATAAAAGGAGTATTTGTTGTGAATTCGTTAGCTTATAATGTGGGATGATGAATTGTAGGGAAAATGTTTACTAAATTTGGTATGTTCACTAGACTTGGTAGTTTATGGTATAACCGATAGATTCCCTATTAGTCGGTTATCAACTAATATGTCACGAGGAACCACGGTGTCATGATTCTGATCAGACAGACAATGCTCAACTCTCCACACTCTCCTGTAAGGTTGTCAGTGGCCCTTGTTATTGAGCACATTGACTCGTGGGCAAAGGAATAGAGTAGCAAGTCTACAACAAGTCTAACCGTTCTTAATACCATAAAGACTATAAGTTTAGCAAACAACTAACTTAGCAAATATGTTCAGACTTAGTTGATCAATTCCTATCAATGAATTTTAAGCATGGTAAGCAAAGGAAAGTGTTGAGGTTTCTTGCGTACCTTACTTTATATTTCATAGGTTAAGGAAGAGTATCGATTTAAATTGGATTTTAAACTTGCCTTTCTCAATACAATTAACAAATCCCTAGGTTTTCGTAAATGGTTATTTAGCCTATAGCCTACCTAATCTAATCTAAACTAATCTAATCAAAAACGTAAATAAAATGCTGACGGCTTTTTGCATATAGTTAAACCCAGACCATGTCAGAAAATGCTATGGTAGTCCACAATGTATTTAATCGTTTACCAATGTTTCCATTGTGGATTCAATTTCTTCACGATGTTTACATGATAAGTACATTGTGATTTTAAGTGTACAATACTCATGGCACTTCCACGTAATCACATTGCATTTTATGATGCTCGCATAACATTACAATCGAAACCATAGTTTTACACAGATAACTATTGACCAAGTAGTGAGGTTCGCGACTCCTCTTTACAAGGTTATAATCACGGTTGTTAATCGAAAGGCGAATGTAAGTTTTAGGTTCAAAATCATAAGATAAGTCCGTTCATAAAGTTTCCGTTTTATAATGTCGATCCATAATACAACTACCTTCGGTCGCTACCAGCTTCCATACGTATGTACTTTGTTTAAAAGCATTTCCAGCACTATACCAAGTAAACAGTCGAATAGGGGCCGTCATATTATTTCACGACATATTTAAAGTCATCCCACAATTATATATACTAACTACATCACAACAAATACAATAGTAATCTACTCGCTAATCATGGCATAAACTATCTCTAGCATAATTAAAGTATACATATTTAATCAAGATAGATAAGGATAGAAATAACCGAGATTAATATGCGAGAAGGAGTAGACTTGAATTAATTAGAGTTGCTCCAAGCGTACACCAATGATTACAAATGCGTTCCTCACCAAGGATTACAAGCACGTTCCTTAACTAGCCTAATACTAATTTAAAATAAAGAAAGAAAGAAAAGCTAGAGGAAAGTGTGTTTTGAGGTGTGTTGGTGTGTCTTTTAAATGAGCCTCATGCCTCCTATTTATAGAGGAGTTTTGGTGCATTTTACCAAATGGAAGCACACATTAGCAAAAGTTGGAAAAGGTAGTAGCACCAGGTATAAAAGGCGAAAAAGGTAGTGGCACCAGGTACGAAAAGTAGGAAAAGGTCTAGCACCGGGTACGAAAAAGGACAAAAAAGTGCAATCTGTACGGGTGGCAGGCAGCAGCCGGTGGCTGGCTGCCAGCCGGCGGCGGCTGGGTGGCTGCTGGCGGTGGCTGGCTACCAGCTGCACCAGTCTGCTGCCGGTTGCTTAGTTTCTCGATTCGTGCGTGTTTTCTTCGTTACGCATCCGTTTGCATTGATTCTTTTTGCATTGGATTCATAATTTAAAAACGAAGCTTTTGATGAAAAGAAATCCCAAAAAAATGTCTCTGAACTTTAGATGTGTCATACGAATCGTTTGGATCTTTCGGAGTGCGTAGAATCTTCGTTCTTCGTCCGTTTTAGTTGATTCTTCTTCTGTTGGATTCGTAATTTGAAAATGAACATCTTGGGTCAAATAGATGTTGGTGATGGGCTCTTTGGTCTTGAAACCTCATTTTGATGTCTGGAATCTTCAAACGTGCGTGGAATCTTCGTTTTTCATCCGTTTCACTTGATTTTTATCGTGCGACCTTGTTTTGACCATCTTGGCATAATACTATTGATTTGTAATGTTTTTGAGTTAAAGTGCCAAGAATCGTTCCAGAATGAGAGAGATATCGGTAGTAAAAACGTGACTTTTTACGCGATATCAAGTATCCCACACTTAGAACTTTGCTTGTCCTCAAGCATTACTCGATTTTCAACATGTTAAAAATAAAATAGATTTAAGGTGGAACTTTTCACTAGGGGGTTTTGGGAATGTAAAATACTTGTTCTTGGAAAAGGAAGGATTGTAATCTTTAGGAGCATGCTTGTGATCTTTGATCTTGGATACATGACTAGGCGATCCTCTCAAGGTGGTCACTCAAATCACTCAAAGTGTTTAGGGTTTCCTATTCTAATATTATCAATCACTCAGAACGCCAGTCATGTATCGTTTATCGTCATAGGCTTGATCGAGAATCAAATCGTTACCTTTTTGGTGAGTGTGAAGTCGATCTAGCGACAATCATTCAAGGAGAGGGGATGTAAGTTGACTGGTGACATGTTCCAATATCGTGTTGGAATGTCACGAGTGTTTTCTTCAAATGCTGCCTGATTTAGCTCATCAACTATTAGTTCGACGTGATGACCAATGGTGGAGTGAATGACGATCATGAAATTTTCTGGAGTTGTAAGATGTTCTCCAGTTTCGATGAGATCTAGAAGGGTTCTAAGATCTCCCACCATTCTTATGTCAGCATAATTCTGTGGATTTCCAGTAGCTCTTCTAAGATGGGTCCTCATTGATGCTAGTGTAGCCTTTTGACTTGATGAGTAGGGAAAGGCTGATCCGGCCAAGGCATAATATACTTTTTGGTATATTTGCCTTTGGTTGTTGCAGAACTCGATTTCTCCCATTGGGTAGTCTGGTCTTTCTGGCTGTTGAGCTTGTCTAGTGACTTGTTCTTGAAGGGAATCGGAGAATTCTTGGATATGTCTGAGCAAAGTCTGGGGTACTGGTTCTCCATAGTTGGCGAGATATGAATCGTATTCTTGTTCAATCTACCTTATCAAGTGTCTCTGAGCGGTGTTGTATTCAATGGTTGACTCATTGATAGCCTCCACAATGATGCATACATCGTCGTTTTCGTCAATCAGGTCAATCATCTCTTCGTGAGTGTTGATGAGGGGAATCTCTAATCTCTCAGCTGTAATGACAGGTGATTTTGGTGGAGCAAGAGGAGTTTTTGGAATAGAGCGTTCATCGATAGTGACGTCAACAAAATCACCATCAAATTCGTCACTCTGGTAGTCGGAATCTTCGTCTCGTGAATCTGGGAATTGGTGGAATTCTTCATCTGAGGGTGCGTTGTTGAAAGGTTGTATACTATCGATTTTGATAGTTCTGACTTCCGTGATGGTGTTTTGAAGGTTTTCTTCAGCAAAGCTTCCTGGTTGTCGTGTCTTATATGCAGAAATTCTCTGTAGGAGTTTAGCATACAGGTCAAGGTGCTGTGATGTTCGGAGTTCTTCTTCGAAAGTGTCTATGTCTCGGAGTCGGGTTCTGGTGAGGGGCTTTGATGGATCGAGATAAGAGTCGAGAATGTTTCCCATTCTTTTGAGATGAGTGGATCTAAGCTCTTGGTGGATGGCTCCGTAATCAAAGGATTCTTCCGATGATGTGTAATCTTTGCAGGATTGTATTCTCTTGACTTCAGCCATCTGTGGTGAATCAGTTTGATCTTCATCTTCCTCCATTTCTTCCTCTTCCTTAGGCTCTTCTTCCATTTCTTCCGTTCTTTCATCTTCCTTAGTGGGTTCTTCCTCTTCTTCCTCAGGTTCTGATTCGTCCTCCTCGGACTCTTCTTCTTCCTCAGCATCCTGATACTCCTCGTCCTCGTCTCGGTCTGTCTCAGTATCGTAGATCAAGGTTGTTGGGCGAGTTAAGCATCGTTCTTCTTCGGGGTCTGATTCATCATTGGAACATATTCTGCCTGTTGATATAGCGTGGCATTCTTCTTGCTCTGGTGTATAGTCCGGTTGGTCGATCTTGTAAGTGATGCTTTCACCATGCGCTCGTAGAACAATCGTATGGTTATACACATCAATCACTTCTCTGGCTATGTTCATAAATGGTCTTCCAAGGATAATCAGGATGTTTATGTCCTCATGGATATCCATTACCACGAAATCCGTCGGAAAGAAGAATTTGTTAACTTGAACTAAGACGTTCTCAGCTATTCCCTTTGGGTATCTAACAGATTGGTTAGCTAGCTGGACAGTCATCTTAGTGGGTTTCAAATTTTCAAGTTCTAGCCTCTTAAACAGGGAGTAGGGCATAAGGTTAATGCTAGCTCCAAGGTCGGCTAAGGCGCTGATATCTCCGAATTGGTAAATAGAACAAGGGAGTGTGAATCTACCGGTATCTCCTAGTTTTTCTGGAACGCTATTCTTAAGTAGGGCTGATGTTTCAGAACTAAGGGGAATGTTGTTTACTTCGGGCAGTTTATCCTTAGTGGATAGCTAATTCCTCATATATTTATTGCGACCGAGAACTCTAGACATGGTATCGAGAAATTTTCTGTCTAGCTTAAAGGATGATAATTTCTTAGGTTGGGCTTTAAGTCTAGCGGGATAAGGGATCCTGACCTCTTTGTTCATGGTCGGAGTGGTTTCCACAGCTGGTATCTTGATTCTGGGTTCTTCTTTTACTGGTACAGCAGCAGGGGGTGGAGTGGCTGCCTCATTTGCGGTAGTGAGTTTCTTTGCTTCCTCAACATGTGGGTTGTGAACCGTGTTGCTAGGCAAACTTCCTCTGGGTCTGTTATCAAGACGTTGTGCCAATTGTCCAATTTGGGCTTCCAAATTCTTTAGCACGGCCAATTGGTTTCTCATAAAGAGGTCGGCTTGATCTTGTCTAGCGGACGTCTTTTGGTTGAGCAGGTGTTGACCTTGCATGAATTGGGTGAAGGCGTCATCTGAACTTGAAGCTGGGGCATTTGTCTTAGCAGGTTGTTCAGCGGTTTAGTTTGTATCGGAAGTGGGTGCAGGAAGTGCGAGGGGTTAGTTATAAGAGGGTTGTGGTTGTTGTGGGTAAGGTGGGTATCTAGGTGGGTATCGGGGTTGGTATGGTTTGTTGGTTCTTTGTGAGAATGGAGGTCCTCTAGGTTGGTTATTGTTTTGGTTGAAACCTGATGGAAAATTCTGTGGTCGAGCGGGAAACTGAGAATAGTAGACTGTGTCGTCTGCTACTTCGTATTCCACTTGGTATTCACCAGATGGTTGCGGATTGGTGCAATGTTGACAGACTTGCACTTGGTGTACTTGGTGCTGTTGTTTCTTAAGTTCTCCAAACTGTTTGACAAGGGAGTCCATTTTCTCCGTTAATACTTTAAGTGCTTCAACTGGAACTGGATTTCATGCAGCAATAGGTGCTGAAGATGTTGAGTGATCTCCAGAGTTCCAATCATGGTGATGCATAGTCATGTTCTCTATCAGGTTCCATCCTTCTTCGTCGGTTTTTGCCATGAAGCTTCCTTGTGCAGCAGCATCGAGGGTGGTTCAGTGGTTGGGGTCTAAACCATTGTAGAAGGTACACAATTGTACGGATTTGTCGAGACGGTGATTGGGGCACTTCTTCAAAGCTCCTTTGAATCATTCCCATGCGGTGTATAATGACTCATCAAAAGCTTGTCAGAAATTCATGATGTCATTTTGAAGTTTGGTTTGTTTAGAAGGCGGAAAATATTTGGTTAGAAACTTGGTTGCCATTACCGTCCATGAAGGGATAGAGCCGGTCTCTAAACCTTCAAACAATGTTTGCGCATGATGAGTGAGCGAATAAGGGAAAAGATACAAGCGGATCGTGTCTTGGCTAATTCCGTTTTGTTTGTAGGAATATGAAAGAGATATGAACTTGTCGAGGTGAGAGTTGGGATCATCACTTGGCAATCCATGAAATTGACAGTGGTTTTGGATTAGTTGGATGATATGGTGTTTAAGCTCGAAAGATTGACCAGGGGTTTCACGGTAGAGAATTGGTCCTCCTCTTCCTTCGATAGAGGGTTTACTGTTGTCAGCGAGAGTGATGCGTTCAGCCATTGCTTTTTCAAGCGCGGATTGCTTTCTTTCTCGTCGAATAGTACGTATTATAAGTTCTGGATCAGGGAAATTAAACAGTGGTGCAGATCTAGGGGAACATGTCATACACTAAAGAGAAACAGAAAATAGAGTGAAACTAATAATAAAGAAAATATATAATTTTTAGAAGGTTTTATCCTAAGGGTTTACTAGAATTGGGATTGGTTGGGCCTCTGTATCGGACAGTTAGTCTCCCCGGCAGTGGCGCCAAAAACTTGATGCGCTGCCGAACGTCCGTATGAAGACGGTGCTCGAACAGCGATCGTGGGTGTTTTAAATTTGTATTTGTTGGGGTCTAAGTGTGACTTAGTGATACTGAACCAAAAGGCTAGTAGATGGTAAGTATGACCTTGAGTCGTTCTTAAAGAGAAACTGAATTGAAACATAAGTGATCCAATCAATCTTTCTTTTCTAGTAAAGGTTAAAAGAGTGCGTTAGGGGTTTTTGGTTCAGTTAATTAACTAAACTAATTAAAGCGAATAAAAGATAATTGTAAATCAGATAATAAAAGGAGTATTTGTTGTGAGTTCGTTAGCTTATAATGTGGGACGATGACTTGTAGGGAAAACGTTTACTAAATTTGGTATGTTCACTAGACTTGGTAGTTTATGGTATAACTGATAGATTCTCTATTAGTCCGTTATCAACTAATACGTCATGAGGAACCATGGTGTCATGATTCTGATCAGACAGACAATGCTCAACTCTCCACACTATCCTGTAAGGGAGTCAGTGACCCTTGTTATCGAGCACATTTACTCGTGGGCGAAGGAATGGAGTAGCAAGTCTACAACAAGTCTAACCGTTCTTAATACCATAAAGGGTATAAGTTTAGCAAACAACTAACTTAGCAAATATGTTCGGACTTAGTTGATCAATTCCTATCAATGAATTTTAAGCATGGTAAGCAAAGGAAAGCGTTGAGGTTTCTTGCGTACCTTACTTTATATTTCATAGGTTAAGGAAGAGTATCGATTTAAATTGGATTTTAAACTTGCCTTTCTCAATACAATTAACAAATCCCTAGGTTTTCGTAAATGGTTATTTAGCCTATAGCCTACCTAATCTAATCTAAACTAATATAATCAAAAACGTAAATAAAATGCTGACGGCTTTTTGCATAAAGTTAAACCCAGACAATGTATTTAATCGTTTACCGATGTTTCCATTGTGGATTCAATTGCTTCACGATGTTTACATGATAAGTACATTATGATTTTAAGTGTACAATAATCATGGCACTTCCACGTAATCACATTGCATTTTATGATGCTCGCATAACGTTACAATCGAAACCATAGTTTTACACAGATAACTATTGACCAAGTAGTGAGGTTCGCGACTCCTCTTTACAAGGTTATTATCACGGTTGTTAATCGAAAGGCGAATATAAGTTTTAGGTTTAAAATTATAAGATAAGTCCGTTAATAAAGTTTCCGTTTTATAATGTAGATCCATAATACGACTATCTTCGGTCGTTACCGGCTTCCATACGTATGTACTTTGCTTAAAAGCATTCCCAGCACTTGTAGGTTCCATATATTCGGACCAAATCGAGTAGTTTGCTTGTATGTAAATGCGGAAATTAAACACAACAAGATATGCAAGATTCAAGCTAGTAAATGACCACAACACAAAGATGTATGTATATATAATATCAACTAGTAATTACATACACTTTGACAAAGCACACAAAGAACAAAATAACACTACAAAGAAGTTTTTCTTTCTGAACAGTAGTGTTATGTGTGTGTAGTCACCCTAAAATACAGGCAGATGAGCACTATATATAGTCTGATCCAGACATTCTGCGACACAAGCCTTGTGTCGCATAGAATGCTTCTGCGACACAATGTTTGTGTCGCATACAGTGACTCTGCGACACAATTCTTGTGTCGCAAGTAAAGACACTGCGACACAATGCTTGTGTCGCAAGACCACAAAATTGTAATTAACCGAAATCTAAAAACTGTTTAATACATAATTACAATATCGACATTAATACAGACTGAGACCAACTGACAGACACATTTAGATGTACCAACAAACTCCCCCGTGTCTTCAGCTTGGTCTTTAAAAATTTCTTCAATTTGCTTCAGTCTTCAAACCCATCCGGGTGGAAAGTTTCCTCCAGCGTGTACACCAAAAGTGAAGCATATATCGACAATTTTCTGAAATCGCTTCGCCAAAATCGTGTTAAACTCATTGTCAGGGTTGTAGCGAATGAGACTATCAAACAGCTTCTTCATATCATCCTTTGACAAATTTATTAGGCTCATTGGGTCAAATATTCTGAATTCTGCTTTCGGTAAGCCCCACAATGAAGTAGATCCAGTTTGAGGCACTGAATCCGGCACATAGACAAGAACGGCTTCGCCGGTGTGAGCATCCAGTTCCCAGTAGTGAAAACGTTTCAGAAGATTAAAGGGAACAGATTCCAGCGAGATTTCATGAAGACAATTAGCAGGAGGATAGTGATTTCTGACGATTGGCTGATTTGTCTTTGGATCAAGCTTTTTCTTGAATGTAAACCTTGTCCCCAGTACCGGTTTGACATAATGATATTTCTTCGATCGAATTTCTGCACGCATGATCTTTTGAATTGCATTTGCAATTCCATCTTTGTGAGGATTGATCAACTGAAGTTGAGAAAGACGAACAATGTCATGCTTAGGCAGCGTGCTTTTGATCGACGAAAGTACTGAATACCATCACGTCTTTTGATCATGAATCTTCCTTTGCTCACCTTCCAACTTTTTATGAGACCGGTATAATCACCACTAACCCTGTATTTTTTGCATGTAACAGGAGCAGGTTCGGGATTTTTACCTTTGATAAACCAGTTATCCCTGATGGACATTTCCCTGTCAAAAGTAACATGTTCGAATGTATCCTGTGGGAAAATGTCATTGTAGTTTGTCCTTGTTGATTCACGAACAGGGACTGGTATATCTTGAGAAGGTCCAGCAGGCTCAGACGATTCAGGAGCAGGAGCAGCCTGAGAAGAAGATCCTGAAGCAGATCCTGGTGCGTAGTTGAACGCAGGCCCTGACTCATCGTCTGAAGAATCAGATACAACAATACCTTCCTGTGGATGAGCTGGCTGATCGACAAATTTTTCATCTGGGTCGAGCCCTTCTTGCTCAACCTCAACATCATCATCATTGTTTGCAGCCTCGAAGTCAAACGGCTCTTCAGGCGCATGACCGTCTTCGTCAACCGCAGCTTGAAAGTATGTCAAATTACAAAAAGAGTAATCTACAGCTAACGGTTTCGGTTTCCCTGGTAGCTCAAGAATATAATCCAAAACAAGAGGAGTTTCATTAACAGTAGAATCAGTTACATTATCAGGATTTACATTTTCATCACCCTCGGCGGAAACCCTAGGTGTTGTTTCTAAAGCTGGTTGGCTCGTCTCCCCCGAAGCAATAGCTTGGGTTTCCAGTAGCAGAATCTTTGACTTCAGCTCTTCGTTCTCTTTCTCCAGGCGAGAGATTCTGGCATCCTGAGCTTCAAACACTGTCGATTGAGCTTCCATATCATGCTGCATTTTATCAAGTCGCTGCAGGAGCTCTTGAATGACAGCCGGATGAGGAGTGATCGGTGTGTCGGTTCTGGGGAGCTCAGAAGATGTAGATGTAGAGGTGCGAGAGCGTATGGCCAGAGAATCTAGAATACCAGTATCAGAAGAATCTCGAGGCCTTTTACCTCGGTCGGAGGATTCAGGAGGTGGAGAAGGTGGCTGATAGGCATCGATTTCACGATCGAGATCCACAAACTCCTGATCCACAGGATCTGGTTGAACCGGCGATTGCTGAACCGGTGGTGGTTGAACTGGAGGTGATTGAACAGGAGCCTGAACGGGAGGAGGTTGAACTGGAAGCTGAGGAGCTGGAGCATTGAACTGCTCACCAGGAGGACCAACATATGCAGGGTCCATAATATGTCCGAACAAGGCAACCTCCCTTTCCGGTGCCTGACCCTGCCTGGCAAAAGTGGTACAAGTGGTGTAGATCCTGGTGTTCATCGGGGTCTGCGTGAAGGTAAAAGATGTAATCACTGGAAGATCAGGATGCAAGTGATTTAGCAGCAATTGAGTAAACCGAGGATACACAGCCCATTTATCCTTGGTATCCAAAGCATTGTGGACGAAACCCCTGAAGATATAACTCGAAAAGTTATAGGGTTTGTTGTAGATCAGTGCAAGAATAGCAGAGGCAGTCGAGTAGCTCATCCCTTCCAGACCTGCCCTGCGACTGGATAAACAAACAATGACAATGTGAGCCAGATACCGCCAGACCTTTGTCATGTAGGTCTTCTTGTACTGGTCAACTGGAATATCCTGATATCCAATCGATCGCATCCCTTGAGCAATAGCAGCAGCAGCAAACTGAATAACCATATCCGAGTTGTCCCCGAACTCGAAGAAATCCCGAATAAGTTGCTCAGAAAATATAACCTGACGCCCACAGACAGTAGAAATAAGACGAGTATCAAGTTCGTCTTTGTTGACGACAGCATTGTCCCAAAACTCGGTAATATGATTTCTCAAAATCCGAGTGTCAGCAGTGATAGCTTTGTAGATTCTGGAGCGGCGAAGAAAAGCTATCATCGGACGATACGGTCGCGAAGTCTCAACCGTAGTGTTCATAAATGCCACGATATTGTGTCGCAGTTCCCAGAAATATTTGGTGACATCAACCTCTGCGGGTTGAACAGCCTGAGCAGGTTGCTGGTCAGCCATATCTACAAGAAATAATAAAAATACAACAAAACTCGAAATGCGTTAGCGTTAGAACAAAAGAAATGAATCGTGTTTTGTTTTTTTTTAACAAAAAATCTGCGACACAACAGTTGTGTCGCACAGGAGAACTACGACACAAGGATTGTGTCGTAGAGAGGCACTACGACACAAGGCTTGTGTCGCATGACACGTGTCACACGGACAGAGTTTCCCTTGCATTTAGCATTATTTGAGAAATTAATCTCAGATGCGACATAGAGCTTGTGTCGTATGTTGTGTCGTATAGAGAGATGCGACACAAGTAATGTGTCGTATGTTGTGTCGTATACAAATACGACATAAGCAGATGAGATCAGTACGACATAAAACTCTTGATCTATGCGACACAACGACTGTGTCGCATGTTATGTCGCATTGACAAACACCAAACCAACCCAGATTAGATTTTGATAAAAAAAATAAAAAATTGGGGTTTTCGAAAACTAATCATACCCTAGGGTTCGTAAACAGTAGGGGAGCAACAATATACACTTATCTAACCCTAGAAACCCCTAAACCCTAATTAATTTTGATTTTAAACACGAACCCTAAAAACCGAACAGATACGATCAAATCTACGACAAATTAGACGGTGAAAAAATGAGATAATCATACCTAAAGATGCGCAAAGAGATGAGGAACACGAATCAAGCAATGAATCGCAGTGAAAATACCTCGAAAAAACGAATCCGAACGAAAATCGATTGTGTCACAAAATCGCCTTTGTGTCGTATTGCTTGTGTCGTGAAAAGTTTTGGAAACGTAAATGATTATGTCGCAAGTTGTGAATAGTTAACCCCGACATGCATACGACATAATATACGACACAACTGTTGTGTCGTATAGAAGGGATACGACACAATGTATGACACAATTCTTGTGTCGTATAAATGGAATACGACACAATGTTTGTGTCGCACAGAAAACAAAGCAGATTTTAACGACATAAAATTTGATTTAGAATTCGATTTTGATTTTGATTTAAGGATTTTCGCAATGAAGATGATTTGTGACTTAAATAAAAATGAAAATAAATAAAATAAAACAATAAAACTAAACATAAACAAAAGAATTAGACACAAGGTCAACTGAAAGTGTAAAACTAATAAAAATTTTGGTGACGGAGTTGAGAATTCTGATTAGGGATCATATCGACATAACATGCAATTATTAGGAATAGTAAAAGTTATTTCGATCATCAGTATATTTGTCCTCTTTAAATTTACTTGTCATGTTAGAAACAGTTTTTATAAAAATTATTTCAAAACGATTATTAGTATGATTGTCCACTTTAAACGTGTTATACGCACATCTAGGAACTAAATTTTTTATTATTCGCATGAATATTTCGCTGTGGTCACCACCATAGATATACATCTTAACTTAAGACATAGACCATGTTTCCATTTCACAGAGAGAATATTAGAGAATCAAATTTAAGAATCAAGTCAGCGGTGACAGGTCTGTACTTGCGTACAACAGAGCGACATAGCTTGATTCAGGTTTAAGCAAAACCAGACTTGGTCAAACCATTTTGGCGACCTTGTAAGGTATCTCAATTTTAAAGACTTTGCAAGTACTTTGACTTGTGTTTGCTTAATTTTAAGTATATATAAACAGAAACCAGGTCTATACTTACGTATAACAGAGGAGACTGTCAATATATACCCTCAAATGATATCAAATAAACTTCTTTCAACGAACACATGTCTAGTATAAGTAAGAAATTAAGACACTTGTCATACATCTAATGATGTTGTACCATTTGAAATAGACAATTAATTGTTAAGCTTCTTAAGCAGTTTCAAGAAGTTTAGTATAACAAGCCTACTAATATATCGTATGATGAAGACAATGTTTATAGAAACTGTTTTCAGCACGTCAGATAAATCTACTGACACATCCAAGATAAATCTTAAAATTCCACTTAATGCAAGTTACCCGATGTACTATCATATCCCTAGTTGTTTACAGACACAACTTCAACGTCTATTTAAAAATGTAGCAACGCTGCATTTCTTTAATACTAAAAAGTATAAGAAGTGGCTGTTGCGATTTTTTATTTATTTATTTTTTTTAACAGAAAGCAAATAAACTGTACAAAAATCAAGTCACAAATCATTTCTTGAGATCAAGGGAAATTATCCCTATCATATCTACAAGTTCGTCGAAACGAGCACGCGAAAATGCTTTTGTGAATAACTCGGCCTTTTGCATAAGGGTATCTACATGAATGAGGTCAATTAAGTGTTTCTCATAGCAATCTCGTATGAAGTGAAACCTAATCTCTATATGTTTGGTCTTAGAGTGTTGAACGGGATTGCGAATAATAGATATAGCAGCAGTATTATCAATATGAATAGGAGTCAAGGTAAGAAGTAAGCCATAATCACGCAATTGATGTTGAATCCACAGAATCTGGGAACAACAGCTTGCAACAGCAATGTATTCAGCTTCCGCTGTTGAGGTGGAGACTGTGGTTTGCTTTTTACACTGCCAAGACACCAATCGAGAACCGAGATATTGGCACCCTCCTGTAGTTGACTTTTTATCCGAATTGCAGCCGCCATAATCAGAATCAGAATAGGCAGTGAGAGAGAAATCTTTTTCATTTGAGTACCATAGACCAAGTGATGGTCTATATTTGAGGTAACCAAAAATTCGCTTCACAGCCTTCATGTGAGAAACCTTGGGCTTTGCTTGATACCTGGAACAGATAGACACAGCAAACACAATATCTGGTCTGGATGCAGTAAGATACATCAGCGATCCTATCATAGAACGATAATCTCGCTCCTTGCAGTCTTCTTCGTGTTCAGCTGGCCCTAGCTTGTGATCGGTTTCAATAGGAGTACCATATGGTTTACAGTCATGGAGCTCATACCGAGTCAACATGTCATTGACATATTTGGACTGATGAATGTAGAGACCTTTATCAGACTGTTCAACCTGGACACCGAGAAAAAATTTAAGTTCTCCCATGGCACTCATCTCAAACTCGGACTTCATGATCTTCTCGAAATCTCTGCACAAAGAATCATTTGTTGAACCAAAAATGATGTCATCCACGTAAACCTGTACCAGTAACAAATCCTTTCCAGCCCTTTTTATGAAGAGAGTGCTATCAATTTGGCCTCGTGAAGAGCCATTTTTCGTTAGATGATTTGCCAACCTCGCGTACCAAGCTCTAGGAGCTTGATGAAGACCATATAAAGCTTTGCCTAACTTGCAAACATAATCAGGATGATTTGGATCTTCAAAACCAGGAGGTTGCATGACATACACATCCTTCAGAACCTCTCCATACAGAAATGCGCTCTTGACATCGAGTTGATAAACCCGAAAACCTTTAAATGTCGCGTAAGCCAGAAAGATGCGAATGGATTCCAATCTTGCAACTGGAGCAAACACATCATCATAGTCCAAACCCTCGATCTGAGTAAAACCTTGAACCACCAACCGTGCCTTATTCCGAATAACTACGCCTCTGTCATCCTTTTTCACACGATATACCCAGCGAGTTCCAATTGGATCGACATCTTTGGGTAAAGGAACTAAACTCCAGACATCAAGCATTTTGAATTGATTTAATTCTTCCTGCATAGCCTCAACCCAGTATGGATCTTTCAAAGCTTCGTTTATCTTCTTCGGTTCATGCTGAGATAGGAAGCATTCCTTCAGATCTTCTTCAACAAAGGCAAAAGAGGCAGATGAAGATTCTTCACGGACCTCATTAGCAGCTAGTTGCCTCCTGGTTACAACTCCCTGTTGAATCTCACCGATGATATTTTCAGTGGGGTGAGAAGAATGAATTCTGAGCTGAGGGATCTGATCAGGCACAATGATCGGGTCCAAGTTTGAAAGAACACCTTCTGAATTTTCAATTGCAACTGAGCTATCAGTGACAATGTTCTCGGTTTCAAGTGGAAAGATAATGTCGGTTTCAGTTTGAGGATTAGATTCAGAAGCTACATGATCACCATCGGAGGAATTATCATCATTGACAATATTCTCATGAGGTACTACTCTAGACTTGGAGACTAAGTCGGAAGTAAGATCCAAGCCATGAAGTAAAGATACCACCTGATCTTCTTCACTAAATTTGGGAAGATTGAATGAGTCCACCAACGAATCATACTCAAACAAGGACTCAGGTCCCTTGCCTTTTGGAGAATCAGTATATTTCATAAACCTTACTTCAAAATGTTCCTCTATTCTCCCAGTAGACTTGTTGAAAACTCTTTTATTTGGTGAGTTCACAGAGTATCCCAAAAATAGACCATCGACCACCTTTTCATCAAATTTGCCTACAGAGTCCTTGGTAATTAAGATGGTGCAAGGACACCCGAAAGGCTCAAGAAACTTCAAGTTTGGTTTGCGATTATTCGGCAATTCATAACATGTTTTGTTTCGTTTTTTTAACCATGGAGACCCGATTTAACACATAGCAAGCAGTGTTAACAGCTTCTGCCCAAAATGTAGTAGGCAGATGCGCGTCAGACAACATTGTTCTTGCTGTCTCAATGATTGTCCTATTCTTTCGTTCGGCTACTCCATTTTGCTGAGGAGTACGAGCAGCACTAAACTGATGAAAGATTCCCTTTCGAAGACAATACATTTCCAAGGTTCTGTTCTTGAATTCTGTTCCATTATCGCTGCGAAGTTTCTTGATTTTCAGATTACACAGATTTTCCAGTCTGTCGAACAAGTAGGTTAAAGTATCAGGCGTTTCATCCTTTCCCGCCAAGAAATATACCCAGGAAAACCTTGAGTAATTATCAGTAACCACCAGACAGTATGATTTTCCACCAATACTTTTCTTATTCACAGGACCGAACAAGTCCATGTGAAGCAACTCCAAAGGAGTTTCAATGGAGTTCACCAGCTTAGACTTATGGAACTTCTTGTGTTGTTTCCCTTTGAGACAGGAAACGCATTCATCATCTATTACAAATGACCTTTTAGGCACACCTAACACAAGATCATTATTAATAAGATAATTCATTCTGCGAAAATGAATATGTCCCATTCGTCTGTGCCAAAGCAGTGAATCTTTAGAAGATGCTTTTGATAGCAAACAAGTATGCTCCTTGGTAACCACAGTTTGCATATCCAAAATGTACGAGTTGCGTACACGGGGTGCTCTCAGCAACACCCATTCCTCGGGAATGACAAATCCCGGCTTCAAAATTAAGCATTCAACATCTGTAAATGCGGTAGTGAACTTCTTGTCGCAGACTTGAGAAACACTGATCAAATTGTGTTGCAGTTCCTCGACATAATTCACTTTATCAAAAGTCACTTGCCCGTTAGAAAGAGTACCCTGACCAGTTATGTTACCACCTGTATCTCCCGCAAAAGCAACATGTCCTCCGCGATATGGTTTAACATTTGACAGAAGAGACATGTCACCAGTCATGTGCCGTGAGCAGCCACTATCCACGTACCATTTGCTTCTTTGTACATGTCCTGACTGCTACAGCACAACATAGGGAAAATGTTAGGTAGAAATGGAGACCCAGGCCTTTACAGACTTGGGTACTCCAGAGACCTCATCAATAATAACTACATCAGCTAAAACTTTGTTTTTCAAGAAATCCGATGTATTTTCTGATGCAGTATTACTTGATGATGAGACATTTGACGACTCTTTAGGTCTCCAAACTTTCACAGGAACAGTATTGGGTTGCTTGTTAACAATGTTAGGCTGTTTAACCGGTGGTTTACTGGGCCTAGCAGCATTAACTTTCGGGATAGAAGTTTGAGCAAGTGAACCCTTCTTTGAAAATGATTTAACAGTTGAATTTCTGTAAATAGAAATTTTGGGAACACCTTTTGCAAACTTCTTTCTTAAAAGCAATGGGCATTGATTAATCAGGTGACCTTGTTTCTTGCAGTAGAAACATGATCGTCTTTCCTTAAAGGTTTGGTCGTTACAGCCTAGAAATTGAGGTGAAATAGACAACTTATGTGAGCATGTGGAAGTGGATGTCTCAGAATGTGAAACAGAAGATTTAACAGAATTCTCGATTGATTTGTCATTAGTATTCTTTAAACCTTTTCCTTTAAGTTCAGCCTGAGTCTTAGCATTTCTTTGAAAAGTTTCATCAGTTAACTCAGAAATAATAGTGTGATGTTCGGGCTTAATATTTTTCTTTTCACATTGAGACACACACTTACAAGGAATATCCTCAATCTCAACCTCTTCTTCAATAGTTTGTAAGGGAGTAGGCTGAAAACTACCAAAGGGGGTGAACTTGACAGTTCCTGAGGATGCAAACTTAACAGGTTCAAAAGGCTTCACTGGTTTAGCCTTGATTATCTTAGTTTTCTTTCTATCATGTCTGACCTCTATGTTAGCTTGATAAAATTCAGGCAGCTTAACAACAGGTAAACTAACAGATTCAACTACAGGCATCTCTACTTGCTTAATAACAGGTTCATTAACTGCCAGTTCAACAGGCTTTGTATCTACTAAAGTAGTAGGCACAAAATCTTTAATTTCATCCTTAGACGGTCTACACAAATTTACATCTAAAGACGGAGGCGGTTGATTATGATAACCCAAACCGAACTTATCTTTAGCATTAGACCTACCCGTCTGCAGAATCTCAGTAAAGACCATGGATGAAGTGTTGATATTCTTGAGTTTTCGTTTGTAATCAACTACTTCGGCTTGGGAGGCAGCCAATTCCTTTTTTAAATGAGCAATCATCTTTAAGTAACTGTCAATTTCATCTTGATTACTGAAAATAAGAGCTTTTAGCTCCTTTTTATCTTCTATAAATTGATTAATGTTACTTTCAAAATGTTTCTCATTATTTTTCAAATCTTTGTTTGCCTCCATCAAGTTCAAGATATCAGACTTCAAGTTGTTATTATGTTCCATAAGCCCATTTACTTTACCAGTTAAACTAATACATGAATCACAAGAAAATGATGCAAATTGTACCTCATTGTTGATGGCCATGAAGCATTGCTCTTGAGCCTCATGTGCAGAGAAATCATAAGCATCACCATCTTCAATCAATAATGCAGCCTTAGCAGTAGTATTCTCAATCTATTTTGGAGTAACAGATGGCTTTGTGAAACCAGTGGCAGGCTGTCGACCTTTCTGACATTCTCGGGCAAAGTGTCCAAGATTTTGACACTTATAGCATTTGACTTTGCTTTTGTCGAATCCCATTGGTGTTCGGTCAGCAGCATCTTCAAGAGATCTCTTTCCAGTTCTTCTTAGATAGTTCTTGGCTCTGCGAGTAAGCATAGCCATATTCCATCTAATGTCTATTCTTTCTAACTCATCTGGATCAACCTGATTGAAATCTTCATCAGTCAGTTCTAAGGTACTGACTCTCTTAGAGAGAAAGTCTTCATAAGATGACAGAAAAGCAGTGAACATTGCAGCATGCTCATCTGTGGTAGCTGAAGAAGGAACCATAGATGATGAACAAGGTTTACTTGAAGAAGCAGTATAAGTTGGGAGGGCTGAAAATGTTCCTACAGCAGGATTACTGTAAGAAGAAGATCTCTGAGAATTAGCCTCAGATGAGATGAAATCGATTCCACTATTACTTGATTCTGATGTACGAGCAGTGGATCTTGTTTCCTTCTTTTGAATATCCAAAGCACCAGCTTCAAGCTTTCCAACAAGATCATCCAAAGACAATTGCATTGTCTTAGGATCATTTTCCAACAGCAGAACTCGCGTTTCCCAACTTGGAGGAAGAGCAGCTAAAGCCTTTTTGTTAATCTCAGAATTTTTTAGATTATATCCTCCAGCTTGCAGTTCATTTACAGTACGTGTAAATCTGCAAAGCATGTCTCTGATAGTCTCATTCTTCTGGATATAGAAATAATCAAACTGAGTTTTGACTAATTCCAGTTTGCTCTCGATGAACTCTAAATTGCCACTGAATCTCTTCTCAATTGCAATCCAAAGATCATAAGCGATTGTTTGTGGAAACATATCCAGAACGTCAGTTGGGAGTGACATAGTAATAGCAGAATGAGTCTTGCGTTCAATTTCCCATGCTTTTCGTTCTTCGGGAGTGTACGAACGAATGGGTTTGGGTGGAGGAACGCCCATGTGTTCTCCAAGAGCAACAGGTGCAACATATCTTTCAAGAAGAGCCAATTCCATGACAGGATCAATGAATAAAACAAAAGAGATAAAACGTTGTTTCCAAGCTCGATATTCCATCCCTGGTGCAAAATAAGGAGGTTTATTTGCACTACCGATTGTAGCATTATGTTGTAGAACTGCATCAACACTTTGAAGAGACATGTTGAAAATCTGCAAGAAAAGTTAGTAGGTATCCAACAAACAAGTTGAATTTTTGTCTAAGTCTTGAAAAATGCGACACAATGGTTGTGTCGCAGAAGATCAATACGACACAGACGTTGTGTCGCAGAACTTAATCCGACAGAAGACAAAAATGCGACACAACCGTAATGTCGTAGGTTATGTCGCAACTTGTGTCGCAGACCAGTTAAGGTCAGAAGAGATTATGTCGTAAGCTTATGTCGCACGTTTATGTCGCACTATATGTCGCAGACAAGTTAATGTCGTATGGTTGTGTCGTATGAACAGTGGATACGACACAGTACTTGTGTCGCAAAATCACGCGTGCAGACAGCCTAGAGCCCACAAAAATTTCAACTTTCAACACAAATTATAAACTAATAAACCCTGTTTCCTATCACTCCCTAATCAGTCACAAAACCCCAATATTTTAAGGAAACAAAGACTAACTTTTGACTAACTAAAATTCAAAGTTTGACTAACACAAAACTTTGAAGATTAATAACCAAACTATGCAAAATGGGAGCCTTTTTGACTAAGAACACCAAGAACACGAAAATAAAAAAATGACTAGTTACACTAAAATCTTGCATAAACTAACTCGAAACCACAACTCAAGAGTATGTGGCTCTGATACCAATTGTAGGTTCCGTATATTCGGACCAAATCGACTAGTTTGCTTGTATGTAAATGCGGAAATTAAACACAACAAGATATGCAAGATTCAAGCTAGTAAATGACCACAACACAAAGATGTATGTATATATAATATCAACTAGTAATTACATACACTTTGACAAAGCACACAAAGAACAAAATAACACTACAAAGAAGTTTTTCTTTCTGAACAGTAGTGTTATGTGTGTGTAGTCACCCTAAAATACAGGCTGATGAGCACTATATATAGTCTGATCCAGACATTCTGCGACACAAGCCTTGTGTCGCATAGAATGCTTCTGCGACACAATGTTTGTGTCGCATACAGTGACTCTGCGACACAATTCTTGTGTCGCAAGTAAAGACACTGCGACACAATGCTTGTGTCGCAAGACCACAAAATTGTAATTAACCGAAATCTAAAAACTGTTTAATACATAATTACAATATCGACATTAATACAGACTGAGACCAACTGACAGACACATTTAGATGTACCAACAGCACTATACCAAGTAAACAGTCGAATAGGGGCCGTCATATTATTTCACGTCATATTTAAAGTTATCCCACAATTATATATACTAACTACATCACAACAAATACAATAGTAATCTACTCGCTAATCATGGCATAAACTATCTCTAGCATAATTAAAGTATACATATTTAATCAAGATAGATAAGGATAGAAATAACCGAGATTAATATGCGAGAAGGAGTAGACTTGAATTAATAAAGTTGCTCCAAGCGTACACCAATGATTACAAATGTGTTCCTCACCAAGGATTACAAGCACGTTCCTTAACTAGCCTAATACTAATTTAAAATAAAGAAAGAAAGAAAAGCTAGAGGAAAGTGTGTTTTGAGGTATGTTGGTGTGTCTTTCAAATGAGCATCATGCCTCCTATTTATAGAGGAGTTTTGGTGCATTTTAGCAAATGGAAGCACACATTAGCAAAAGTTGGAAAAGGTAGTAGCACCAGGTACAAAAGGCGAAAAAGGTAGTGGCACCAGGTACAAAAAAGTAGGAAAAGGTCTAGCACCGGGTACGAAAAAGGACAAAAAAGTGCAATTCGTGTGGGTGGCGGGCAGCAGCCGGCGGCTGGCTGCCAGTCGGCGGCAGCTGGGTGGTTGCCGGCGGCGGCTGGATGCCAGCTGCACCAGTCTGCCGCCGGTTGCTTCGTTTCTCGATTCATGCGTGTTTTCTTCGTTACGTGTCCGTTTGCGTTGATTCTTTTTGCGTTGGATTCATAATTCAAAAACGAATCTTTTGATGAAAAGAAATCCCAAAAATATGTCTCTGAACTATAGATGTGTCATACGAATCGTTTGGATCTTCCGGAGTGCGTAGAAACTTCGTTCTTCGTCCGTTTTAGTTGATTCTTCTTCTGTTGGATTCGTAATTTGAAAACGAACATCTTGGGTCAAATAGATGTTGGTGATGGGCTCTTTGGTCTTGAAACCTCGTTTTGATGTCTGGAATCTTCAAACGTGCGTGGAATCTTCGTTTTTCATCCGTTTCGCTTGATTTTTATCGTGCGACCTTGTTTTGACCATCTTGGCATAATACTATTGATTTGTAATATTTTTGAGTTAAAGTGCCAAGAATCGTTCCAGAATGAGAGAGATATCGGTAGTAAAAACGTGACTTTTTACGTGATATCAGTACACACCACAGTTATTTAGGTGCAGGATACCTCGTTTATTGTACACACTTTGATGTTACAACTTAATAACAAAATAAATCAAAATCGTAGATTTTGAATCATTTTCCAAAAACATACAAGGTTTATACTTTATGTTTTCAACTAATAATCCTATGATCTTACCAGCTTTATAGCTGACTCGTTTTAGCATGTGTTCTCAGGTGCCCAGCAGGATTAGGATTGCTACAAGATATGCTAGCTCGAGTTGCATGTTTTCAAACATCCGGATTTCTCTGCATAACTTTTGTATTACAATTTATGTATTGAAATTATATTGCAAACTCGCAACTTGTATACACTTTTATTTTGGAAATGCATAACTATTTTCAAACGTCTCATTTAGAGTCGTTCATTATGTACCTTTGTGCTTGTGATATTTGATTTGGTAACACCCGACCCGACCGCTTCCGCAACCCAAAATTTGAGGGTGTTACACACACTGATCAGATCCGCATTTCCATATTCCGCCGAGCAACGTGAGTTCTTAAATTCTTATCAAGGCAATATGGCAATGCTACTGGGAATCCTGACGCAGACATAGACATCCGGTTGATGAATGATCTTAGGGGACTTCTAAATTCTATGGCTAGGAATGATTACATCGATGAGACTTCTCCCCATAGGTTCTACATTGACTGCACCATCGAGTACCATGCTCACAAGATTGTCCATGATCTCGAGTATGTGAGTTCTGATGAAAGAACGCGTGACATCCCTTCTTCCATACCTGAAGGTTCGATGGTTAACATCACGAACTTCCTCACTGATCGAATCAAGGAAATCTTCGCTGAAGTTCCTGAAGAAGAGAATGGTCAAATATTCAACTATGGATTACGTGAGGTTTATGACAAGTGAACAATACCTTCAAGAACTCCAACCTCACGTTTTCCCACTATCAGACCCATCTGATTCAGGGTATTCATGTGTCTATCCGAGAACTTGGAGGAAACTCTGGTATTGCAGATCATGAGACTTTGCAACTACAGTTCTATGGATTCATGGACTCACTCAGACAACAACATCCTGAATGTGAGATGATAGATGCTGATGGATTCTCTTTTGTGGATATCCGCGGAACCATCTCCAAAGAAATAAAGGAGATAACTTGGGATCTTCTATACATGAAAAGGGTTACCGAGCAACATCTTCAAGGCTTCCCCATCTTTTCATCAGAGATTCCAAACATCGTTGACATCATCACTCGTCATTTTCTGAGAATCTACCCACGCAACCCCAGGATTCCACTTCTGAGCACTTCCAGTCCTGGAGGTTCCAGCACCAACTAATCTGAAGGAAGGCAAAGTCGAGCTCTCGACTATAAAAGCAGCGCTTCTCGAGAGGCAACTTGTGCAATAAGACGTGTAGAGAGAACAATATCAATAAGTGAAGAAAATCTCTGACTATCCTTCACACTTGGTCATTACCAAAACACTTTATGAAAAGTTTTCTGATATTACGACTCACATGCAAATAAACCACTCATCTCAGAAAATAGGAAACCAAATTGAAAAAATGGTAAAACATGTGTTTCGAGCATTTTGAGGTACTTGCATACTACTTTTATGCATTACGCTCAAACTCATTTAAAAACAGATATTTTATAAAACTGATTTATAGTAGAAAACATCTTTTCAAATTCTGAGACGATGATTTATCTTTTGCAAATACTTTGAGTTTGTAAACTAGTACGACCAACGTGTTCACACTTACAAGATTGATTCACAAAAAAGGAAATAATTGGATGAAGAAAACCAATAGCAAAATGCTTGAAGCCGAGCCGCTCTTCACGAATACAGAAAAAGATGCCAAGCAACATCTCTTTGCAGCAAATTCAGATTCTCAGCTTCATTGCATCTCGCTATCTGAGGAGTGTCTGAAACCTCTACTCTCTTTTGTTTATGATTCTTATTATTATTTGATTTATTAGTTTGTTAAAGTATACTATACTCTATCCTAAGCTTATCACTAAGTGTGGGATTCCAGCCCAAAACAAACACTTGAGAAACATTTTCTTGCATGTTTAAACTCTAAGTGTGGGATCTTACTTTCAAGTAAATCTCAACTCAAGAGAACATTAGGGACAATGTTCCTCTTAGTGTAGGATAGCAGGTATAGAATACCTTGGTTAGTTTAATGATTTTTAATGTCCGAAATAGTAAACTCAGAAAATGTTCCTCAAATTTTTCAAAATTTTCAAGAAAATAAAAAAGTATGAGCTAAATCTATTGATTAACTCTACTAATTTTTGAGCCAAAATATCTTTTGAGAGGAGCTATTTTCAAATATGAGTAATATATTTCGGAATCCAGGGAAAATAAGGTAGGAATTGCTTAAGCAAGAAATAATAATCTGATGGAAGCATGACGAAGCACACACAACCATATTTGCAATGAGGTATCTTGAGCCTAATAGCATTCATCTTAAATGCTTCACTATTCATCTCTGAATTAGAACTTGCTCTTGACATACGTTTCGAGACCACATTGGTGTGTACCGTACGCGGTATAGGTGCAATTAGATGACCTTGACATTCCCTAGGATTTAACCCCTTTTTACGTATCTCTTCAAGCCCAAAACCCTTCCTATACTCATTTTTAGTATCGATGATCCACCTAGTAAACCATGTCGAGCCAAAACCTTTCGTTTTATAAAACCCTCATAAAACCCTACTTCCCAAAATATCCCCAAACTTATCTGAGAATTTCTGAGGTTATGAAGAACATCTTTTAGAATATCCACTTCACTTATCCTACCCTTTCGTGTTCTCCAAAAAAATTGAAGAATCCCTCGTGCGTAAAATTGGCACCGTGAAAAGACTCGAAATGTGCAAGATAAAGGATTTTCTGAAAGAATCAAGAAAATTATCCTTGGAAATTCTCTGGCAAAGAAGTTCTAATGAAGAAAAGAAAAATAGAAAAGTATAAAGGCAGAAAAAGAAAATAAAAAGAAGAAAAGAAAAGAAAGAAATAGTTCAGCAATAATAAAGCTTGAAGTCCCTTGAAGTATCATCCTCACAAGAAGATTCTAATGGAAGACGAATAGCTACCCCCTTTCTGTTCTATAATATGTTGTTCATAATCTCAGCTATTTTAAGATAAGCAAATACCCGTACAACCCAAAATACACCACTATCCATACCCTTTACCAAACACTACAACCCTCATGAATATCCTGGGATCATTAGCACCGTCCTCACCTAAGTGGTGGAGATCCGATTCTCGACCAAGCCTATGACGATGAGTGATGCATGAATGGCTATTTGAGCGATTTCAATTGTTCTAGATTAATAAGAAACCCGATACACTTTGAGTGAATTGAGTGACCACCTTTTGTGAGATCGCCTAGTCATGTGTACTCCAACATCATGAGATTTGGATGTATGCCTAAGATAATCTTTTCTTGTTTAAAGATGGATCGTCTTATCATTCCCTATATTCTTGAAACTATCTTATTTGCATCTGACAGTGGTAACTCTAAAAAATGTTGAAGCTCGCTCTAAAAATGTTTGTAAAATGTTTTCAAAAAAACTGAGTGTTGCTTGAGGACAAGCAACGTCTAAAGTGTGGGATAACTTGATGTGACGCAAAAACTCATATTTTCAAGGCTAATATGTCACACCCCGCCAAACTGTAATTACAATTAGTTATGATTAGTTTGCGGAAGCTTTCATGACTTGGCGGGGCTGCGAACAATATTTACAACTAACAAATACATACATACTCAGAGCATATGGTTATCGCACAACTTTATTTAATGAGGATGCCAAGTTTAACAGTGGTTACAAAAGTAGTACGACTAGTAAGTCGTAACAGTAGTAGTGGAGTTTAAAACATTTCAGTTTTAACAATAATACATAAGTTTAAAATAAGATTTCATAAGTATGACCGCAATGTCTACAGTTATACGAATGAAATCCCCAAAAGCGGTCCCAATAATATGTGGCATCCTAAGTAGTCCAGGGTTGTCCATCCTGAATGCATGCGATTACTTACCCAGCTAATTTCCTGAAAAATATAGAGAAAGTCGTCAACAAATATGTTGAGTGAATTTACAGGTTTGTATATGTATGTGGTTAGTTAAACCAAGTTTGTATAAATGATTTGTTATCCATTTATAAAAATACAAGTTATGTAGGGTTGTCATCCTAAAGTATAATTATACATGGGATGTCATCCCAAAATATGTTACTGGTTGTTTACCAGTGTAAAATAAGTTACCGGTATGTTTTCCGGTGTTTAACAGTTGTAGGATTCGTTCTTCCTAAAAGTATGTGGGAATTTACTTAGACTGTGATCCCCTGAAAAGTGAGCTAAACCTCGCAGGTAAAGTAACGCGACCTAACCCTATAACCAAACTACAACCAGAACTTATGTTGTTTGCCTGAACGGACGTTTAAGTATACGCTCCACCGTAGGAGGGTCGTCACAGCAATAGTACTATCCGTACACTCAGTGGCTAGAGTCACCTAGCTAATGGTTACAGTCTGCATGGCATAAGGTCTTTTCATGCATACATTTCAAGTCTAGGTCCGTACTAGGATACTTTGTCTAAATTCCCAAAATAACAGTGAATATGTAATATCACAAATCAACAGTTGTATAAAAGCAATAAAGCATTTATAGTTTGATTGCATGTGTTGGCATGCAATTTCTATGTTTAACACCCCTGTATTTAAAAGCAGAAAACATTTAAAAGTAGGGGCTGTAAACTCACTGTGATGTGCTCGGTAAGGAAAGCTAGCAGCCGACAGGTAATAGCCCAAGGTGTGTTAACCTATATACAATAAATGTATTAACATAAGTACGTTTGATTTGTTTAATCAACTTATGTTAACGGTTTGTATGTTTGAAGAAATTGTTGATTTCTTAAAGTCGTTAAATTTGTTGGTGACGTTGTGTTGAAATATTGTTATTATTTCTCACGTCGTATACCCTGTCAAGTGTATATACACGTATGTAGTCATACATATAGATATTTGGACGTTGTTTTGTTCCTTTTGTGCATATACATGAAGAATTAGATAGCTATAGATTCAACAAATTGAATTTGTCGCGTGTATGTATATATACATTTATATATATATATATATATATAGAATCATAAACGTTCGTTAGTATATATATAAAGTGTGTGAGTTCCATTTTATGAATACTCGTTCCGTTAAATGAATCAGGTCACGTTTTATGTTTGAAAGTTTATTAGGCTCGGCCCGATTTGTTTTGTTTTTGGCTCAATAACTTAACCCGATTACATAATCCTTTTGGCCGATTACAAGTTTTGGCCCAATGGCCCGTTTATTAATTTAACTCATTTGATTTTAAAATTCTCGGTCCAACCCATTGTCTTAGGCCCAAGGAGTATTCGGCCCAGCTTGCGACCCAGGCCCATTCTGCAGCCCATCCCAGCCCACAGTGTAGCCCAGCCGTTCGGCTTGGGCTAGCCGTTCGGCTCGGGTAGTCCAGCCGTTCGGCTGGGGTCTCGGCCCAATACATTTAGTCCATTACTCGTTTCGGTCCGGTCCATATCCTAACCCATCCGTTCGGGTGAAAAATCACAAACCGATCGGCCCAAATAAACTAGCCGTTCGGCCCATTTAGTTGAGCCGTTCAGCTCATCATAACCAGCCGATCGGCTGGCCCAAGCTAACCGATCGGGTTGGTTCGTCCCTGTCATTCGCACTCTGTTCTTGAGCTGTGTTCATGGTACAGATATATACATGCTTAGTCTCGAAAGTTTAGCTCGTTTTTACACCATATCTAACATCATAACATCATTTCATAATGTTATATCACATTTATATCAACTTTCACATATATATTTTGTGATTCTAAGTTTGGTTTCATACAATCCATTTCAAGAGCAACTCAAACAATCATCAAATTTTGGTGTTATATACATAGATTATAATACACAAACATGTTAAAGTATGAACTTCGAAATGTAGAAATCAAGAAAAATGTATTTTCTTACAATGGAGTTTGATGATGATGAAGTTGATAAGCTGATGGTGATAGGATTATGGCTCTGTCTTTGTTGCTCTACTACTTCTGTTACTCTGCTGCTACTGATCGATGGAACCAGGAAGAAGAAGGAGCAGTGGCTCAAATTTGAAGTTTGGTGAGGGTGTGTGTGTGTTTGAGAGAAAATCACAGAAGAAATGAAGTAGGAGTGTGATTTTTCAAACGGGTGCTGCAGTGTTAATCATACTGCCTCCTCAAATAATTGAGGTTGGTGGGATATTTAGCCCGTTAATTTCGGGTACGGGTATAATTATAGCAATATAAAAGTAAACATTTTATATTTTTATTTTGTAGATGCTCTCCTGGTTCGTTATTTAAATTCGGAATAATGATGTTTCCATTATTTTGGACTGTTGTACAAATTTGTGCATTGGACTGCTATCATTCAATTGGGTGCCAAATTTCAGTCGAATTTCGGGTCCATATTTTGAGGTAATGTTACAAATGTTTCCGAATGAATGAGAAAATTTGAATTTTTCTCATCTTGATCTTTGAATGCATTTTAAAATTGTTTCTATTCGTTTTATAATACGTTTTATGTTAAACGTATATTTAACTCGTTTTATCTATAGGTTATAGATACAATAGTACTCGTAATTAATAATTGGTTTACTAATTATATTGTGTCATCAACTTTTGCTGTATTTTTCTGTCGGGTTCGTTCCGATACGTTTGTACGTGATTATTATTATTAATCAGATACTATGTGATACTTTTTGTTTAAAAGTACTGGGCTGCTAGGCTTACATCACATCAAAAGTTTTGTTTTAAACTAAATCAGGAAATTAGCGTAAGAATGCACATGCTTAAATGTTAATCAGTACCTAATTTGGAGAGTTGTCACATTCTCCCCCCGTTAGGGAAATCTCGTCCCGAGATTTAATTCGTGTCGTGAGTCGCGGTCACGGTTTCAAATAGTCGAGGATACTTCTTGCGCATTTCATCCTCACGTTCCCAGGTGAACTCTGGGCCATGTTTTGAGTCCAACGAACTTTAACAAGTTTGATTCGTTTGTGTCGAAGTTTCTGTGTCTTCGTGTCCATAACCTCGATAGGTTCCTCCACAAAGTTTAGTTTTGAGTCAATGAAGACTTCGTCCGGAGGGATGATATGTGTTTCATCGGAAAGACACTTTTTCAAGTTAGATATATGAAAGGTGTCATGGATACTACTAAGCTCTTGCGGTAGTTTGAGCTTGTAGGCGACAGGACCAATCCTTGCAAGGATCTCGAATGGTCCGATGTATCGTGGGTTCAGTTTACCTCGTTTACCAAATCATACGACCCCTTTCCAGGGTGCCTGTCACACCCCCAAAATCGGTAACCGTGTTTATAATTGGTTTAGCGGAAGCTTTAGTTAATTAGCGGAAGCATTTTAAGTTACAGTTTAACAGCGGGGGTGCTGACGTTACAATAGTGCATTCATTGTATCAGAGCATATGATCATACAAAACATATTAATTTAAGATGCCATAAGTTTAAGAGTTATTACAAAAGGGTACGGCTTATAAAGTCGTACAAGTAGTGGTGTTGTAGAACAACATAAGTTTATAAAACATGAATTTATAAAAGAGGGATTTCGTAAGTATAACCAATGGAATTGGTAATACAAAGGAAATCCAAGTGTCCCAAAAGTGGCATCATAAATAGTTTGGGTTGCCTACGTCCTTTATGCATGCAGGAGTACCTGAGTCCTAATTCCCTGAAAAACATAGTAAACCGTCAACATTGAATGTTGAGTGAATTCACAGGTTTAGTATAGAAGTAGTTAAACCAAGTTTTGTATAAATCATTCATGTACACAAACATAATATTTATATGTATAGCCGGAAACACAAGTGTTCTTATTAAAGAAAACATTTCCTATTTTACTGTAAGAATGTCATTCTTACTACAATTCCGTCGAGGTGTTAGGAAACACAAGTTTAATCATAAACATTTCCTATTAATGGTTGCAGGAAATACAGTTTAACAATCAAGTAAACATTTCCATATATACAGTTGTAGGAAACACAGGTTTAACAGTCAGGCAAACATTTTCATATAAATAGCTGTAGGAAACACAGGTTTAACAATCAAGTAAACATTTCCATATAAATGTTGTTTTGTCGGGAAACCAAGTTTATCCAATCAAGGTAAACGTTTCCTATAAAGAAATCATGCGTAGGAACACCTGTCCTATTAGTTATCGCAGGGAATACCCTTCCCAAATCAAGTTATAGTTTTGTTGTTTAGTTATAGGGGAAACATAGACTATGATCCCTCTAAGGTGAGCTAAACCTTTAGAGTTAAAGTAACGATACCTAGTACTATAACTAAACCACGACTAGTTATTGTTGTTGCCTCAGTAACACGGTAAGTATACACTCCTCGTTACGACTGCCGTCGTGTGGTTGGAATGACCAACGAGTTATATCAATGGGAGGGTTGTCAAATCGATAGTACTATCTGTATACTCAGTGGCTAGAGTCACCTAGCTAATGGTTATAGGTTGCAAGCACTGGGAGTTATGTGCACTACAACTACCTCGCGTAAACCTAGGATCGTACCAAGATTCGTTGTCTTATTCCCAAAAAGTTGTGAAAATGTTTCATATAGTTAACAGTTGATTTATAAAGCAACAAGCATTTATACAAATCAATTCGATCTAATAGCATGCCAAGCAATTATAAAAACAAGTATCATGTTATAGCACATAGTTCTATGTTTTCCACCCCTGGTTTTAAAAGCATTTAAAACAAGTAAAAGGTAGGGGCTGTGAACTCACGTGTAGCAAGTCTTCAGCTAGTACAGCTAGAAATACTGTAGTCCGAATGTGCCTCTCAAATACCTAAGCACAATTAAATATACTTTACATAAGTATATGGACCAATTATTGAGTTGAGATGTTTATAATACTTTAGTTGTTGGTGATATTTACGTTGAACTAAACGTTGCGTACAAGTATATATTTACATATACTTATTAGTTGAATATATATATATTCTTATATATATCAATTGTCGTTGCCGTGTATATATATATATATATATTATTCATTTGTTAATGTCGCGTATATATATGTATATATTGTTTATCATTGTTGTTTATGTTTTAAAACATAATTATAGTAGTTATAAAAAATAACTTAGTTCTAATACGATTGTCTTAGTTCATTTATATAATTATATATAAATTATAATCGTCCACTATATGTATAATTTAGTTGTCGCGTTACAATTTTTATTTGTCCTATTTACTCGTCACCTATATATATAAGCAACCCGTTTTAACGTTTGCATTTTGAAATTTCGTGGCCCGTTGGGCTCGGCCCAATAGGTTTGGCCCAATAGATTTGGCCCAACATAGTTTGGCCCAAGTACGTTTAGCAAATTATTTTGGCCCGTTATCAAAATACCATTTTTGATTCAATTTAGATTAGGCCCGTTTGGCCTAAAAAGTTATATTTATAAATTGTCCGTGTCAAAATAATGTCCCGTGGTCGTGTACAAATTTTGTCCCAAACTTTGTATCGTTAGATTTTATAACTTTTATAACTTTTATAAATTGTTGACATTAGTTTTATGTACTCGTTAAAAATTTTTATATTACGAAAATATATCGATCGTGGGTTTAAAAATTAACAAAACATTCCGTTCTCGTTCCCGACCATAACCGATCTTCTGTATTATGATAGCCGATCGGCTAGCTTTGTCTTGCCGATCGGTTCCTCGTTTGGTTCAGTCCGATCCCCGTTTTTCTTCCGATTTTTGGTCCAACTATCATGTGTTTCGGTTTTAATTCGGGTTTATACTTTTACCAAAGTTTAACCTTTATTTCATTACGAGTTTGGTTCACAAGTTTCACTCATTTCTATACTCGTTTTTATATCCACTTTTGTGGACCGAGAGTTATTTTTTTGATCCATTATAATCATCATCTAAGTTTATTTAATCAATACAATGATATATAATCATAATATATATATAAGTTTTTATACATAATTTATAAGTATAATATGGAATATATGAATGAAATAATAAGTTTTTAAATTTCAAAAGATCCTCACAGTGGGTTTAACAAAAGTGTCGATGATGATGATGAAGACGGATGATTATAATGACGAGATGATGATGATGATTATTAAGTGATCATGATTGTGATTAAGGTGTTTGAATGTTTAAGGTTTGAATGGTTGGTGATGAAAATGGTTTTGATTTGCTTGTTCTTCTACTCCAAGCTCCTGTTGCTGTTTGTTGTTCGATGGGGAGGAAGAGACAGAGAGAAAATTAGGTAGCTCTCAAATAATTGAAGGAGTGGGGGTTGGATCTAGAAAGGAGGGAATAACTCCTCAGTTCATTTTGTCAAAGAGGAAGTATGGTAGGGTACAATTTGTGTCGAACAAATATCTAAAATGTGTTATTTGTTTGGGTTTTTAGCCCGTTAATTCCGTGTACGGGTCCAATTATTTGTACCCCGTGTCCCACTCAATTATTCGTTTATTTAAATTTTATTTTAAACTTTATAATTGATAAGTAAAATAAATGAAATAATGTTATTTAAAACTTTTAATAAAATTATTCACCGTAGTGGGACCGTACAGTTTATTTGAGTGCCAGATTTCGGTTGAATTTGGAATTTATATTTTAAGGTAATGTTCCAAATACTAAAACAGGAACGGGAAAATAAATACTTTTATTATTTTCGACCTTTAGGTACGTTTTATAATTGTTTCTGTTCGTGTATGACGCGTCCTATAAAGCAGTCTAACGGTTTCCGTTTTATTTTTGTTCTAATACTTCTCTAAAATAATTTCAAACAAAAATTATTCGAAAGCATTTTGAAGATCTTTTTGGGACTTTACGATTCGCGTTTGATACGTTTAATATAAAACGTATAATTATTATATTATTTCAATAATATAAATATCTAATATTTGTAATTAATAATTTTCGAATTATTAATTATTTTATATCACCAACTTTGTTGTATTTAATTTGTCGAGTTAGTACGTTTATTTCATACGTAATTATATATACATATAACTACGAATTTAATATATCACGTATCACAAATTTAACATATAGAAATTGTTTTGAATTCACAAATCAGGGAATTACTTTAGGTAATGCATGAAATTAATTTAGGATTATACCCTAAATGGAGGATTGTCACAGTGCCACTTTGAGTAGGACTTTGTCACCTACTTGAAATTCCAAAGGTTTCCGTCTGTTATCGGCATAACTCTTTTGTCGGTCACGTGCTGTTTTCAATCGGTTAAGCACTTGAGATATCTTGTCTGTAGTTTCTTGGACTATCTCAAGGCCCGATAATTGTCTGTCGCCCAATTCTGCCCAACAGAGTGGCGATCAGCACTTGCATCCATACAATGCCTCAAATGGTGCCATCTGTATGCTGGTGTGATAGCTGTTGTTGTAAGAAAATTCTGCTAGAGGTAGGTGTGTATCCCAATTACCTCCAAAGTCTATCACACATGCTCTTAACAGGTCTTCGAGCATTTGTATCATTCGCTCGCTCTGGCCGTCAGTTTGTGGGTGGTAGGCAGTACTCATGTCGAGTCTAGTACCCAATGCATGTTGAAGTGTTTGCCAGAAGCGAGAAGTGAATCGTGCATCTCTATCAGAGATGATGGATAATGGCACCCCATGTCGAGAAACGACCTCTTTCAAATAGATTCTAGTCAGCTTCTCCATTTTGTATGTTTCTTTGATAGCAAGGAAGTGGGCTGATTTCGTCAATCGATCGACAATCACCCATATGGTGTCAACTCCGGATGTTGTTCTCGGTAACTTCATGATGAAGTCCATCGTGATGTGTTCCCATTTCCATTTGGGCATTTCAGGTTGTTGCAAAAGCCTAGACGGCTTTTGATATTCAACTTTGACTTTTGCACAAGTCAAGCACTTACTAACGTATGTGGCAATGTCTCATTTCATGCAAGGCCACCAGTAAAATCCTTTCAAGTCGTGATACATCTTATCTGCACCAAGATGTATCGAGTAGTTGGACTTATGTGCCTCGTCCAAAATCGATCGGCGCAATTCGTCTACGCATGGTACCCAAATTCGGTTCAAGAAGTACAACACTCCGTTGTCCTTGGTTTCAAGTTGTTTCTCCATTCCCTTCAAGGATTCTTCCTTAAGGCGTTCGGGAATGAAGGCTGATTGTTGAGCGTCACGAATTTGAGTAATGAGATTCGAGTGGATTGTCAAACCTAAAGCTCGAACTCTACGGGGTTTGGCTCGTTCCTTACGACTCAAGGCATCAGCTACAACGTTTGCTTTGCCCGGGTGATACTTAATTTCTCAGTCATAATCGTTCAGTAATTCGACCCAACGACGTTGTCTCATGTTGAGTTCTTTCTGGTCGAATATATGTTGGAGACTTTTGTGATCCGTGAAGATAGTGCACTTTGTACCGTATAGGTAGTGTCTCTAAATCTTAAGTGCAAAAACGACGGCTCCTAGCTCTAAGTCATGCGTCGTATAGTTCTTTTCGTGAACTTTCAATTGTCGGGATGCGTAAGCTATGACTTTGTCGTTTTGCATCAATACGCAACCCAATCCCTGATGTGAAGCATCACAGTAGACAACAAAGTTTTCTACTCCTTCTGGTAGTGATAGGATTGGTGCGGTACTTAGTTTCTGTTTCAACAATTGGAACGCAATCTCTTGCTTCTCGCCCCAATCAAATTTCTTATCCTTTTGAGTTAGAGCGGTAAGTGGTTGGGCTATTTTCGAGAAGTTCTCGATGAATCGTCGGTAATAGCCGGCTAGCCCAAGAAATTGTCGTATCTCGGATGGTGTTTTTGGGGCTTCCCAGTTCTTAATTGCCTCGATTTTTGATGGGTCCACGTGAATTCCCTTGTTATTGATCACATGACCAAGGAAATGAACCTCGCGCATCCAAAATTCACACTTAGAGAACGTTGCGTAAAGCTTCTCTTTCTCCAGTAATTCAAGAATCATTCTCAGATGTTTCTCGTGATCCTCCTTCGTTCGGGAGTATATCAATATGTCATCGATAAACACAATCACGAACTTATCAAGATAAGGTTTGCATACTCTATTCATGAGGTCCATGAACACTGCTGGTGCGTTCGTCAGTCCGAATGGCATGACTAGGAACTCGTAATGACCGTACCGAGTCCTAAACGCAGTCTTAGGAATATCCCCATCCCGAACCTTCAGCTGATGGTAACCAGATCGCAAGTCGATCTTCGAATAGTAACTTGACCCTTGCAGCTGGTCAAATAAGTCATCGATGCGAGGTAGTGGATATCGATTCTTAATAGTTACTTTGTTCAGTTCCCGATAATCGATACACATTCGCATTGATCCATCCTTTTTCTTAACGAACAAGACCGGAGCTCCCCAAGGTGAAAAGCTCGGTCAAATAAATCCTAAGTCTAAGAGTTCCTGAAGTTGTGCAGACAACTCTTGCATTTCTGATGGAGCAAGATGGTAAGGTGCACGAGCAACTGGTGCTGCTCCAGGTACTAGGTCGATATGAAATTCAACCTGTCGTGGGGGTGGTAATCCTGGTAACTCGTCGGGAAATACTCCCGGGTAGTCACGTACAATAGGTACGTCGTCTATACGTCGTTCCTCGGATTTCTTTTCTACCACGTGTGCCAAAAATGATTGGTATCCCTTTCGGAGATACTTACTGTCTTTCATGCAAGTAATCATTTTTGTGGCACTTTTTCGTTTTTCACCTTTGACCATGAGAGTTTCTCCTGTAGGTAGTGGTAAGCGTACCAACTTATCGTAACAAATGATCTCGGCGCGGTTCTTAGATAACCAGTCCATGCCGACTACAACGTCGAAACTTCCCTACTTAACCGGTAGTAAGTCTATTTCGAAGAGATGACCTTCTAATTCCAAGGTACATCCCGGTACTATTTCTCCTGACTCGATTAACTCACCATCGGCTAGTTCAATAGTATATTTGTTATCTAACTTACGTGATTCAAGTTCTAATAGTGGTCTAAACTCATAAGACACAAAACTGAAATCAGCACCTGAATCGATTAACACAGAGGCATAATGGTTGTTTACAAGAAACGTACCAGTGACGGTGTTAGGGTCCTGGCGTGCCTCTTGTGCTCCAATCACAAATGCTCTTCCTTGAGCCGGCTGATTGATGATGTTGTTGGCTCGGTTTTTGTTACCACGGTTGTTGGTGTTGTTACGGTTTTGGTTGTTCTGGTTGTTGTTGTTGGGGTTTTGGTTATTGAGTCGAGGGCAACGGTTCCGATAGTGCCTCGTGTCGCCACATTCAAAACACCATTGGTTTCGGCGTTCTGTGCTTTCCCTAGGGGTAGGGTTAGCTTTGCAGTTTTGGGTTTTGTGACCCCAACCTCTACAGTTGTTGCAATACCAACATTCACCCTCGTGGTGTTTGCTACATTTGTCACACTTAGGTTTGTTACCCAAGTATGGTTTTGATTCCACAGTGGTGGCAGCATAGGACTTTGGGTTCCCAAATCCCTTCTTATTTGTTTGACCCTGACGATCACTTCCTCTGTCATTCCACTTACGCTTTGTACCTCCAGAAATGCCAGCTTCAGTACTGCTCGGCTCAACCTTGCCCGATGCAGTTTTCTTGGTCAGTGTTCCCATCCTGACTGCCTCATCGGTCAGACTTTGCGCTAAAACAACAGCGCTCCTGAATGTGTCAGGTTTGGAAGATGTAACCAAACTCCTGATTTGCGGTGCCAGACCATACACATAACGCTCGATGCGCTTGTACTCAGGTGTCACCATATGTGGCACTAGTCGTGCTAGTTCCTGAAACTTGGTAGTATAACCGGTGACATCAGCACCAATCATAGTGATGTTCCACAGCTCAGTTTCCACTTTCTGCATCTCGCTACGGGGACAGAATTCCTCCAACATCATGTTTTTCAGTACTTCCCATGACATGGAGTAGGCAGCCTGTCGTCCAAGTGATTGGACTTGACTGTTCCACCAAGTAAGAGCCTTGTCAGCAAGAGTGCAGGTGACATATTTCACCATACAGTCTGGTGAACAGTCACTAATGTCCAATACCGACTCTGTCTTTTCTATCCAGTGTATAATCCCAATAGCACCCTCGGTGCCACGAAAAGTAACTGGCTTACAAGCCTGGAATGTCTTGTATGAACACCCTCGGCGAGTATTCGCAGGTGCCTCAGTATTAACAGGGGTAGACCCGCTGTTATTCATTCCATTCTCGCGATTTCGGCTTGCTTCATACTCAGCAATACCTTCAGCTATTCGCCGTGCTATCATTTGTTAGGTGGGGGAACGGTTTCAAAAATGGAAGAAGGAGTCGTTCGTCGACTGTTCTTAGTCATCCGTCGTTTTGGTGGCATGATTCCGTTCTGCGATGAAATAAAATGCAGAAGTCAATGCCAAGATAATGAATGTGATGAACAAGATTTCACATTGTTTAACAAGTGAACAGTATGAAGGATTGAAGGACAAGATTTTGTGTCACATGTCGCACGACTTTGAAACACCCATATGTAGTTAGTACAATATAATCACGTTGGCCAGGCGTCATTATATAATGCTAAATACATATTTCTTTTCATCATCATTCAACACAATCGAGTTTAAAGAAAATTCAAGATAGGAATCAATAATCAAGGTGTGGTATGTTTTCTGGTTTTCAAGGAATGATCAAATGTTATTGATTGGCTACCGTTTCTAACACACGTATGTAAATGTAAGTACAATACTAAAGTCGTTGTGGAATGTAATGAATACGAAATACAACTAAACATATGTTATATTATATCAAAAGGTGTAGCGCTGATACAACAGTTTTATACAAAACAAGATGGGATCCCTAATACGCCCCATCAGCGGTTAGCGCTATACAAAAGTCAATGGGTTTTCCTATACATATACCCGTTCTAACAATAGATTTTTCCCGTCTAGTACATGTCTAGTACATACATACATCTACCCATCTGATACTAGTCAATACAACACGTGATGGACCTACTAACATATCCATCATCCAAAAGTGGTCGGTCTGATGCCCAGTAGGCACAAACCGCCATACACAAGTCTAATGAAAATAAGGTAGAAACAACCCCACAGCTGTCCTCAGTACAGCTATCATCACACAAGCTCCAATTATCAACCCTGCTGTCCTCGCACGCCTCTCTAGTACCCTGACACGAGCACGTGCGGTCTCGGCTATCTCTCTGGCAGCAGCCACGTTGCTCAACAAGAAGTGGCAACGCTCATGTATGTCTGTCATGTCTCCATCCAGACGGGAGACATCGCTCTGTAGCTCGGCAAGGTGAACACCCCTGCTACCAGAAATGCGAAACAATGTGCGAATCACAGCCACAATGGTAGGGAGAGTCAACTCTATAGGCTCTCCAGTAGTAGGCAGTGGTGCGGAGGATCGGGAGGACTCCCCGGTCTCAAAAGTAGAAGGAAAACCCTCCAACGACCTCCACCGCCCCAACATAGGAGTCATCCACTCCAAGTGAGAAAGCCTAGGTACCCTCTGTGGCGGCTCATCATAGTGTATCACCCTCTCCTCTGCCATCGGCGCCTTACCACGGGGCGCAAGTGGTCCTCTAGGGAAGTCTCGGACACACATCTGTGGTGTACTCCTAGGTACCGGTCCTATGGAAGGTCCAGCAGTCGTACGGCGTGTCGCCATAAAGGTAGACCCTAACATACGAGTGGTAGGGTCAGTGGGAGCAGTAGTAGGTGGGACCACATGTGCAGTAGGTGGTGGGGTGATGTAGGCATCACCGGTGTCATCAGATAGCGCTCTATGGTGAACTGGTGGACTCGCAACTCCGGTGCTAGCATCGCTATGGTAGGAATCCTCAGTCGGCTCCTCATCAGAAGCATACAAATAGATCGGACTGTGCCTCGACATGCTGAGACAAAGAAGTCGTATGTGACGTGTCAGTCGAATGTTAGATGTATGCAAAGTGTGTATGCATGCAATGGATATTTTATCCAAGGCTATAGTCTAGGTCTCTAAGGTTTTAGGTCACTTAAAGACTTCTAGTTCGCTATAACCAATGGCTCTGATACCAAGACTGTCACACCCCGCCAAACGGTAATTACAATTAGTTATGATTAGTTTGCGGAAGCTTTCATGACTTGGCGGGGCTGCGAACAATATTTACAACTAAAAAATACATACATACTCAGAGCATATGGTTATCGCACAACTTTATTTAATGAGGATGCCAAGTTTAACAGTGGTTACAAAAGTAGTACGACTAGTAAGTCGTAACAGTAGTAGTGGAGTTTAAAACATTTCAGTTTTAACAATAATACATAAGTTTAAAATAAGATTTCATAAGTATGACCGCAATGTCTACAGTTATACGAATGAAATCCCCAAAAGCGGTCCCAACAATATGTGGCATCCTAAGTAGTCCAGGGTTGTCAATCCTGAATGCATGCGATTACTTACCCAGCTAATTTCCTGAAAAACATAGAGAAAGTCGTCAACAAATATGTTGAGTGAATTTACAGGTTTGTATATGTATGTGGTTAGTTAAACCAAGTTTGTATAAATGATTTGTTATCCATTTATAAAAATACAAGTTATGTAGGGTTGTCACCCTAAAGTATAATTATACGTGGGATGTCATCCCAAAATATGTTACTGGTTGTTTACCAGTGTAAAATAAGTTACCGGTATGTTTTCCGGTGTTTAACAGTTGTAGGATTCGTTCTTCCTAAAAGTATGTGGGAATTTACTTAGACTGTGATCCCCTGAAAGGTGAGCTAAACCTCGTAGGTTAAAATAACGCGACCTAACCCTATAACCAAACCACAACCAGAACTTATGTTGTTTGCCTGAACGGACGTTTAAGTATACGCTCCACCGTAGGAGGGTCGTCACAGCAATAGTACTATCCGTATACTCAGTGGCTAGAGTCACCTAGCTAATGGTTACAGTCTGCATGGCATAAGGTCTTTTCATGCATACATTTCAAGTCTAGGTCCGTACTAGGATACTTTGTCTAAATTCCCAAAATAACAGTGAATATGTAATATCACAAATCAACAGTTGTATAAAAGCAATAAAGCATTTATAGTTTGATTGCATGTGTTGGCATGCAATTTCTATGTTTAACACCCCTGTGTTTAAAAGCAGAAAACATTTAAAAGTAGTGGTTGTAAACTCACTGTGATGTGCTCGGTAAGGAAAGCTAGCAGCCGACAGGTAATAGTCCAAGGTGTGTTAACCTATATACAATAAATGTATTAACATAAGTACGTTTGATTTGTTTAATCAACTTATGTTAACGGTTTGTATGTTTGAAGAAATTGTTGATTTCTTAAAGTCGTTAAATTTGTTGGTGACGTTGTGTTGAAATATTGTTATTATTTCTCACGTCGTATACCCTGTCAAGTGTATATACACGTATGTAGTCATACATATAGATATTTGGACGTTGTTTTGTTCCTTTTGTGCATATACATGAAGAATTAGATAGTTATAGATTCAACATATTGAATTTGTCGCGTGTATGTATATATACATTTATATATATATATATATATATATATATATATATAAGTTCTAAACACGTGGTTTACGTATTAAAACGTATATAAGTTTTATTTGTTATAGAACTTCTTATTGTATTTATTTCCGTTTATAAAATAAATAAATAAATGTTATTGTCATTGAAAAGTCGTTATTTGTATGTATATATGAAGTATACATATAGGTTTGTCGTTTACTATTAATTATGTATATACATACATATATATATATATATATAGAATCATAAACGTTCGTTAGTATATATATAAAGTGTGTGAGTTCCATTTTATGAATACTCGTTCCGTTAAATGAATCAGGTCACGTTTTATGTTTGAAAGTTTATTAGGCTCGGCCCGATTTGTTTTGTTTTTGGCTCAATAACTTAACCCGATTACATAATCCTTTTGGCCCATTACAAGTTTTGGCCCAATGGCCCGTTTATTAATTTAACTCATTTGTTTTTACAATTCTCGGTCCAACCCATTGTCTTAGGCCCAAGGAGTATTCGGCCCAGCTTGCGACCCAGGCCCATTCTGCAGCCCAGCCCAGCCGTTCGGCTTGGGCTAGCCGTTCGGCTCGGGTAGTCCAGCCGTTCGGCTGGGGTCTCGGCCCAATACATTTAGTCCATTACTCATTTCGGTCCAGTCCATATCCTAACCCATCCGTTCGGGTGAAAAATCACAAACCGATCGGCCCAAATAAACTAGCCATTCGGCTCATTTAGTTGAGCCGTTCGGCTCATCATAACCAGCCGATCGGCTGGCCCAAGCCAACCGATCGGGTTGGTTCATCCCTGTCATTCGCACTCTGTTCTTGAGTTGTGTTCGTGGTACAGATATATACATGCTTAGTCTCGAAAGTTTAGCTCGTTTTTACACCATATCTAACATCATAACATCATTTCATAATGTTATATCACATTTATATCAACTTTCACATATATATTTTGTGATTCTAAGTTTGGTTTCATACAATCCATTTCAAGAGCAACTCAAACAATCATCAAATTTTGGTGTTATATACATAGATTATAATACACAAACATGTTAAAGTATGAACTTCGAAATGTAGAAATCAAGAAAAATGTATTTTCTTACAATGGAGTTTGATGATGATGAAGTTGATAAGCTGATGATGATAGGATTACGGCTCTGTCTTTGTTGCTCTACCACTTCTGTTACTCTGCTGCTACTGATCGATGGAACCAGGAAGAAGAAGGAGCAGTGGCTCAAATTTGAAGTTTGGTGTTGTGAGGGTGTGTGTGTGTTTGAGAGAAAATCACAGAAGAAATGAAGTAGGAGTGTGATTTTTCAAACGGGTGCTGCAGTGTTAATCATACTGCCTCCTCAAATAATTGAGGTTGGTGGGATATTTAGCCCGTTAATTTCGGGTACGGGTATAATTATAGCAATATAAAAGTAAACATTTTATATTTTTATTTTGTAGATGCTCTCCTGGTTCGTTATTTAAATTCGGAATAATGATGTTTTCATTATTTTGGACTGTTGTACAAATTTGTGCATTTGACTGCTATCATTCAATTGGGTGCCAAATTTCAGTCGAATTTCGGGTCCATATTTTGAGGTAATGTTACAAATGTTTCCGAATGAATGAGAAAATTTGAACTTTTCTCATTTTGATCTTTGGGTGCATTTTAAAATTGTCTCTGTTCGTTTTATAATACGTTTGATGTTAAACGTATATTTAACTCGTTTTATCTATAGGTTATAGATACAATAGTACTCGTAATTAATAATTGGTTTATTAATTATATTGTGTCATCAACTTTTGCTGTATTTTTCTGTCGGGTTCGTTCCGATACGTTTGTACGTGATTATTATTATTAATCAGATACTATGTGATACTTTTTGTTTAAAAGTACTGGACTGCTAGGCTTACATCACATCAAAAGTTTTGTTTTAAACTAAATCAGGAAATTAGCGTAAGAATGCACATGCTTAAATGTTAATCAGTACCTAATTTGGAGAGTTGTCACATAATATTCCACGCTTTTTGGGCATATCTTTAGTGAAAAATTCCAAAACAATCATTATTCACTAAAATTTACTAAAGTGCTCAAAATATGGACGTTGTTACAAAAGTCACTAAAAACAACCAAATAACGAGCAAAACAAAGCGAATAAACAACAACGAATTCTCACACCCTCATTTACTCTATGAAAAGCACATTCTAACCTTATCATATGATGTCATAGGTAAAAACAAGACATGAAAAATCAAGAATCATGCAAATCGGATAAAGAACGAAGAAGACACTACACTTTCAGAACGGTTTAAAGTCATTCCGGCAACGCCTGAGCTCAACTCATTCAATTTTGGTGAAATTGATACCATTAAAAGCGTAACGGAATTACGAATCCATGGGCGAAAGAATCAAGTCAAACAAACGCATAACGAATGAGATACGCATATTTTAAGCAATGAACGAAATCAGACGGAGCCCATATACGGCCTTAGGAACCGTATACATCCCTATACAGACCGTATACGGCCTTATATAGACCGTATATGGCCCTATACAAGCCGTATATGGCCCTATACAAGCCGTATACGGCCCCTCCTCCCCCCTTGTGTGCTTCGTTTGCTTGTACGTGCTGTTTCGCGAGTTGTACGTGTGATTTGGAGCTTTGCCTATAAATAGTGGATACCCCCTTCTCATTCCAACACACCTCTTCATTTCAATCATTTCTCCATTTTAACTTTTATGGGTTTTTTGCCGAATAATGCATCAATAGTTTCGTTTTTTGCATTTTCGGGTATCAACTAATTTTTTTCCCGAAAAATGAACCACTAATTCAAAATTGATCATTTTTGGATATTATTACCGGATACCAAAAAAAAATGGACAGCTCACCGGTTTTGCCTACGTGGCAATCCATGTGGATATATTTTTTTCCCGGAAAATGAACCAATAGTTTCATTTTTTACATTTTTAGGTATCAACTAATTTTTTTTCTTTAAAAATGAACCACTAATTTAAAATCGATCATTTTCGGGTATATCCCATCCTCTTCATCTTCTGGATAACTATATGTATTTTAATAATAAAAAGACATCATTTTTTTATATATGTGTGGTCGGGTAGATATCAGCATGGCATGACGAAACAGAGGTTATCTTCCCACCGTTTCTATTGTTGAAATACCACAAAAGGATTCTTCCTTCTCTAGCCATCACAAGATAGTCTAGTTATTAGCGTCATGTTATCCTTACAAGGGGTTTCAGGTTCGAACCTCACTAATGATGATAATATGTTGATAATGTTATATTGTATGACCATTATGAGGTCATGAACACTTACTTGGTATCTCGGGTTAATAAGCATATCTACGTCTATCTTTTTTATAAGATTCTTTTGATTTTGCCCCATATTTTCCTTTGTAAAGTTTATACATGGATTGCCATGTAGGATAATCGGTTGTTTGGGTATCCGGTACTAATACCCGAAAATGATCAAATTTGAATTAGTAGTTCATTTTTAAAGAAAAAAAGTAGTTGATACCTGAAAATGCAAAAAACAAAACTATTGATGCATTTTTTGGCAAAAAACTCGATCTGAAATGTTGACCGATGTGACAATCCTCCATTTAGGGTATTAATATTTACCTAATTTCATGCATTACCTAGAGTAATTCCCTGATTAGTGAATTCAAAACCTACTTTGTGGGATAAATTAACAAAACTTATTATATGATACGTGCCGTAGTAGTAAAATAGTAATTATTATTATATAATTACTGTACTAAATGAACGTATCAACTTGACCAACTAAATACAACAAAGTTGGTGATATAAAATAATTAATAATTCTAAAATTATTAATTACAAATATTATTAACTTATATTATTGAAATAATATACTATATTATACATTTTATATTAAACGTACCGAGCGTGTCATACACGAACAGAAACAATTATAAAACATGCCTAAAGGTCAAAAATGCTAAAAGTAATATTTTGTCCAACCCTGTTTTAGTATTTGGAACATTACCTAAAAATATAATTTCCAAATTCAATTGAAATCTGGCACGCAATTTAACTGTACAGTCCCACTACTATGAATAATTTTATTAATAATTTTAAATAAAATTATTTTATTTTTGTATTTATCAATTATAATGTTTAAAATAAAATTTAAACAAACGAATAATTGAGTGGGACACGGGGTACAAATAATTGGACCCATACCCGAAGTTAACGGGTAAAAATACCCACCAACTCTCAATAATTGAGAGACATAACACTGTATCATCAAACACCAATTATTTGAGGAAGTCTTCTTCTTCTTCTCTGACTTCCATCGTCAAACAACAACAGCAAGAGCAGGTAGAAGCAGTGCAACAAGCCTCCTTCTTCATAATCAACTTCAAACTCTCATCACACACACTAACAACAAAAATGATAACATAACCACCATATCATCATCACCAACATCTCAAAACCATCATCATATTCATCCTCACCATCACCCTCTCTTCTCTCGGTTCACGCAACCATCGACACCATCATAATCACGTCGATATCATCATCATAATCGGAGAGAAGAGTGAGCAAGAGAAAGAACAACTTCATTATCGTCACCATCATGCACCATCTTTTCGGCACCACCACCCTCACTTCCGGTTTGCACCTCCACCGTGAGCACCACCCTCCATATCCCTTTAAGTTATTCTGAGTTTATTATGCATTTATCATCATGTACTGGTGTTATATACGTACTGATTATGCCCGAAGAATCAAAAGATCGAACCTGGTTTGGAGTGATTTTCGGTCGAGCTGTTGTGTAAATCATGCACATTTTATGAGCTTACAAAACGTACATATATATTGATACTTTGTAAAGCTTAAACAAAGCTAGGTGTTAGCTGCGAGAGGTCACAGGATCGATCCCTGTGACCTGCTTTTATTTCATTTCATTTTTGACCTGTTAGCTTCTTATTAATACATATATAGATATACTTGGTGAAATATAAACAACAGAAAGCACTTAGCCCAGTGGATGAGGCATGTGCTTGGCAACAAGAGGTCACAGGTTCGAAACCTGTGACCCTGTTTTGATTTCCATTTTTGATTTTAGACTAACTAATATGTACATATATATTTAAACCTAGCAAATTATCAACTAATTTAGGCAATAGCCTAGTGGTAAATGATGGGTGTTAAGTATTAAAAGGTCATGGGTTCAATCCCTATGATCTATTATCTTTTTATATATATATATATTTGGATATACATACGCATAACGAATGACTACTCGATGGATACAAATGTTCTAAATTCAAGAAACACTAACGAATCGTACATAATTCAACTACAATGATCCTTCAAAACAATTAAATCATTTTCATGATTTGACAAGCCGTCAAATACTCATATTAATATATCTCTTATGTTTAGGACGTTAGAGGATTACGGATTTGGATATTACTTGCATTTAGGAAAACTAGCACCCACAGGTGAGTTCACAGCCCCTACCTTTTACTTGTTTTAAATGTTTTTAAAACTAGGGGTGGAAAACATAGAACTATGTGTTATTACATGCAACTTGTTTTATATAATTGCTTGACATGCTTTTATATTAAACTGATTTATACAAATGCTTTATACATAACCGTTAAATATATGAAATGTTTTTCATAATTATTTGGGAATAAGACGATGAATCTTGGTACGATCCTAGGGTTACATGAGGTAGTTATAGTGCACATAAGTCCCAATGCTTGCAACCTATAACCATTAGCTAGGTGACTCTAGCCACTGAGTATACAAATAGTACTATCGATTTGACAACCCTCCCAGGATATAACTCGTTGGTCATTCCAACCATACGACAGCAGTCATAACGAGGTGTGTATACTTACCATGTTACTGAGGCAACAACATCAACTAGTCGTGGATTAGTTATAGTACTAGGTATCTTTACTTTAACTCTAAAGGTTTAGCTCACCTTAGAGGGATCACTATCTATATTTCCCACATAAACTAAACAACTAAACTACAACTTGATTTGGGAAGGGTATTCCCAGTGACAACTAATAGGATTGGTATTCCTACACACGATTTACTTTTAGGAAACGTTTACCTTGATTGGCTAAACTTGGTTTTCCTACAAAACAACTTTTATAGGAAATTTTTACTTGATTGTTAAACCTGTGTTTCCTGCAACTATTCATTAGGAGATGTTTATGATTAAACTTGTGTTTCCTAACACATCGACTGAATTGTGGTAAGAATGATACTCTTATAGTAAAATAGGAAATTTTTTCTTTAATAAGAATACTTGTGTTTCCTGCTATACGTATAAACATTATGTTTGTGTACATGAATGATTTATACAAAACTTAGTTTAACTACGCTTATACTAAACCTGTGAATTCACTCAACATTCAATGTTGACGGTTTACTATGTTTTTCAGGGAATTAGGACTCAGGTACTTCTTCATGCATAAAGGACGTAGGCAACCCAGACTATTTATGATGTCACTTTTGGGACACTTGGATTTCCTTTGTATTACCAATTCCATTGGTTATACTCACGAAATCCCTCTTTTATAAACCTGTATTTTGTAAACTTATGTTGTTCTACAACACCACTACTTGTACGACTTTATAAGTCGTACCCTTCTATAATAACTTTTAAACTTATGGCATCTTAAATATATATGTTCTATATGATCATATGCTCTGATACAGTGACTGCACTATTGTAACGTCAACACCCCCGCTGTTAAACTGAAAACTTAAAATGCTTCCGCTAATAATCAAATGCTTCCGCAAATTACTAAATAAACGTGATTACCGATTTTGGGGGTGTGACAACCGACTACCATTTCAAATGGTTACTTATACCTGAAAATGATCAATTTTGAATTAGTGGTTCATTTTTCGGGAAAAAAATTAATTGATACTCGAAATTACAAAAAACTAAACTTTTGATGCATTTTCGGCAAAAAACCCTTCTCACTCACACATTCTCTCTCTCTACCCTCTCTCTCTTTTCTTTCTCTCTCTAGAATTAGGGTTAGGTTCAGTTAGTTCTCAGTTAATATTTAACTGAAACAAACGGAGGGTCTACTTCTGTAATAGCATAGGGAATAGTTCAGGGGATTTTATTGTAATATTGTCAAGGATATTGCGGAAGTTCTGCTTGTACTCTGTCTCTAAACGCTTATTCAATCTTCGCTTTATTAACAGTTACTTCTTTCCTTATCAGTTATAATGATAATTGCTATTGTTGTTATGCTAGATTAAGGATCTGTTATTATGCGTAGTGAGTAGTTTCCTTTTGTGTTTGTTATGATGTAGTTAGTTTATATATGTGTGGGGTGATGCTACTTTAAATATATGATTGGGATAATAACATTATGAAATAACGGAGGTAACTTTATACGGCTTTCATTTGTATAGCCCCGGAAACATCACTTATGTGTGGAGTACGGAACGTGGAAGCTATGAAAGTCGTGTTAGCACAATCCGTTGTGGAAATAATGTTCCCAATTGTATTATAAAATGAAAACTGGTGGTCTATTAACGTTGTATTTATGAATTTCTAAGTTAATATCGTCTTTCCTCCAATTAAACGTGGTTAGAACCTTTAAAATGAAAACGTTCACTACCTATCCATGTTTTCTAAAACTAACAACATGGTCTGAATTGTGTAACTATGGAAATACTGTTTAAAACTTTTCGTATAGTACATCGTGAATCAATCAGGGATTTATTGGGAAAAGTGAGGGTTGGTTTATATCATAGATGGTTGAACTTTAATACAAACTTAGTTAAACTAGTCTAGAGTGACTTCAAAGTATGTGATACCGGAAAGACCACAATAACGGCACTGTACTTCGTATAACATTGGAAACACCATTGTTGGATTACAAATACGTGGAAGCTAAGGAAATGTCGGTGGTTGAAGACTGTATCACATCCTGGTTTGTTTTCAAAGTTGTGGAAATGCTTGATCGCATTGTACACCATTAGTAGGCCCAAGAGCTGGAAAACTGTGGAAATGCTTAATTGCATTGTACGCCGTTAGTACCTCTCAGGTTTGGAAAAGTGTGGAAATGCATAATCGCCCTATACACCGTGATGAAAAGCTCTAGACTAAAATATAACCATTAATGTAAAGTTAACTGTCACCAAACCAAGTCTTAATCTTAAATTCCTTGTCTGACTTCGTTGTCCCCGTAGTGTTAAGAAAGATTGGAACCCTAGTGGGTATGCTACTCTATCTCATGCGCCCGGGAACTAACATTCAAAGAAGGGTCGTTACTCCTTCACTGGATAACGTTGAAGAGTTGAGCATCCTCCTCCGATAAGACTCAATTTGTCCTAGTACTCAGTGACATACTGGTTGGTCTCCCCAATCAGTAGGGTACTAGTGTTTACACTACGAACAATTAAGCTCAGGTAAGACACAAACCTTTAAAAGAGTTTTCATATCAAAAACCTAGCATCACCCCCGCATAAGCTAACGAAGTCATGAAAAACACATCTCCTCCATACTGATTACATCCCTATTTCTATTTTTCATTTATTTACTTTTTATTTAATTACGAACCTATGTAACAAAAACCCCACTCAAAACCTATTTAAAGACCCATCACTAAACTGAACAATTTGTCTTGAAATTTCCGTTTCACAAATCGATTAGCTTGAAGAACGACCCTAGGTCATACTGCTGCTATACAAGCCGAAGTAAAGCTTAGGTCCCCATCTCTATATATATAAAACACACTGTCCGCCGTCTCTGTTGCTGTTGGAACAACGACCGGAGTCAAATCCGACCGACCGATAGGGACGCGACAATTGTCGTTATGGAAAGTGATGGTTTCTCCCTGAGACTACAAACTGATGGTTTGTATGAAGACGTTGATGATTGCCTTGGCCGTATTCATGAAAGGTCTTCCTAGTATGATTGGGATGTATACGTCTTCCTAGTATGATTGGGATGTGTACGTCTTCCTGCATATGCATTACTACAAAATATGTTGGGTAAAGAACTTTGTAAATCCTAACTAAAACATTTTCAGCTATTCCCCTAGGGTATTTGACTGAGTGGTCAGCAAGTTGTATGGTCATTTTGGTAGGTCGAAGATTTTCTAACTCAAGCCTCTTCAAAAGCGAGTATGGCATAAGATTAACACTAGCTCCTAAATTGGCCAAAGAACAGATGATGCCTGAATTGTAGATAGAACAGGGGAGAGTAAAACATCCGGTGTCTCCGAGTTTTTCTGTAATGGTATTTTTCAAGATAGCCGAACATTCAGCGGGACATTGGGTACTTCAGGTACCTTATCCTTGGTTGTAAGAAGCTTTCTGAAGTACTTTTTGGAATGAACTTCAGATGCAATATCTAGGAACTTCCTATCAAGCTTAAAAGACTTAAGCTTGTCGGTTCGTTGTTTAAGACGAGCTGGAAATGGAATATTTACTTTCCTATTTTGTGTAGACTCTAAATCTATTGTCGATGGGACAATAGGTGGTTCCTTCACTGGAGAAGAAATCGTAGGTGGGCTATGTGCTACCTGAGAGTCTTGAATATGAGAAGCCTCCTTATGGCAACTAGTTGGACTATTATGAGTTTTAGCGCTAATACATTGTGCTAATTGTCCTAATTCAGATTCGAAAGCTTTTAACAAAGTCAGTTGATCTCTTAAGATGAGATCAACTTGGTCTTGTCTTGCCGAGATTCTTTGAATTACTTGTATCAGGGTGTCGCCAAAACTAGAGGTTTGTGAGGAAGAGGGCTCAGACAGTTCGGGTTGGTAAGTTACTGGGCTATTCCTATGTGGGTTAAAGGAAGGGTTAATATTAGGCGGAGTTAGATGAGAGTGAGGAATTTGGGCTGAGTGGTTCAAATTAGCACAATTAAGGCAGGTTTGAACTTGACAGACATGTTGTTGTTGACTTTTCAATTCCTTAATCTCCTTGGTTAGGTCTGCCACTTTCTGAGTGAGGGTTTGGATAGCTTCATTCCCGATTGTAGTAGGTGGATTCACTGTTAAGGGGTGATTTTCACTGTTCCAATCATTGTTGTGCATTGTCATTTCCTCAATAAGGCTCCAAGCTTCATTGGTCGTACAATTCATGAAACTGCCTCGAGAGGCGGTATCAAGTAAAGGACGGTGATGTGGGAAGAGACCATTGTAGAAAATGTGCAATTGCTCTGAACGCTCAAATCGATGATTTGGACATTTCTTAAGCAATCCATTAAAGCGATTCCATGCATCGTAGATTGATTCATCATGAACTTGGCGGAAGTTTATGATGTTGATCCTAAACGTGGCCTGTTTTGATGGGGGGAAAATATTTGGCCAAAAATTTGGTTGATAATTCTACCCAAGAGGTTATAGAGTTAATCTCTAATCCTTCAAACCAGGTTTGTGCATTGAGAGTGAGTGAATAGGAAAATAGGTATAGATAGACTATGTCCTGATTAACCCCAATCGGTTTAAAGGAGTTGGATAAGGAAATGAATTTGTCAAGGTGTGAGTTGGGATCATCATTTGGTAGGCCATGGAATTGACAGAGGTTTTTGGACTAACTGAACAATATGGGGCTTTAATTCAAATGAAATTCTATCGGTTTTCGCATAGACGATTGGTCCTCCTCGACCTTCAATCAGAGGTTTAGAGTCTTCAGTGAGAGTTATACGTATAGTTGTTATAGTCTCATTGGCAGGTGGTTGACTAGTTGAGTGGATAGGGCGGGGGGGGTAATTTCTAAAAGTAGTAAAAGTAAGGAAAAACAAAGGAAAACGTAGGGGTTTAAGAAATCCTAAAGGTTCACTAGTAAGTAAGTTCGTCTTAACGCCTAAGGATCGTAGATTTGGTTCCCTGGCAGCGACGCCAAAAACTTGATGCGTCACCAGCGGTCAGTAAGGATTTTACCCTTGTCGTTGCACCGGCTACTGGCGACGGCGATCAGTGGGTGTTTTAAATTTGTAATTGCGGGGCCTAAGTTTTCCCTAACAATACTAATCCTAAGGGTGAGCAAGTGGTAGGTATGACCTAGAGTCTTTCTTCAAACCGACTGAATTAAAACTAAGGCGTGGCAGATGAGAGCTTTCAAACTAGTGAAGGGTGTATAAAATAGTGGGGGAGTTTTGGTTTTTCTATTAACTAACTTAGGCAAGTAAATAAATAAAAGCGAAATTAAAATAAAAGATAAAGTAGATAAGATAAAGGTAGTGTTTGATGAGACTTCATTATTTAAGTTATGGGATGATATTTGGAGAAATTGTTTTGAAAGATATTAGTTAATTATCATTCTTGAATACTTGTATGTAAACACTAGATTCCCTACTAATTAAAGTTCCATTAGCATGTCACACCGGGAGCTAGGTTATGGTAACATTACAAAGTAATTAGATTAATAAGCAAAATCTTAATTATGGTTTAATAATACTTTCATATGAACTGGAACAAAATCTAAAGGTACTAGACAAAACTGAATCATGTAACGATTCCTCGTCATCCTAACAGATTCGTATATTTAAAAAGTTTATTCATGAACTTAAAACAGCCCTTGCTTAAGACTACCCAATAAATCCCCTAATTATCCACAGCATTCCTCACTTAAAGTGGTTCCGCAGCTTCAAACCTTGGTCATGTCTTGTTCTACGATAATCCCCCATGAAGCCTTGCGGTTACATAGTTTCATACCTTTGACAAGTTATATTGATGATAAACGCCAAAATGTACTAAATTGTAGTACTAATTTACCCCATGTTTGATATGTTTCTAATGAATTTTATGTGAATAAGATACTCATTTCGTTCATATTTGCATTTAGGAGTTTAAATTGAGCTTGGATCGAAAAGGAACATAAAATGAGCTTATTGCGAAGAAAAGTTGCTAAAAGAATAAAGCATTGGACAAGAGAGGATTGGATCAAAGTGTAAATGAAGCTCGAATCGGAAAAAGAATGAAAGATGAGCTGAAAATGGAGGAAGAATATAAAAGCTAAGTTTTCGACTATGTGTTAGTATTTTGGCCATAACTTTCTCATACGAACTCCAATTGGGGTGATTCAAGTTGTAGAATTTAGCTAACAGAGAGGTCTACAACTTTCATTTTAACCATTTCAACTGAAAATGCATCCATCCGGCGGATGGATTCATCCATCCGGCGGATAGATTGAAAAATGGGCTAAAGTGGTATCGCGAAGCTGGGCTGGGCTTACTTTCATTCCATCCGGCGGATGGATGATCACTTTTTCAGCTATTTAAGTCCGTTTTTAGGGTTTTCAAATGAGAACTTCATATTAAAAACCCTAATTCGACCAGAGGGGGTTTTTCCCCATTTTGGGAGCGATTCGATGACAATTGATTCTACTTCATTTGGTTTATGATTCGGTTTGCTTATCTTGTTCTGATTTCAATTCAAACATGGTCTATGTGTTTCGTTTGGAATATTGAATCTGATTTTGTACAATTGAATCATGAATTAGATTATGTATATTGTTTAGTTTAATAATCTTGGATTATGATTGTTTGAAGGTTATAATTGTGTTTTGGATCAATTGTCTTATTGAATATTGTTATGTTATCCGTGAATCCTTATTTATGGTGATTGTTATTCATTATTTCTTAACATGGTTGATAATATTGATGAGATTGAGTTCCTTTAATATTATTGATTATTGATGGTTATTAATTTTAGAGTTTTTGACCATTGCTATATATATTGAGTTTGATAGGTTATGAAAAAAAGAACTAGACAATCTAAAATGAATAAGACAATAAGAAATTATTGGGTATTGTTGAGTCATACCACAAGTATTATTCATAACAAGTCATGAATACTTAATGCGTAATCTAGGGAAAAGCACGCAATTGAAACATACAATTCTTGCGACGTCGGATCGATGTATAATGTGGGACCCTAGGTTGTAGATATTAGTTGACCCGAACCGTTGGCTAATTAATTTACATTTAACTTGGACTCTTAGATTAGTATCTAAGTTAATATAAAAGATATCACAATCAGACAATCAAAACACATGAACCGGATAATATGAATTTGAGGTGAAGACTCAAAAGCAATTTCATGTCTATCTCCGATTGTTTATCTGTTCCTCTTATCTTGTTTTATGTTGTTTGGTTTAGTTATTTAGTTCATCTTGAACGTTCGTACGGACCTAAAATGTTCCCCCCCTATTTTATTGTTTTATCAATAACTCCAATATATTTGAATAACATCGTTCCTGTGTTCCTTGAGTTCGACCTGGACATACCATAGCTATACTATTCTGATCGGGTATTCTTGCCTGGTTGTGTGATAGTATTAATAAGGTATCTTTAGTTATAAATAATAGAATATGACGCTTTCACATGCATCAATTGACACAGATGACTGACTACCTTTTGATCGGACGTCGTTAAAAAGGTGTTGTAATCACGTTTATTGGTGGACGGGCGATTAGATTAATTTTGAAGTTTAAAAGTCTATTTAGAAAGATTAATTAAACTAGGTTTGTCATTTTATATATTAGTCCCTAATATAACTACCTTCGATTGTTACTCGACTTCCATGCATTTGTACTCCACCTTGGAGTGTTTCCGGTACTATATCGAATAACAGTCGAATAGGGGCCATCATATTACTTCTTAATATTGTATCGTTTCGTAATATGACTATCTTCAGTCGTTCCTTGACTTCCATACATTTGTACTCCATCTTGAAGTGTTTCCAGTACTATATCAAGTAACAGTCGAATAGGGGCCATCATATTATTTTACGATAATTAAGACCGTTTATATTTTACTACTTTGATGATCCTAAGGCAACAATTAAACAACAACATGCAATAAGACGATCAAAGCAATACTACCGATCTTTATCATTTAATTATAAATCATCCCATAATTTTCCAACTACATCGAAAGCAAACACAGCAAGTATACTACTCTCTAATCATGGCCATAACTAAATCTAGCATAGTCAATATAAACGTAATTAATTAAGATAGATAAGGATAGAAAGAACCAGGATTAAATGCAAGAGAGAATAGACTTGTATTAATTGACACAATTACGAGCATACACCGAAGATTACAATGCATTCTGCACTTTCCTTCTATTCCTAAATTAAACTTTTAAACTAGTTTAAATACTTGTTAAAACTAATCTAGAGAAAGAATGTAGAGTGAGAAAGTTGGAGCTTATTTCTAGAGTGAGAGAAAATAGGCTAGGAAGGTGTGTTTTGAAATGAATCATGGAGCCTCCTATTTATAGGAGAAAATAGCAACTTGGGGCATATGTTAGCAAAAGATGGAAAAGTTGCTAACACATGTACCCTAAAGCGCGTAAAGGTCTAGCACGTGTACCCTGTGAGTACTAGCAAGGAAGGAAAAGCGAATGGGGGACGGGGGACTTCCATTCTGCATTGGGTGGCTGCCAGCCGGCATTGGGTGGCTGCCAGCCGACCTTGGTTGGCGGCCAACTGCCCCTGTTCGCTTTCTTTCGCTTCGTTTCCTAATTCACGCGTATCTTCTTCATTATGCGTCCGTTTTCTTCGATTCTTTTTGCGTTGGACTCATTTTTCAAAAATGAAGATTTTGATGAAAAGAAATCTCTGAAATGTTTCTTAGATCTTCAGATGTCTCGTACGAATTGTTTGAATCTTCCGGTATACGTAGAATCTTCGTTCTTCATCCGTTTTTGTTGATTCTTCTTCTGTTAGATTTGTAATTTGAAAACGAACATCTTGGATAAGAGAAATCTCAGTGATGGGTACTTTGTCTCTAAATCTTGCTTTGATGTCTTGAATCTTCAAACGTGTGTGGAATCTTCGTCTTTCGTCCGTTTTGCTTGATTTTTCTCGTGCAACTCTTTTTTGACCTTCTTGGCAAATTTTCATTGATTTGTGCATTATCTGAATTTATTTCCCAAGTATTGTTCCAGAATGAGAGAGATATCGGTAGTAAAAACGTGACTTTTTACGCGATATCAATGTCTTGTTTCCAATCTGGTCTCCTGATCCACCTGAAGCATTCCAGTCATATCAAACAGATCCACAGAAATCTACCAAGGATTCACAAACAGATTCAGATGTTGATCCAAACATGCCTGATTTAGAAGATAGTATAGATGCATCTGATACAGAAAAAGGTTCACCAAAGCAGGATGAGCAATGTGTATAAAATTTGGTTGAACCTACCAGGAGTTTATTGGAGAGAATGTCCATATCAGATTTAGTTGATGGTATCAATATGCAATATACTAATCTGGAAACTGGGGTAACTAAAACACCTACATCCAAATACACTGTTCACAGAGATCATCCTCTTAAACATGTGATTGGTGATGTTGGTTATGCTGTTCAAACTAGACATCAGACTAAGATCAATGAAGAGGAACTCCATACCTCTTTATATGTATGTTTCTTATCTCAAGCGGAACCAAAAGTGGAAGCTCTTAAAGATCCCAGTTGGATTGAAGCAATGCAGGAAGAATTGCTACAGTTTAAAATTCAGAATGTGTGGACGTTAGTTGATCTACTAAAGGGAAAAAGAGATATTGGCACCAAGTGGATTTTTAAGAATAAGAAAGATGAAAGGAGTATTGTGATTAAGAACAAGGCAAGGTTGGTGGCACAGGATATACACAGGAAGAAGGCATTGACTATGATGATGTCTTTGCCCCAGTTGCAAGAATAGAAGCAATCAGGTTATTGTTAGCATATGCTTCATATCAAGGATTCAAAGTGAAAGTGCCCTTAGACGTGGACCTAGATGTCAATTGACAGCAATCGAAAGGTGGAATCAATCAATTGCTAATATTGCTAACAAACACAAACCGAACAAATGTATTTCAAACAAGTAAACGTGTATATCAGCTTGTATTTCTCTTTGGGAACAATTACAAGGTTGCTTAGTCGACAAATGGTGCTAGGGTTTCGTCAACCCTAGCCGGAAACCCGTAGGTTTGTATTTATACTAAAAGTCAGCTGACATGCGTCACTTGTGGAAGTGTCGCATGTGGCCGCCTTCATGCGTCACTTACCTAAGTGTCGCTATGCGTCACTTAACCAAGTGTCGCTATGCGTCACTCAGGCAAGTGTCGCCTAAACTAAAACACGAGTGTCGCACTATACAAAAACTATATTTCTATTAAGTAACTAACGACACTTATTACAACTCAATAGACCAACTGACAGACACTCAAAGATGCATCAACAAACTCCCCCGTGTCTTCAGCTGGAAATACACCACCAGCGTGTACTCCATTGGCGACGCAGATATCCACGATCTTCTGAAATTTTAACGCTTCAGCTCTATCTTTCGTCTTGAACTCAATTCTGTTTTCATGTAATCTTTTCATATCTTGAGCAGAAAGATTGATCAAACTTAATGGGTCAAAAATACAAAATATTTTCCTCTTAAGACCCCATAATGACCTCTTCTTAGGCTGAACAGCATCCCAAGCTGTTTTCTCGTTATTTCCCGTATCTGCATTAGAAGACTCCGAGTCTGTAGCTGGTTCTGAATTTGGAATAAATACTATCACAGCTTCACCCGTAACATCATCATATTCCCAATACACCAACCTATTCAAAAAGTCTAACGGGATGATCTCCAAAGGTATCTTCTGTAGACACTTTGCTGGTGGATAGATCATCTTCACAATAGGTTGTCGGGTAACCGGATCTAGCTTCTTTTTAAACTTGTACCTCATACCCAACGTCGGCTTTATCAAATTGTACTTTTTACTATTAATCTCACGACGTATAATCACCTGAAAGAAATCTGCTCTTGAATCTCTCGACCGGTTGATCAAGGGTATCTGAGCTAACCTTTGAAGCTCACACTTCGGCAAAGTACTTATTTTGTAAAACTTCATATTGAAGTACTGAATGCCGTCACTCCTCTTTATCATAAACACTGAGTTGTTCACATCGAATCTCCAACTCTTAATCAATCCCGTGTAATCAGTTCTAACTTTGTAGCATTTACACGTAACCGGTACCTCAATAATCGGTTTAAGCACAATATCCGGCTTTGTTGTAGAAGTTGATGGCTCGTTTGTCTCTTTTTCCGATTCATCTTCAGACGAGTCCGATTCTATAATAGGAGCATCATCATAACATTCATCGCTGTGCAATTGCTCCCCCTCAACTTCAATATCCTTATTTTCCTCAAAAAAATAATCCTCTGCTACAGGATCATCCATCACCTCTTCCTCAGGCATCGTGTTATTATCATTCATCAAGTTTTGCAGATATGTGAGATCTACAAATGAATAATCAACCGCAATAGGTCTTGCCTGACCTTGAACCTCAACAAAATAATCCAAACAGATATTTTCATTCATAGTAGAAGAAGGTTGTACATTTTCAGGTTCAGGGGGAGTTACATTTGTTTCTATTTCCCTAGGATTATCCTCCCCCGAAACAAGTGTGACTGACTCCAATTCTAACAACCTAGAAGACATAGTCGTTATCTGTTGCTGGAGAGAGTCCACTTCGGCAGCTTTAATCTCTAAATCTTTGATCTGTGAAGCTTGAGCTGCAATAATCGCCTGTTGATCATCAAAACGCTTCGATAAAAGCTCCAGTTGAGCTAAAACCTGCTGAATAGAAGCAGTGGCAGGCTGAGGAGAAGTTTGTTGAGTAGGCTCCTCAAGAACAATCGAAGTCCGCTGGCGTCGACGTAGAGGTAAATCGGCGTAAGAAGGCGAAGACCCAGCAGGACGCTTGCCAGGATTTCTCGGGATATGAACCCGACCAGCAGAAATCCGGCACAAAATACGCTTAAAGCGTTGGGGATCAGCTAGTTGAATCCCATCTAAAGCTGATTGAGGTGGCACGTCACCCTCAGAATCAGGAGTAGTGGGCCCACCGTCGTCAGAATCAGGCTCAACTCGATCAACGCGGTCGATATCCTGTAAATCTTGTGCAATATCAGTATCAACCAAGTCGTCCTCGTTGACCGGAGGCACGACATCATCCAAAAATTCATGATCGCGCGGCGCAACATATTTTACGTTCACTATGTGCCCAAAAAGTTCACGATTAGCCAAAACCGGCTCGCCCTTCGGCGCGAGCTTGCAGTCATTGAAGACTCGCAGTAGCATCGGTGTCGGCACCAGAAGAGATCGCTGATCTGGTGCAATCTCAAGATTGAGATCATTCAGTAACAGCTGGATAAATCGAGGATACTGCAGCCATTTGTCCTTTCCAGCGCGTATATTCTCCACCATGTTGCCGAAAATATAACCGCTGAAGTTATACGGTTTATTGTATATCAGGGCCAACATGAGAGACAGAGTAAGATGGCTCGCAGCATCATAACCTCCCTTTCTCGGAGATAAGCAAACTATGATAATATGACACAGATACCTCCATACCCTGCAGAGGTACTGTTTCCTGAAATCGAAAAGTTGGTTTGCTGGATAACCCATCCGTTGAAGTCCCCCATAGATAAATGTAGTTGGGAAGATGGTGGGCATCGTAGAGTTTTCGGTAAACTGTAAAACCCGTCGAATCGAGTTCTCGGTGATCTCGATTTCCTCCCCAAACATAGTCGAAACAATCCGGGGAACATCGCCCTGAAATCTGATCACCGCATGGTCATAAAACTCCTCAATTTGGTTCATATAAACCGGAGTTGATGCGGTAATAGCGTAGTGAATCCTGGAACGGCGTAGAAAATCTATCATCGGCCTGAAGGGCGCCGAATTGGCATGCGTGGATTCCAGAAATGCCGTGATGTTGTGACGGGTGTTTGTGCGGCGGTAATAATTCTGTAGCTCAGCCATCTGTAAGCTAAAATACAAAGAAAAATAACCGAAAGCGTTATAGAGTTAGCCCGAACACAGAAGGGTTAGAAAACGAATTTTGATTTTAGGCGTCACTTATGGTAAGTGACGCATGGCCACTACCGTCACTTAGTGAGTGTCGTATTGTACAGTAATTAAAATTAAAATCAAATTATAGCGTCACTTATTGGAAGTGACGCTATCAAGCGTCACTGATGTAAGTGACGTTTGTATTTGGTGATTTAATTTATACGACACTTGCAAAGTGACGGGTGAAGAACATACGACAGTTATCATAGTGACGGTATCCTAAAAGAGTCACTTATGAAGTGACGGTTAAAGTGACGTATAGGAAGAAGCGTCACTTAGACAGTCACTTGGGGTAGTGACGCATATAAGAGGCGTCACTGGAAGTAGTGACGGTGTTAACAGTTAAAAGAAGGTTATGCGTCACTACACGAGTCACTTAAGAAGTGACGCAAAAACAAGCGTCACTTATTAAGTGACGGTATAAGCGTTCAAAATTACCAAACAGCGTCACTTGAGGTAAGTGACGCACGAAGTGACGCAACGATGAAGATCATCGTGTCACTGTTCATGCCCAAATATTAAATTTGGGGGTTTTTGAAATCAAAGTTACCAGGGTGTGCGCATGGTAAAAACAAGTATTACACACCCTTTATTACACAAAAACATTATGTAAACATGCATTAAAACAAACGAATTCAAATTTAAAACTTAATCCGTAACCCTAATTCAAATTACAGCATGAATATCGAAGTAAAGAGAGTAAGGTTATTACCAAATAGGTCATATGAATGAGTAGAACAAGAATATAGGACTGGAATGCTCGAACAAGCCGTAGAAATCACGAATCGATCGAAGAAAAACGCACAGAGGGAAGTGACGCAGAGACAGTATAAGTGTCGGTGTGTCAGAGCAAGTGACGCTATAGTAATTTGAAAAGTGGTGAGGTTGAGTGTCGTGAGGAAGGAGTATTTATACACCGACCCTAGTATGCGTCACTCAACCCGACACTTATAGTGAAGCTTACCCCGGCACTTACTGCGTCACTAAAGGGAGTGACGCAATATCGTATGCGTCACTGGCAGCGTCACTTATGAAAGTGACGCACAGTTCACTTTTAGTGAAAAATTTGTGATTTTTCGATTTTCGCAATGTGATTTCGGTACTCAAATTTGAAAATGTAACTGTAACTTGGATAATAACTAAAATTATACTATCTTAGATAAAGAGATATACAAAAATGTAAATTTAGAAATAGAAAAAATGAACACATTCTTTTTGGTGACGGAGCTGTGATAGTCTGGTTAGGGATCATATCGGAATAACATGCATTTATTAGAACAGCAAGTGTTATGTCGATCATCAGTATATTTGTCCTCTTTAAATTTACTTGACATATTAAAAGCACTTTTTATAAAAATTATTTCAAAACGATTATTAGTATGTTTATCCGCTTAAACATGTTATACTCACATCTAGGAAGTATTTTATTATTATTGGTATGTGCATTTCGCTGTAGTTCTCACCATAGATATACATCTTAACTTAAGACATAGACCATGTTTCCATTTACAGATAGAATATAAGAAAATCAATTTTAAGAAGCAAGTCAGCGGTGACAGGTCTGTACTTACGTACAACAGAGCGACATAGCTTGAATCAGGTTTAAGCAAAACCAGACTTGGTCAAACCATTTTGGCGACCTTGTAAGGTATCTTATTTTGAAAGACTTTGCAAGTACTTTGACTTGTGTTTGCTTAAGTTTAAAGTATATATCAATAGAAGCCAGGTCTATACTTACGTATAACAGAGGAAACTATCAATATATACCCCCAAATGATATCAAATAAACATCTTTCACGAAAGCATGTCTATAATAAGTAAGAAATTAAGACTTTTGTCATACATCTAATGGTGTTATACCACTTGAAATAGACAATTAATGATTAAGCTTCTTAAGACTTATCAAAGAGGTTTGCATACCATGCCTACTAATATATCGTATGATGAAGACAATGTTTATAAAAACTGTTTTCAATACGTCAGATAAATCTACTGACACATCCAAGATAAACCTTAAATTTCCATTTTTATGCATGTCACCCGATGTACTATCATATCCCAAGTTGTTTACAGACACAACTTCAACGTCTATTTTAAAATGTAGCAACCTTGCATTTCTTTAATACTAGAAAGTATAAAGAGTGGCAGTTGCATAGGTTGCATTTCTTTTTTTTCTTTTTTTCTTTTTTTTTACAAAAAACAATCCAAGTCACGAATTACTTTTTAGCAAGAAAGAATCTTAAACCAATCATGTTGATTAGTTCGTCAAATCGAGTACGCGTAAAGGCTTTAGTGAAAAGGTCGGCATTCTGCTTTAAGGTGTTTATTTAAACTAGGTCTATCAAGTGTTTTTCATAGCAATCCCGTATAAAGTGGAACCTAAGTTCAATATGTTTAGTCTTAGAGTGCTGTACAGGATTGCGCGTGATAGATATAGCAGCAGTATTATCAATATGAATAGGAGTCATAGAAAGAAGTAACCCGTAATCGTGCAGTTGATGTTGTATCCATAGAACCTGAGAGCAGCAACTTGCAGCAACAACGTACTCAGCTTCCGCAGTGGAGAGAGAAACTGTAGTCTGTTTCTTACACTGCCACGAAACTAGTCGAGATCCTAGGAATTGACATCCACCAGTGGTTGACTTCTTGTCGATGCTGCAGCCGCCATGATCTGAATCCGAATAAGCAGAAAGAGCGAATGATTTCTCATTTGAATACCATAGACCAAGATTGGGTCTATGTTTGAGATAACCAAAGATTCGCTTTACAGCCCTCATATGAGACACCTTTGGTTTGGCTTGAAAGCGAGAGCATACGGATACCGCAAAGACAATATCCGATCGAGAAGCAGTCAAGTACATCAAAGAACCTATCATTGAGCGATAGTCCTTTTCCTTGCAATCTTCTTCATCCTCAGCAAGTCGGAGATTGTGATTAAGCTCGATGGGAGTCCCATGGGTTTTACAATTGAGCAGATCGTATCGAGTCAACATGTCTTTGACATACTTTGACTGATGAATATAAATACCTTTTGGAGACTGCTCAACTTGTACACCTAAAAAGAATTTGAGCTCCCCCATCGCACTCATTTCAAACTCAGATTTCATGATTTCCTCAAAGTGCTTGCACATCGCTTCATTTGTAGAGCCAAAAATAATGTCGTCCACATACACCTGTACAAGTAGCATATCCTCTCGATCGCCAGTCCGTTCTTTGCGAATGAACAGAGTACTGTCGATATTTCCACGAACAAATCCATGCTTAACTAAATGATTAGATAACCTCTCGTACCATAATCGCGGGGCTTGATGAAGACCATATAATGCCTTGTTTAACTTGCAGACGTATTCTGGATGCTCAGGGTCTTCAAAGCCAGGAGGCTGTTTCACGTAGACATCAGTGTCCACTTTCCCATATAAAAATGCGCTCTTGACATCGAGTTGGTGAACACGAAACTCTTTATAAGATGCAAATGAGAGAAAGATCCGAATGGACTCAAGTCTTGCCACAGGAGCGAAGACCTCATCATAATCCAAGCCCTCAATCTGACTAAATCCTTGAATGACCAATCGGGCTTTATTCCGAATTACAATACCCCTATCATCCATCTTATTGCGAAACACCCATAGAGTGCCAGTTAAATGAGCACCTTTGGGTAATGGAACTATATCCCACACGTGTAGCTTGTTGAACTGCTGCAACTCTTCTTGCATAGCCTCGACCCAAGATGGATCTTTTAAGGCTTCATCAACTTTCTTCGGTTCAATTTGGGATAAATGACAGGAATTTATCCGGGCGATCAAATTCAACATTTCCTGATTTGGATTTTGCTGCACTTGATGCCTTGTTCGAACAACAGCTTCAGGATCACCAATAATGTTATCAATGGGGTGATCCCTGTGTACACGTGTGACAGGGATACGATCGGGTGCAAGTACTAACTCCAAATTGTTCATGTCCCCTTCAGTGACAGGAACAGTGTTAGTTGCAGGAGTAGTAGAACTTTCCAGTTGCACAGGAGATTCCGTATCATCTTCATTAGAGAAAAGATGAGAATGGACCATTTCTTCTTCTTCCTCGTCTTCCTCTAATGGTGGCATGTTGGGATCATCTGGATGTTCTGTCGCATTAGTTGTTCCTGAAGTCGAAGGAACATCCGAAGGTGGAACCGTAGGCAAAGATGTGGATGTGGTAGATATTGGTGTTGGTGTAGTAGTAGGTGGTGAAGGTGACGGTGTGGGTGTTGCCGTAGGTGGGGATGCCGGTGTTAAGGTAGAAGTGTCCTGACACAAACTAATACCATGAAGTAGAGTGACAATTTCGTCCTCATCAGAAGTTCCTTCTGGTATGTCGAATGAGTTGAACACATCCTTGTAATTGAATAGCCAATCCGGACCCGTTCCTTGAGGAGGATCCGTGTATCGTAAGCATTTCACCTCAAAATGCTCTTCCACCTGATGAGTCGACTTGATGTAGACTCGTTTATTTGGAGAGTTGACGGAATATCCAAGGAAGATACCTTCAACTGCTTTAGCTCCAAACTTCGAGACTTTATCTTTAGAGACCATAATCAAACATGGACACCCGAAAGGTTCCAGAAACTGCAAGGTGGGCTTACGGTTGTTAAAGAGTTCATAACAAGTCTTATTTTTCTTCTTAACCGTGAGCACTCAGTTCAAAACATAGCAAGCAGTACTGACTGCTTCTGCCCAAAAGATTATAGGAAGCTTAGAATCGGCCAGCATAGTCCGAGCTGTCTCGATAATAGTCCTATTTTTACGCTCAGCAACTCCGTTCTGTTGAGGAGTTCAAGGGGCACTGAACTGATGATCAATCCCTTTTGTGGCATAGTATAACTCAAGAGTAGAGTTCTTAAATTCAGTCCCGTTATCACTTCGCAGTCTTTTAACCTTTAAGTTGCACAAATTTGCCAACTTATCTAACAGATATACCAGAATGTCAGGTGTTTCACTCTTTGCCCCCAGAAAATACACCTATGAAAATCGTGAGTAGTCATCGGTGACTACTAAGCAGTACGATCTTCCACCAATACTCTTGGTTGAAATAGGACCAAATAGGTCCATATGCAATAATTCCAATGGTGCCGCAATGGAATTCACTAACTTAGGCTTGTGAGGTTTCTTATGAAGTTTCCCTTTATGGCAGGCGACACAGTCATCTTTTAGTTCAAATGACTGTTTAGGGACTCCATTTACCAAATCATTATTTACCAAGAAATTCATCTTTCGAAAATGGATATGTCCCATTCGTCGATGCCACAATAATGATTCCTTTTCTGAAGCCTTCGAAATGAGACATGTATATTCATCTTTAGTCTCCACAGTACGCATATTCATGATGTAGGTGTCATTTCTCCTTGGTACCCTTAAAAGCACCCATTCCTCGGGAATAAGGAAACCCGGCTTCAAAATCACGCACTCTGTCTTTGTGAACGCTGTTGTATAATCCTTATCACAGACTTGTGATACACTCAGCAAGTTATGAGTCAATTGAGCCACGTAGTTCACATTTTCGAAGCTAACTTTCCCGTTAGTTAGCGTACCTCTCCCAGAAATAGTTCCTCCTGTATCTCCAGCAAATGCAACATGTCCTCCAGAATGTGGTTTAACATCCGTCAAAAGGGACACATCGCCCGTCATGTGTCGCGAACAGCCACTATCCACAAACCACTCGCTGTCTTTAACGCGTTCTGACTGCTGCAACACATAAAGTAGGAGATTAGTGAGAAACGGTGACCCAAGCCTTTACAGACTTAGGTCGACCACAGTCATCAACAATAATCACATCAGACAAGACTTTATTTTTAAACAGATCAGATTTTGTATCTGATGTGTTATTATTGATGACATTGGAGTCTGCAGTAGACTCCTTTATTTTCCAAACAGTAGATGGTTTGGAAATTTGCTTTGGAGTAATTTCGGGCTCTTGTTTTGGCAAAGGTTTTTGCCCAACATTACTTGTTTTTGCAGCAGGTTTGGGAGAGACAGAGTAACGCCTAGGAGGAGATCTTGAAAAGGAATTTCGATAAACAGAAGTCCTAAGCATTTCTCTCCCGTAATTCTGATGAGACCATTTGGGACAATCACGAATTAGATGTCCCTATCTCTTGCAGTAAAAGCATGATCAATTTTCAACAACTGGTTGAAACTGAGATTTTACCGCTGGAGTTGAAAAAACATTTCTAGAACATGCACATTTCGTGCATGTCTTAGAATGTTCTTCTTTCGGTTGAGTGGTTGACGTAGAAGGTTTATTACAAACATCATTTGCAGATTTAGATTTATTTTGCAAAATCTTTACAGGTGACCATAAAGTTTGAGATTTTGTATTTAAAACCTTATTCTTTTCTTTGTTAGGTTGAACTTTAATTGTAGGTTCAACCTTTAACACCTTTTCACATTTTACCTCAACCTTTTTTAACTCAGGATACTCCTCATCGGTAATATCCTCAATCTCAACAATCTCCTCAACATTAACAGGAGATTCACACTTTGATTTAACAAACTGAGGTGAAGGGTACTCTGACCGTTTAGTTTTCTCCTTCACCTATTTGTTAACCTTATCAACCTTAGATTTGACACCGTATAGCAATGCATAATCAACCGGAATCTCTTCGGTGCCTTCCTTAACCGGCATAGGACAGTATTCAGTAGGAGGCGGGACTAAATTATAACCTAGTCCCGTCTTTGTTTTGTGATCTATCCTTTGCTTAGTAAGAATTTCATTAAAAGCAACAGTAGACGAGGAGGAACCTATAATCTTACTCTTATAGTTGTCATATTCTTCTTTAAGATTAGAGTGTTCCTTTTTCAGACGGTCAGTTTCAGCAAGATAGCTATCAATAGCATCCTGTTGACTGAAAACTTTTGACTTATACCTAAGTGTGTCCTGTTGATAAGCCTCTATCTTCTTATCATACAATTGTTCATTTGCTTTTAGGTATTTGTTTGAGTCATTAAGTTTTTCGACCTTTCTTCTTAAGTCTACGTTGTCTACCTGAAAGCACCTTAAGGATTCGGTTAACCTAATGCATGATACACAGTTCAAGGGTTCTTCAGGTTCATTACGTACCTCATTCGAGATGTGAGCCATAAGACACTGCTGATAGTTCTCAGCATATATGCTCCAATCCGTATTGGTTGGCTCAAAACAACTAGTGCATCTGCTGTTGCTTGCTTCACTTGATCCTTCTCCGGAGTTCTAGGAGCATCAGGCTTTGTGAAACCAGACGGAGGAACCTTAGGCTTCTCACATTCTCTCGCAAAGTGTCCCAGATTCTGACAATTGTAACATTTCACTTTGCTTTTATCAAAACCGAAACTGGTTTTGCCATCTCCTTCCAAACTCTTGCGACCCGTGCGTTGCAAGAATTTCTGAACACGCCTGGATATCATGGCAATGTTCCAGTTTAGATCCATCTGCTCAAGATCATCATCATCAAGTTGAGCATAGTCTTCCTTGGCCAATTCCAAAGTGGCATTTGGTTGTGAGACCAAATCCTTGTAAGAGCTTAGAAAGGCTGTATAGATGGCAGCCTGCTCTTGAATTGCAGGAGAGATGGGGACCTGCTGTTGTGACCCCTGGAAGGGTCCAGAAGAATATACTGGATGAGAAGCACCAGTAGAATACAAAGGAGTTTGAAGTGGAGAGCTTGTAGAAGAAACAAACGCCATTCCACCATACGCTTTACCCGTGTTGACTTTTCCTCCATATAGGGACGGGTCTTGAATAAAACCGCCTGTCTTGCATTCTTTCTTCTTCATCTCCATTGCATGAGCTTGAAGAATGCCAATTAGCTCATCCAATTTCATGGTAGCTAATTCTTGACTTTCCTTGAGAAGCTGCACTTTAACATCCGAAGAGCTAGGCAAGACATCAAGTAGTTTCTTGTTTACTTCAAGTGGAGGAAAATCATAACCTCCCTCCGTCAACTCACTCACCAGTTGTGAGTATCTAGTAAAGACTCTTGCAGTCATCTCATTTGGCAAAGAATCAAACAGATCATACTGTTTCTTGATGAGTTCCAACTTGGCTGCTTTGTACCGTTGATTTCCACCACATCTAGTTTCTATTGCCTTCCACAGCTCATATGTGGTTTCATGTGATTTGAACATTCGTAATACATCTTTGGATAGGCACATACAAATAGCCGCATGTGCCTAATCTTTCTTTTCCTCTGGTGTCATGGACCTGTAGACCTTTTTCGGAGTCATATTCATAGTAGGAAAGATTCCTTCAGCTAGAGGAGCTACATATTTTTCGGTGAGTGGACCCCAGAGCTCCGGACAGTGAAAGTTTATGTATTGTTCAAATCGAGCACGCCAATATACGTAATCCATGTCAGCTGTAAACAGAGGAGGTTTATTATTAGAACCAATATCATGATTCTGTTTTAACATATCTCTGAGTCCTCTAATATCGTCTTTATCAGCAATAGAAGCCATTGAAGATATACCTGAAATTGTACGCAAAAACAAGAACTTGCAAACTAATTAGTACCAAAGGCGTCACTTGGTAAGTGATGCACTCAAGTTTCGTAGCGACAAGCGACACTTGGAAAGTGACGCTATCGAGTGACGTACAAAGTGACATCCTGTTGGTACAAGTGTATGTTGATGATATTATCTTTCGGTCTACTAAAGATGCATTGTGCAAGGAGTTTGAGAAGCTAATGCATCAGAAGTTCAAGATGAGTTCTATGGGGGAACTTACTTTCTTTCTGGGACTTCAAGTCAAGCAGAGATCATATGGTATTTTCATCAACCAAGGCAAGTATGTTAATGACATACTAGATAGATTCGGCTACAAAGATGCTAAAGTAGCAAGCACATCCATGGAGACACACAAGGCATTACATGCAGATCTTGAGGGGGAGGATGTAGATGTGCATCTATACAGATCTATGATTGGCTCGCTCATGTATCTCACTTCATCCAGACCAGATATTATGTATGATGTGTGTGTGTGCAAGATATCAAGCCAATCCCAAGCAATCACATCTGTATGCAGTAAAAAGGATCTTTAGATAATTAAAGGGTCAACCACATTTCGGCCTTTGGTATCAAAAAAATTCTTCCTTTGAGCTCATGGCTTTCACAGATAGTGATTATGGTGGTGAGAATCTGGACAGGAAGTCTACCTCAGGAGGTTGTCAATTTCTAGGAGAAAGATTGGTGTCATGGCAATGCAAGAAGCAGACCATTGTCTCCACTTCAACAGCTGAGGCAGAGTATGTTGCTGCATCAAGTTGCTATGCATAAGTGCTTTGGATTCAGAATCAAATGTTGGATTATGGTCTGACTTTTCTAAAGACTCCTATTTATATTGATAATAACTCTGTTATTAGTATCATTAACAATCCTGTTAAACATTCTAAGACCAAACATATTGAAATTCGATATCACTTTATAAGAGATTGTAATGAAAAGAGATTGATCTAAATATTTAAAATTCATACTGATAATCAATATGCAGATCTTTTCACAAAGGCTTTCGATGTGGGAAGGTTTACATTTTTGATCACCAGTATTGGAATGATCAATCTAACTTAAACTAAGTTTGGTATTAGAATTGATACTAACAGTGGTTCTTTATAAAGTATAGTGCTTTATGTTCCAAGTGTTTACCACTGCTAGCATTTCTTTGCTTTCAGTTAGTACCACTGATAGAACATTCTAGCCACTGTCTTTATAAAGTTGCCACTGCTTGTAAACTTGTGTAAATTTTTGCCACTATTCTTGTTTTCTAGCTAATCACTATACAGGTTCCTAGCCACTATCAGAAGACATTGCTATTGCTGGAACTAACACATTTTATATGTTTTATCTCTTGATAAAAAAAATTGTCTACTCATAAAGCTAAGAACTTGGCACTGCTAGGACTAAGTTTTGGTTACCTTGGCCGGTTGTCACTGCTAGTGCTATTAGCTGCTGTTAGCTTTATTAGTGTTTTTGTCGTTTAGCTTTTGAAAAATTGTCTAAGTGTTTATCACTGTTAGGTATATCATATACCTTTCCACCGTTAGTTATACTGGTCAGTGCCACTGCTAGTAGTTTTTCTAGGGCTTGGCACTTTCTCATAACTAACAGTATATAACCTCAAAACACTTCAATTTTTCATTATGCTTTCTTATTCTCTCAAATAACCACTGTGATTGCGTTCAAAATCAAACCGACTCTTCTTCTACAATCAATTTAACAATCATGGCTTCTTCTTCTTCATCTGATTCTACTTTAATGGTTTATGACGAACACAACATGATCCCTTTTTTTATGACACCCCAAACTGCACAGAATTTCACACAAATTGTTGATTTTCTACGGGTCAGTTACATTTATCATGCGCTTACCACATCACCAAGGGTTTCAAGAGGTCATCTTAATGACTTCTGGAAGAATGCCAAAGTAGAAGTGGTACATGGTACAAAGTAATTGGTTTCAAAAGTTCAAGAAACCAAGGTGGTGGTTACAGAGGATGTTTTATGAGAAATCCTTCTTCTTGATGATGCCACAGGTATAACTTCTTTAGATGACAGGGTTTTGTATGATAATCTTAGACTGATGGGGTATGAGGGTGATTATACATGATTTACATTTTTCAAATCATTCTTTAGTCCCCCAATGGAAGTTTTTAATACATACAATTATCCACTGCTTGTCATCTAAAAGAACTTCTTTGAATGAATTTGGAACACAAATAGCCTATGCACTTGTGTGTTTGGCTAAGGGGTCAAAAATATAATTTTTTCAAATACATACTTGATGGCATGATTAGAAACATTACTAAAGGTAAAAAGGATATGTTTATTACGTATCCTAGATTTGTGCAACTTGTTTTAAATAAACAAATTAATGGGTTAGTTGCACAAGAACGTGTTATTGGTGTTGGTACTCTTTCTGCAAGAACATTTACAGAGATGTGTAAAAATTCCAATAAAAATTTTTTAGGGAAGGATACAACATTGTTTCCAACAATGTTTCATGCTCCTTCCACCACAGATGTAGTACCACCAATTACATCTGAACCAATTGGTGACAGGCCAGCAGCACTAGCTGAGCCTAAACACACCAAGTGGGGGTATCAAACGAAAACAAGTGACCAACAAGCCTACCCAATCAAAGGCAAAGAAAAGGAAAGTGAATCAGGCAAGTGAGGCTCCTGCTGCTCATTTATCTCAGCCAATTATATTACCACAGTAGGTGACCACAGATGAGTTGGATGGTCATTCTGGAAGGCTGCCACTACTGCTACTAGTCCACTGACAGAGGAGGACAATGGTAACATCAATAAGACCCAATCAGAGGCAACTTCTAATGCTGAACCCACGGGTAATGATGCAGGTGAAGGTCCCAGTACCAAGAACCAAGGGACATTTGCTGATCATGCTAGGCATGAGGCAGTTGACACATTTGTCAATCCATCTAAGAGGTCACACTCTAATGATGATGAGGCTAGTACTTACGATGAATTGACGAATGTACAACTAACAAAAGCTGTAGATTTGATCTGGGTAAGATTGGGCAAGGAGAAGAAAACAAATCGAGCTCAGGATGCAAAGATAGCACAACAGGCTGATAAGATAGCAGAGCAGGCTGCCAAGATAGCTGAGCAGGAGAAAGTAATTGAAGATGTTAAAGAAAGAGTTGGTGTTTTGGAGGATGTCATGGTGAAGTGTCTGAAAGAAGGCAAGCCTTATAAGTTTGAAAAGAGCGTTGAAAACACTTCCAAAAAGGGGGAGAAAAATGCACAGGATGAGATTAAGGGTGATGCAAATAATGATGCATTTATGGTTGATTCAAATGATCATGAAGATGAGAATGTAGAGAAGGTAGTGCAGGAAGATTGTGGCTGATGAAGAGGTGGAAGTTAAAAATGATAAGGTTGTAGGTGATATTGATGAACCACATGAAGCTACTCTTAATACTGATGCTGAGGTTCATATGGATGATGTGCAGACTGAGGTTGTTGTAAGTGTTGTTCAACCCACTGTAGAGAAGGTAGAAGGTGAAACAGAAGTGGTAGCTGATGTGGAAGATGGTGAAGAAGTGGTGCAATCTGTTAATGAACCAGTTGGTGATGATGTGGTGCATGTGGAAACTGAAAACATGGAAGGTGATGGTGCAAGGTCAGAGGTTAAGGGGGAGACTAATGTCAGAGGAGTGCCTAAAGCAACCATGGGAAGAAAGAAATCAATTCCATTCAACAGTATTAAGGCTGCTAGAGTTGAAGAGCGTAGGAGGGCTAAATCTACTACTCCCACGGCTAGTATTACTCCCACTGCAAGTACTACTCCCATTGCTAGTGCTAAATTTACACCAATCACTGCTACAACAACTACTACCACTGCTACTACAAAACCAATACCCACTGCTACACCAAATATAACTTCAACTAAATATGCCACTACCAGAACACTTGAACTACTTGTAAGAATCAGAGAAACCACTGATTTACCTAAGCCTGATTCCAAAATACCCAAGATTGATCCAAAAGATAAAGGCAAGGGTATATTGGAAGAAAAGACAAAGATGAAGAAGGTACAACGAAGTGTTGAGTATGATCATGAATATGCTTTGAGGGTGCAAGCAGTGTTGATTGAACAAGATAGAGTTGAAGCTGAAAAGAAAGCAGCCGAGTCAAAGAGATATGTGCCTGTTCAGATATATGAAATTGAAATTGATGAGGTGAATGTAGAGCTTAAATCTGGTAAGGTTGTGAAGATGACAAAGGAAGCATGTAGGATATATGAAGAGATGAAAGAAAAGGGTTTAAAGATGGATGATGATTCTGTCTACAATGCATATGTTGAAAAGACAAAAGGCAATCCTTTGCAGATGGAGATTGATAGAATCAGGCAAAGACAAGTTGAAAAGAAAGTTGCTAAGAAAAAGTCAAAGAAACCAACAAAAGCAGAGTTGAAAAATGAACTGGCTGCATGCTTAGAGGAGATAGGATACCAACTATGACGTTAAGAAGAATGTCATTGGAAAGATTGCAACAAATATATGATAATAATCCTATTGTTAATCCTGAAGCCAGAAAAAGGTTAGAGTAGAAAAGGAAAGAAGAAGAACAAATTCAAAGAAGGTTACAAGTGAGATATGAACAGATTGATGATGAGATGGAGAAAGAAAAAGAGGAGAAACAAAAGGCTGTGGAGTTGAAAGTGAAGCTTGAAGGAATTAAAAGATCTTTTGTTATCTTTCAAGAATTAGATGATCAAGTGTGTGATTTGGATAGAGATGAAGAAATCTTAGATAAAATGTTAATGGAAAAGTTTGATAGGTCTAAGTACACAAATGTGAGTGATGAAGACTTCTCAGAAATTGTTAAATGTGATGGAATTTTCATAGAATCTAGTACAGTTTCACATGAAATCAGGATTGAGAGGAGGAATGCAGATGTAAGCTTTCATAAGTCAATGCAGGATATCTTGAATATCTTGAAAAGAATAAATTATTTTGATGTTTATGAGATGTACAAGATTGGATTGAAAAAGGATGTGAAGGTTATAAATATTAATCTTGAAAGACATGTACGAGAATGGTTGCAAATGATGTTTGAGCCAGAGCTATATGGAGATATATTCTTGTGTGATGAAGTGGTTGGTAATTGGAGACATTTTGCTAGAGATGGGGTGCATTGTATATCTCTTAAGAATGGTAATACATGTACATGCTAGAAGAAAGAGAATATGTTCTGAGTATAGCACTATTAGAGCAATTGGTTAAAAAGAAATTGCAAGTTGCTGTGAAGACTGAAAATAGCAAAGATATAGTGTAAAGAATCATGAATCAGTATAGCAAGAGAAGTCAACCAAACCAGAAAGGATCCGAGTCTCCTACAAAAGATTGAAACTAACTAAAGAAACTTAATGCAATTCAAGATTGATTAAGTTTATGGGGAGATTGTTGGGATCTGAGCTTAATTGACCAAGTGGTGAGGAATTGAAGTGTCATCCAGCCGCTATTAGAGTAAAAGACTGCCACTGCTAGAAGAGTTAAAGACTAGCCACTGCTAGTATGTTTGTGTTGGCTACCGCTGTTATAAGTATACTTAGTTATTTTGTAATAAGTATATTATAACCATTGTTAGTGTGTAATATATTGTTACCACTGTTGATGTAATTATTAAGTCGGTTAAGCTTGTTAGAGTTATTTATGGGATAAATACGTATACCATAATAACTGTAGGTTGTGTAGGACTCTATGTATTATAAAAAGAGATCCGATAGCCTAGATTAAGATATAGGTTACGATTAGCTTCAAGGTAAAAACCCTAATACTCAAGTGTATTCGTATTATTATCATAATAATATTGAAGCTTATGGTAATCATTGTTTACGTGCAAGTTACTTAATTCAATCTTCTTGATAGTTGTTAATTGTTATTCCGCAACTTATTAACAATTCAATTCAAAGCAATACGATCAAGAGCCTTTAAGGGTTCAACAAGATGACACCCTCACTAAGTTCATCCAAGGCCAACTCCAAATCAATCAAAAGACTAGCGCTAGGCAGTACCAAACTGACCTATACCTTAAGAACCAACTGGACGTTCTCAAAAATCTTGAGACTCATATAAGACAACTAGTCCAACATCTTGATTCCAGGCCTTGGGGTAATCTTCCTAGTAACACGGTTTAAAACCCCCACGTAGAAGAGGCTAAACAGATGAGTACTACAAACTAGAAGGGGGCACCGAGCTAACCTTGTACTCCTTCTACGGTTAAGTATGATACTCTTGTCTCACCACAGTCGAGCCCATGTCTGCCCCTATACCTCAAAGGGAAGTATGGATTCCATTTCCAGGCCGTCTTTCGGAAAGCCTACAAGGCAAACACCTTCCGTCTCGATGGAAAGTACATGGAGGCTGTGTCCAGAACCCCTTCCAGTTCAAAATACATCCTTAAACTCCTGTCGATCAAGGACAAGGTATCCGAAGTACCTAATGTCCCACTGAACGCGGAATGTTCAGCTATCATTAAGAATTCCTTACCTGAGTAATTAGGAGATACGGGACATTTCACCCTTCCTTGTTCAATCTATCACTCGAGTATGATACATTCTGTAGCTGACCTAGGAGCCAGTATCAACCTTATGCCTTATTCGCTTTACACCAGACTAAAATTAGGATCACTTAAGCCTACCAAGATGAGCGTCTAGCTAGTTAACCAATCCATTAGATACCCTAAGGGAGTAGCTGTGAGTATCATGGTTAAGGTAGATAAGTTCCTATATCCCACAGACTTCGTAGTGATGGATATTCAGGAGGATGAGCACATCCCTATTATCTTAGGAAGATCATTCTTGAACACCGCGCGTACTTTCATTGATGTTTATTCACACACTATCAGTCTTCGATCTCATGGAAAAACTATCACCTTCAAGATTGATCAGACTAACCATGCTATGATAGAACATGCGGAGATATGTATGAACCGAGAAGAAGAGTTACTTCGGATGATGATTTCGAACCAGACACACAAATGTCTGACGAGCCGATTACGATTACTTCCGACTTTGAGGAAAAAATGGAAGAAGATGAAGACACTGAAGACACTGAAGAAGAAGAAATTGAAGAAGAAGAAGAAGAGGAGGACGAGGCAGACGAAGATCAGTCTACACCAACTTACCTTCCTGATTTATACCTTCTGACAGCAAAGATAATGCAAATCGACTACACTAAAAGCTTTATCCCTCTGCCAGATAGTGACTCAGAGGAAGAAGAACCACTTATTGACTATTCTTATGATGTTGAATACGCGCTTACTATGGAGAAATTACCGCATTAGTCATCGATCCTACCAAACCGCTCACCTTTCCTCGATTTCAAGCTTTGGAGAATATCGAAAATACCATTGCTTTATCCAAGCAACATCCAGAGTTACAAGATAAACTCCTGAAGAAGATCACAGAGTACAAGGAATCTTTAATCCAACCGCACATACCTCCTCAAGGGATTCAAGCCCTTGATTCATCTGAACCTCGAACTCAATTCGAGCTATGAGGTACTTCTGGGTACCGTCATGATTCTGACTCTCAGGATGAAAAGGAAATTGAGATGGTGATATCACGTAAAAAGTCATGTTTTTACTACCGATATCTCTCTCATTCCAGAACAATTCTTGGCATTTTAACCTCAAAAACAATACAAATCAATGACATCATGCCAAGATGGTCAAAACAAGGTTGCACGATAAAAATCAAGCAAAACGGACGAAAAAAAAAGATTCCACACACGTTTGAAGATTCAAGGCATCATAACGAGATTTCAAGACAAAAGTGCCCATCATTAACATCCATCTCATCCAAGATGTTCATTTTCAGATTACGAATCCAACAGAAGAAGAAAAAAAAAACGGATAAAGAATGAAGATTTTACGCCCGCTGGAAGATCCAAATGATTCGTACGCAGTATCTGTAGATAGGAGACATATTTTTGGGACATCTTTACATCAAATTCTTCCTTTTTTGAATTACGAATCTAACGCAAAAAAAACAACGCAAACGGACACATGACGAAGAAGATACACACGAATTAAGCAACGCAGTGAATGACGACGGACCGGTACGGGTGGCAGCCAGCTGCCGCCGGCCAGCCACCAGCCGCTGCCGGCCAGGTGGTGGGCGGCGCCGCCTCCCCTACCCCCGTCTCTTTTCCACTTTTCCATCCTTGCGTGTACCCGGTGCACCACCTTTCGCTACTTTTTCGTACCCGGTGCACCACCTTTAGCTACTTTTTCGTACCCGGTGCACCACCTTTCACTCTTTTTCTAAAGTGAGCCTAGGGATGCCAACGTGAGCCACTTTTCACCTATAAATAGCAGCCCTTAGACCTCATTTGAAGACATCTTGAATATCATCTTTTAGCATCCTCATACCTTTACTTAGATACCTTTCTTTCTTTATAATTTTAATTCTTCCTAGTTAATTAGGCTAGCTAATTAACTAATCAAGGAAGATTTGTACGGAGGTGCTTCGGGATGCGTATTTTATCTACGAGTTATTGTACTTCTTTCCAAGTGTTAATCTATCTTCCATATTTAATATGTTTGTTCTTTCTTTAATAAATTTAAATATGCATGTTAGAATTGCCATGATTAACTAAATAACTCAATTGTCTTCTATGATAGTCGTTAAGGAAAACTTTAAATATGTGATTGTACTGTATGTCATGAGATTGCGGATGCATTATATTATAAATAGATGTAGGAATTGAATATTTATCGTTTATCTGCCCAACTCATGTTGTGACTAAAACCTTATCCAAAAATGACCTAGCTAACTCATAGGGTATAGGTCACTTAGTTATACTATGTTAGATTGAATCATTGAGCTCGGCGTGGCCGGTGTTCTCTGGACCACACTAGGATCTAAGCGACACGGAACATGGGAGTAGAGGTAGATGAAGATTTAATTCAAACAGACGATATTTTTGAGAAAACTTTCGGAATATCCTCGACTTAGATAATACCTTTGTATGCTTAATTTAAACTATTGCCTTGATTGTCTTATTGCATGTTCTTGTTTGATTGTTGCCTTAGGATTATCATGATAGTGAAATATATTTAGCTTTAATCATCGTGAAATAATGCGACGGCCCCTATTTGACTGTTCTTCGATATAGTACTGGAAACGCTTATGGCTGAGTACAAATGTATGGAAGTCGGGAACGACCGAAGGTAGTCATGTTATGAATCGATTAACAAACGTGTTACTTAGGTTTCTATTCTTAGTATAAACCTTCCTTGTTTTCTTGCATACTTGAGTAATGTTGATAATTTGTATGAATAAGTGATGACATACTATCCGACCGTCTAGACCGGTTATTCCAACCTATTACGGCGAGGGTAAAACCCGTTTACAAGATTGTTTATTCAACAAACTGTGCCATGATTCTGACGTCTCTGATGACCAAGAATGGGGAATAGGATTTGAGATTAACTGTTGGATAATATGGGCATGCATTTGAGAGAACTTTCGGTGTATGTTTTAATATATTCTGCAACCCATGTGACATTCTATTTGCCTGATTCTGGACACATCTGCGTTAGTCCGAGAGAAGGACTGTAGAATAGCTCACGTTAACCTACAAATTTATCCTCATTAGAAATCCTCTTATTTAACTTCACCTAAACCACTTAATAGTAGACAATCGCTTTAATTGCTGAACGCCCGAAATAACCTTCACCTTTTAGTTTATCTTAAATTTAATCTTAATTTAGAAAAAACCAAAACCAAAACCATCTTTCTGAGCCCCAGCTAAATTCATAAAAGTTCCTAAACCCTCCTAGTTTCAATTCGTCGTGCTTTGAAGAACGACTATAGGTCATACTTTCCCCTTGCTAGCCCTTAGATTAGCAAGAGTAGTAACCCTAGGCCCCAGCCTTACAAATTAAAAACCCACTGATGTGGTGCATCTCCATGAGAAATTCCAACGACCGGTGTGCAGTGCAACAAGTTTTTGGCGCCGCTGCCGGGGAGCATCGGCGACCGATTTTAGGAGCTTAGCAACTTTAGTATTTAGCGATCCATTTGAAACATTAACGTCAATCAAAAGTTACATTTTTTCCCTTAGGATTAGATTAGATTAGTTTTACCTACTTTTTTAACCAACCATGTCAACACCTTAGCTTGATTGGACCCAAATTTTGGATGATTCTTCTCCCGCAAGCCACTTATTTTCCTCAAAATCACTTTTGCCACTTTTTATGCTTGAACAAGACCTTTTAAACAAAAGAGTAACCGGATTTCAAGACAACATTGACGCCATGATAAAAATTTTAGAAAAATTAATCTCTAACATGGATTCCATTTTGAAAAACCTAAGTTTGATTGAGGAAAGTATGTCGGCAAGCACTAATGACACCACTCATCCACCAAGTGACGTTGTGTTAATCGTAACAAGAGGAGGAAAAGTAACCAAAGTTGATCCACCACCACCCGATAACACCCCCAAAAACACTTCGTTGCCTACACCTATACCTAGTGAACATGAGTCAATTGACATCCCTGACCCATCACCAGCCTAAACTCAGGATAATGAACCTCGTACAAGAATACCTTATCATGGAAGACTTAAAAAGAAAAAGCAAGAAGTCAAATTCGGAAAATATCTAGAAATGTTTAAAAGCCTTCACTTAAATGTTAAATTATTAGATGCTTTAGTAGAAATGCCTTCATGTGCCAAATTCATTAAAGAACTCCTTTCAAACAAAGAAAAGCTTAGGCAAATAGTTAGTTTACCCTTGGATGCCGAATGTTTTTTAATTGTGCAACATGGTCTCCAACCTAAACTAGGCGATACTGGACGCTTTACCGTACCTTGTTTTCTCCAAGATATTCAAATCAGTAATGCCTTAGCTGACCTAGGTGCTAGTGTTAATCTTATGCCTTATTCCCTCTATAAGAAATTAGGATTAGATAACCTGTTACCTACTCGTATGACCATTCAATTAGCAGACAGATCAGTTAAACTCCCTCGAGGGATTGCTGAAGATGTCATGGTAAAAGTCGATAAGTTCATCTTTAAGGTAGACTTCATTATCATGGATATAGAGGAAGACACCCATCTCCCGCTCATCCTTGGCAGACCTTTCTTAAACACTGCCAAGGGCCGTGATCAACATAAACGAAAAATCCTTAAGACTGAGAGTTGGGAAGGAGGAGGTCACCTTTAATGTCAATCGATTAATGAAGCAACCTCTGGAAGAGGACCTTGGTTTGTGTGATATCATGCAGGACAATTTTGATGAACATCTCCATGAAGTATTGGCAATATCCAGCCGGGATCCGATACCCAACACGGTAGTCACTGTTCGGAGGTTAAACAATTCGGACCCTAGGCTGCACTCCGCAATCACTTCACCAACAACATCCAAAGAGCTACTATCTCCCCTGCTTGAAAAGAAATCCTCTTGCACTAATGGCAAAAAAATTGTTGTTCCATTAGGATGCGGTACACCGATACCTTGGATAAAAAGAGAGGGGGCTAAAAACCCATTTCCCTCAATTAAAGAGATCCTAGATTCATTCAAATGAATGAGTATGGAACCACTCCCAATTGAACCACAACTAACCTACAAAACCATAGCACTACCACTACCCGAAATCACCATAAACCAATCTTCAACCGCTCAATTTCAAGAATTCAAGTTCACCAACGACGGAGGGATTCTTCTCACCCGAAATGACGAAATATCCTCATCAACAGTCAACAAATACGAGCTAAAGATGAACGAATTTTCAAACCAAACCGAATGGGTCGAAATAGCATCAATCTCCACATTTAAACCCGAGATAGATGAAGCACCATTCCAAGAAGAGTACGAGAAAGTAAATAGAGACGAGATAGCTAGAATGAAGCCGTCTATTGAAGAACCACCAACCCTAGAATTGAAAGAATTACCACCTCACCTTGAGTACGCTTACCTCCAAGGAACTTCACAGCTCTAAGTAATAATCTCAAAGGAGTTAGAACCCGAAGAGAAAGCTCAACTAATTGATGTTCTGAAATCGCACAAGAAAGCAATCGCGTGGAAAATTTCTGATATACAAGGAATCAGTCCAAACTACTGCATCCACAAGATCCTCATGGAGAACGATTTCAAACCATCCATGCAAAGGCAGAGGAGAGTGAATCCTAAGATTCAAGACATGGTCAAACAAGAAGTTATCAAACTCTTGGATTCTGGATTGATCTATCCAATTTCCGATTCACCTTAGCTCAGCCCTGTTCAAGTTGTTCCAAAGAAAAGAGGAATGATAGTCATTACAAACGAAGAGAATGAGCTTATACCAACTCGGACTGTCACCGGTTGGAGAGTTTGCATCGATTATAGGAAGTTAAATGAAGCAACTCGTAAGGATCACTTCCCACTTCCATTTATTGACCAAATGCTCGAAAGATTATCAGGGAACGAATTCTACTGTTTCCTTGACGGATTCTCCGGGTATTTCCAAATCCCGCTCGACCCGAAGGACCAAGAGAAGACAACATTCACATGCCCGTATGGAACATTCGCCTACCAACAAATGCAATTTGGATTATATAACGCACCTGCGACATTTCAGAGATGCATGGTTGCAATCTTCCACGACATGATCGAACGATGCATGGAAGTCTTTATGGATAACTTCTCGGTCTTTGGAGACTCTTTCGCATCATGCATATCAAACCTCGACAGAATGCTCTCCAAATGTGAAGAATCGAATCTCGTCTTGAATTGGGAAAAATGTCATTTTATGGTGAAAGAAGGAATAGTTTTAGGACATAGGATATCAAAGTCAGGAATTGAAGTAGACAAATCCAAAGTCGAAACCATCACTAAACTTCCACCACCAACCAACGTCAAAGCCATTCGGAGTTTTTTAGGACATGCTGGATTCTACCACCGTTTTATCAAGGACTTCTCAATGATCTCTCGACCTATCACCCACCTTTTAGGAAAGGACATCAAGTTTGTGTTTGACATAAATTGTATGGAGGCCTTCAACTACCTAAAGAAAGAGCTAACCAATGCACCAATCATGGTTGCTCCAGATTGGAGTCTACCATTTGAAATCATGTGTGATGCTAGAGACTTCGCAGTAGGGGCAGTTCTCGGACAAAGGAAGGATAATCACTTCCGACCAATCTACTACGCTAGCAAAACGCTAACAGACCCTCAAGAAAACTACACAACAACTGAAAAGGAGCTGCTATCCGTAGTGTTTGCCTTTGATAAATTCCGATCCTATCTAATATTGTCCAAAATGATAGTGTACACAGATCACTCCACTCTAAAATACCTCTTCAAAAAGCAAGACGAAAAACCCAGATTGCTACGATGGATTCTACTCCTACAAGAATTCGACATCGAGATAAAAGATAAGAAGGGAGCAGAAAATGTCGCCACAGATCATTTAAGTCGACTCGGAAATCTGTCGATGGAACAACTTGCAGAAAGAGATATTAGAGACCGTTTTCCAGAAAAACAATTAATGAGTTTAGGAGAATCAATGCAAGGCTCGCAATTCACTAATGATCCTTGGTTTGCAGATATTGCAAATTTTATAGTTGGAGGGATCATAAGGAAAGGAATGCCATCATCACGAAAATGGAAATTCTTCCATGACGTCAAGCACTACTTTTTGGACGATCCATACTTGTTCAAGGTCTGTCCCGATCAAATTATAAGAAGATGTGTCGATGGGAAAGAAGCCGAACACATACTCCACCAAAGACACCACGGACCAACTGGAGGACACCATGAAGCTAATTTAACAGCAAAGAAAGTTTACGACTCTGGATTCTACTAGCCCACTATCTTCAGAGACGCACAAGACTTGGTGAAACATTGCGATATTTGCCAAAGGTTTGGAAATATCACAACGCATAACGAAATGCCGCTGACGAATATACATGCATGTGAAATATTTGACATATGGGGACTAGACTTCATGGGACCATTTCCAAAATCTTACGGGAAAGAATACATCCTAGTGGCGGTCGACTACATGTCCAGATGGGCCGAAGCTCAAGCCTTTCCAACAAACGACTCAAGGGTCGTAACCAAGTTCTTAAAACAACTATTCTGTCGGTTTGGAACCCCTCGGGCAATCATCAGCGATCGTGGCACACACTTTTGCAATACGCACTTTATGAAACTATTGCAACAATACGGTGTTACCCACAAGACGTCTACGACCTACCACCCACAGACAAATGGGCAAGCAGAAATTACAAACCGAGCGCTAAAGAGCATCTTGGAATGAACAGTTGATCAACATGGGGAAAGATGGGCAGATAAGCTAGACGGTGCTTTATGGGCATTCCGGATGGCCTACAAGACACCGTTAGGAACGACCCCTTATAGGCTTGTGTATGGGAAGGCATGTCACCTTCCAATCGAACTAGAGTACAAAGCTTACTGGGCATTGAGAAATTGTAGCTTGGATCCTACGATAACGGGAACACACCAGAAAATGCAACTGAATGAGCTGGCAGAGTTAAGAGATCAAGCTTACGAAAGCTCCTATAAATTCAAGGAGAGAACCAAAGTGCTCCATGATTCAAAACTCCGCCCCACACGCTTCAACTCAGGTGATAAAGTTCTACTCTTTAACTCGTGATTTAAAAAGTTTTCTGGCAAATTTAAAACACGATGGAGCGGTCCATTTACGATATCTAAAGTATTTCCATATGGTGCCGTCGAGCTCGAGGCCCCTGAAGGAAACTTCAAGGTAAACGGTCACCATTTGAAACATTATGTACAAGACTTTCCCCCATCCGAGGAAGTCTAAGGTTACGAACAACCCTGATAGAATAAGAGAGTCAAGCTATGAGACTCGATAAACAAAGCAATCTTGGGAGGCACCCCAAGCCTATCTTACGTTTTCAGCATTAATTTGATTTTCTTGTTCTCAATTTAATCCATTTTATGCAGTTCTCGCCTCATGAAAGACTAATGATTACTCTTGGGCCATTAACCTTTTCTATTTTGCAGGATGAGTTCACAGTCAGACATACCACGACAGAGATGCTCACGTTCCGTGTATCACTCCCGGAGTTCATCACCGGGCAGTAGCATGAGGACTGTTAGAGGATCCCAGTCACCACCTCCTAGCTTGGATGAGATCTTGGCAGACTTGGTGGATGTGACCGTTCAGGAGACATTTCTTCTGCGCTCCACCCACGCTAGGTTACCTTCATCTCACCGACTAGAGGGACAGACCGCAGGGAACTCCAGAGTACCCATCTTTGAGCATGGGGTTACTACTGCAGACCCTGCTGTCACATGGTCTATACTGAGGGCCCTTGAGGTCCAGCATCGTGCCATCGCTGAGATCCACACTGCTCTGGGTTTCCCTCCACACCTGTGTGCCCCTTTCAGATGGGACCTGATCCCGCTCCGCAGATTCCACCGTGGGACTTATTTCCACCTTGGAGCATGACTGCGCAGGACCACCCCACTTTTATGGACCCACTAGAGGAGGAGGCTGCTGCACTAGATACTTGGATTCAGGATCCAGAGGATGGCACCGCATCTCCAGTCCACACTATCGAGGAGTCATCATCACCCACATCGGTCGTTGAAAACACGATCTTTGTGGATGATGACTTCACCGATTAGGAGACGCTCTCTGTTGACATGGATTAGTTTCTAGTAGTTATTTGTGTTTAGTATTAACAAGTATTGTTAGTGTTTAATATTAACGTGTATTGATGTTTGTGAAGGATGTTGATTATGCAGATTTTGATGTAGGAATTATGGAACAAGTTCATTTTAATGAGCCTGGTCCGTCTCCAGTAAATCCACATACACACGCAGCACAAGGGAGTATCTCTTCTAACCTTGCTTTGCTTGATTAAAACACAATAAAATTCTAAGTAAAACTGTAAGTGTGGGATTATGTCTCACAAGAGAGAGTATAGCTTCGAAAGATTGACCAACGTTCGAAAACCTAAGTGTGGGGATTAACCCAACATGGAAATAAAAGATCAGGGACAATGTTCTTTTAAGTTTGGGATGACAGTAGTATTCACTACTAAAGTGTGCAACATAAATTTTGATCAATCTTTTAAGTAAAAGTCATGTTTTCAGCAAAATTTCAAAATTTTCAAAGTCAAAAAGGGGTATTTTCGGTCAACAAAAATTCAAAGGCTTTGAATTACATAATGTCGGGCAAAACCCTTTGAGAATTTTCAAGCTCTGTTTTGAGGCAAGCAATCGCATGACTAGGCACTAAACCACCAAACTAAGTGAGGATTCTTGAGCCATATAAAAGCATTCATCTTTAATGCTTCGATTGTGAGTGTGCCGGTGTATGCTCTTTAGAATCAGAACTTGTTCAAGCAATACATTTCCTAGGATAAAAACCCTCTCGTCATACGTGATAAACGTGCAATTAGAGGACCTTGACATTTCCTAGGATAAAAACCCTCTCGTAAAACCCTTGCTTTCAAGCCTAACCTAACCAATGCTTACCTTCAACATTGAAGATCAGTAGAAAACATGTTGAGCCTTAGCCTTTTCATTTCAAAAACTCACTTCAAAAGCCAATCCCTTCCTTCCGCTTTTGGCCATAGCCTAAGTTTCTGTTTTGTCAAAAGAATTACTATAAGAAGTACGGAGCGTTCCCCTAAGGATGAGCATCATCCGTAAAAGGAGCTCCAAGGAAAAGAAATTCAGCAAAAGCAAAGCTGTCAGAAGAAATCTAAAAGCCCAAGGATCATTTAAAGCCAAGGGAAAGGTTTATCAAAAGAAAACTTGAAAGAAAAAGCTGCAAAAAAGGCTCAAAGAGAGAAAAATCCAAGAAGGAGCGCTACGAAGCGCCAAAGATAAGTCATCACAGACAACTTTTAGGCTATATTAAAACCCCCAAATAAACCACCTAGAAAACCCTTCGTCCATATATACTACTTTCACCCTCTTATAAATGTCTAGGGATAACTTGCACCGTCCTCATTTAAGTACTGTAGATCTGATCCTCGACCAAGCCTATGACGACAGAAGAGCTGCATGACTGGCCCCTAAGTGAATTAGAAATTAGGAAACCCGATACACTTGAGTAAATTGAGTGACCACCTGTGAGGATCCCAGTCATGTACATCTTACATAACGAAGATTGAAAAGAGAGCTTGCTAGAACCAGGTTGGAAAAACATCAGAAGGTTAAAACCCCGCCTTAAATCTTTTCTTTACCTAGCCTGCAGGAATTAAAGTTCTCCAGGATGCAAAGCCCCCTTTCTAGACTTTTAAAAAAAAATTCTACTGAAGATTTACTTGAGGACAAGCAAGTTCTAAGTGTGGGATACTTGATATCGCATAAAAAGTCATGTTTTTACTACCGATATCTCTCTCACTCCAGAACAAATATTGGCATTTTAACCTCAAAAACAATACAAATCAATGATATTATGCCAAGATGGTCAAAACAAGGTTTCAAGACAAAACGGATGATAAACAAAGATTCCACACAGGTTTGAAGATTCAAGACATCAAAATGAGATTTCAAGACAAAAGTGCCCATCATCAATGTCCATCTCATCCAAGATGTTCGTTTATAAATTACGAATCCAACAGAAGAAGAATCAACAAAAATGGATAAAGAATGAAGATTCTACGCCCGTCGGAAGATCCAAATGATTCGTACGCGGTATCTGGAGATAGAAGACATATTTTTGGGACATCTTTACATCAAAGTCTTCGTTTTTGAATTAAGAATCTAACGCAAAATGAATCAACGCAAACGGACGCATAACGAACAAGATACGCACGAATTAAGCAACGTAGCGAAAGACGACGGACCAGGGCGGGTGGCAGCCAGCCGCCGCCGGCTAGGTGGTGGGCGGCGGCGCCTCCCCTACCCTCATCTCTTTTCCGATTTTCCATCCTTGCGTGTACCCGGTGCACCACCTTTCGCTACTTTTTCATACCCGGTGCACCACCTTTCACTCTTTTTCTAATGTGAGCCTAGGGATGAAAATGTGAGCCACTTTTCACCTATAAATATCAGCCCTTAGACCTCATTTGAAGACATCTTGAATATCATCTTTTAGCATCCTCACACCTTTACTTAGATACCTTTCTTTCTTTGTAATTTTAATTCTTCCTAGTTAATAAGGCTAGCTAATTAACTAATCAAGGATGATTTGTACGGAGGTGCTCAGGGACGCATATTTTAGCTACGAGTTATTGTACTTCTTTTCAGGTGTTAATCTATCTTCCATATTTAATATGTTTGTTCTTTCTTTAATAAATTTAAATATGCATGTTAGAATTGCCATGATTAACTAAATAACTCAATTGTCTGCTATGATAGTCGTTTAGGAAAAGCTTAAATATGTGATTATATTGTATGTCATGAGATTGTGGATGTTTTATATTATAAATAGATGTAGGAATTGAATCTTTATCGTTTATCTGCCCAACTCATGTTGTGACTAAAACCTTATCCAAAAATGAACGTAGCTAACTCATAGGGTATAGGTCACTTAGTTATACTATGTTAGATTGAATCATTGAGCTCGGCGTGGCCGGTGTTCTCTGGACCACACTAGGATCTAAGACACACGGAACATGGGAGTAGAGGTAGATTAAGATTTAATTCAAATAGACGATATTTTTGAGAAAACTTTCAGAATATCCTCGACTTAGATAATACCTTTGTATGATTAATTTGAACTATTGCTTTGATTGTCTTATTGCATGTTCTTGTTTGATTGTTGCCTTAGGATTATCATGATAGTGAAATATATTTAGCCTTAATCATCGTGAAATAATGCGACGGCCCCTATTTGATTGTTCTTCGATATAGTACTGGAAACGCTTATGGTTGAGTACAAATGTATGGAAGTCGGGAACGACTGAAGGTAGTCATGTTAAGAATCGATTAACAAACGTCTTACTTAGGTTTCTATTCTTAGTGTAAATCATTCCTGTTTTCTTGCATACTTGAGTAATGTTGATAATTTGTATGAATAAGTGATGACATACTATCCGACCATCTAGACCGGTTATTCCAACCTATTCCGGCGAGGGTAAAACCCATTTACAAGATTGTTTATTCAACAAACTGTGCCATTATTCAGACGTCTCTGATGACCAAGATTGGGGAATAGGATTTGAGATTAACTGTTGGATAATATGGGCATGCATTTGAGAGAACTTTCGGTGTATGTTTTAATATATTCTACAACCCATGTGACATTCTATTTGCCTAATTGTGAACACATCTACGTTAGTCCGAGAGAAGGACTCTAGAATAGCTCACATTAACCTTCAAATTTATCCTCATTAGAACTCCTCTTATTTAACTTCACCTAAACCACTTCATAGTAGACAATCGCTTTAATTGCTGAACGCCCGAAGTAACCTCCACCTTTTAGTTTATCTTAAATTTAATCTAAATTTAGAAAAAACCCAAAACCAAAACCATCTTTCTGAGCCCCAGCTAAATTCATAAAAGTTCCTAAACCCTCCTAGTTTCAATTCTTCGCGCTTTGAAGAACGACTCTAGGTCATACTTACCCTTTGCTAGCCTTAGATTAGCAAGAGTAGTAACCCTAGGCCCCAACCTTACAAATTAAAAACCCACTGTTGTGCTGCATCTCCATGAGAAATTCCAACGACTGGTGTGCAGTGCAACAGATGGTCTCTTCTCAGTCGATATCTTAGATCACTAATGATTCTCAGTCCACTGCTATTGAGTTCCCTTGTTCTCTAGAGGTTGATACCACATCGACGAACAGTGATGAGAATGATGTCATTTATATTAATGTTTCGATCGATATCCACTCTATTCACTTTCGTCTACCTTCCACCATTCTAGATTCTCCTCTCAGAATTATCCAAGTTTCGATCGTCTCTAATCACGAAGAGACTTGACAGAAGAGATCGAAGCATGGTATGAAGTATATCAAGCCAACGGTAGTACCCAAGATCCTCAGTTCTTCCAAAACCGCCTTCATGCCTTTGCCGAAGACCTGGAACTTTAGCTTGCACAAGAACATCAGGACAATGATGAACCACCTGTAGAAGAGCTAGAGTTCTTTGAGGAACAGAAGACCATATACGGCAAGGTATATGAAACACTGATCAGGTCTACATTTCCATTTTCACCCTAGCAGACCCGTTTTCTGCACTCTTATCGAGCTCACTTGGATCATGCAACTGGGAACCCTGAGGCGGAAATGAACATTCTAATGATGAACAATCTTAGGGGGTTGATGAACTCTATGGCAAATAATGATCATATCGATGACTCTTCTCCACACAGGTTTTATATTGACTGCACCAAAGAATTCCATGCTCATAAGATTATCGAAAGGCTTCAGTATGCGAGTATTGATGAAAGGACACACAACATCCCTTTTACCATACCCGAAGGTTCGATGATTAACACTGCGAACTTTATCACAAAACAGCTTAGAGAAATCTTCGGTACTGTCTTCACAGGGGAGCCCAAATAGTTATTCCATGATGGACTGCGTAAGGTTTATAACCAAAATGATCAACATCTTTTGAAAACCAAGCCTCACGTATTCTGATTAACAGAAGCAGCTCTTCCAAGGCATCCTCGAATCCATCAATTAATTAGGAAGAAGCACTGGCACCATAACTCATGAAGATATTCATCTGCGCTTCTTTAGGTTCACGGATTCGTTAAGACAGGAATGGTCGGAGCGTGAGAGACTCGAGTACAACGGAACCTACTTTATAGATTCTGATGGCCTATCTCTAACGCAGTCTATGATATCACCTGGGACCTCTTGTACTTACAAAGGGTGGTTGAGGAGCACTTCGATAATTTCCCTCTCTTCGTGTCAAGGATCCTAAATGTTGCCTAAGTCATTACTCGCCACTTTATGAGGTTCTACCCTCAAAACTCCAGGGCACCAATCTCTAGCCCTGGAGGTTCCTCTTCCGGTTGATCCAAGAGGAACAAAAGTCGAGCCCTCGACTATAAATAGAAGCGCTTCTGGGGAGGCAACCCATGGAATAACTATCCTTTAGTATTAGTAGTATTTTGTTTTTAAATTCCAAGAAGTGAAATATCTCCGACTATCTTTCACACTTGGATATACAAACGATTTTCAAAACACCACTTCATTTTTACACTGACAACTTTTACCACATCACTAATCCCAAGAATTTAGGAAACATTTTCCAAATACTAATTCATGTGTTTCGAGCATTTGAGGTACTTGTGTGCTACTTTCACACATTACTTTCACACATTTTAGGATTGTGACACCTTTCAATAAAAAGCTATAAAATGAGAAGTTGGTAAAAAGTATATCCAACGTGTTCACACTTACAAGATATTTTCATAAGAGAGTATGATTGAGTTGTTGATGTGAAAGAATAAAGCCACTTTTTACAAAGTGTGCTTCCCAAAAGCTGAATGAACTTCATGGAGCTGATGCGAAGAGGATAGTTGGCAAGTACTCTTCTTCAAAGACAACATATCTTTAGAATTTCAGCCTTCAAGTTGATTCGGAGTCTTCTCGTTCTTATCCTTGTTTTAATAAGATCTTTAGTTTTATCTTTAACGTTTAATAAAAGTAATCTATACCATATACTAAGCTTATCACTAGATGTGGGATTCCGGCCTAAAACAAACACTTGAGAAACATTTTTCGATATGTTCAAACTCTAAATGTGGGATTTTAATTTCAGTTTAATCTCAACTCAAGAGAACATTAGGGACAATATTCCTCTAAGTGTGGGATAACGATATAGAATACCTTAGGTTAGATTCTTATTTCCAAATGCAAACTCAGAAAATGTTTCTCAAATTCACAAGCCTAACTTTGACAGTGGATACGCCACTCATTCAGTTGGTTATGTTTTCCAAATTCATAAGCCCAACTTCGACAATGGATACGCCACTCATTCAGTTGGCTTAAATTTTCATAAAAACTCACTTTTGCTTAAAAATTTTCAAAATTTTTTGAGTTAAAATATCTTGAGAAAAATCATTTTCATATATGAGTAATATAATTTGAAAAAAATGAGATTAAATAAGTTAGGAATTTCTTGAGCCGAAATGATAATTTAAGAAGGGCATGGTGTAGATCCCCTGTGGTCGGACCTAATTGAATCCAAATAATCAATCAGCGTGCGGAATCCAAAATTGATTATGAACGTTAAACGATTAAAACAAATCAATACAAAAAGATCAATATATTAATACCAAAATCTTATATGCTTGATTACAATAGAAATTTCAGAAACTGCTCTCACTGATTACAAATTCGTCAACCTTTGCAAATGAGCCGAACTCAAGTATTTGTAATCAAAACCTAAACTGACCCATGTGACACAAGATGTGTCGCATAACCGACTCAAGATGTGTCGCATAACCGACTCATGCGACACAAGTTATGTCGACAAGTTGACTCTTGCGACACAAATCCCTTATGTCGTCAAAACACAAAATGTAATTACTTAATAATACAAACGTTCAAACTATTGTAATTACATAATGAACACATTAAAGACTAACACCAACTGACAAACAGACTAAGATGCACCAACAAACTACTCCACGTCTTCAGTTTGGTCTTTGAAAATATTTTCAGTTCAAACCCAGCATGCGGGAAACTTGTCGCCAGCACGAATCTCATGTTCAACACATAAATCAATAATCTTTTGATACTGGTTCGCCAAAATCTTATTCACATGATTCTTTTTATTATAACGAATCCTACCGACAAAGAGCTTTCTCAAATCCTTTTCTAATAGATTGATCAAACTCATAAGATCGAATACCCTGAATTGAGCCTTTCTTAATCCCTAAAGCGAACTTTCTTTCGGTTTCTCAGATTCAGGAACAAACACAAAAACTGCTTCGCCGGTGTGAGCATCAAGTTCCAAGTAATGAAATCTTCTAAGGAAACTCAGGGGAACAACTTCTAAGGGAATCTCAGTCAGACAAACGGCTGGTGGATAATGAACTTTTACGATCGACTGTCTTGTTACGAGATCAATCATTTTCTTAAAAGTATACCTTGTGCCCAACGTCGGTTTGATAATATGATATCTTTTACTCTTAAATTCCCGACGCATAGTAGCTTGACTCAGCATGATCATCTTTATATGGGTTAATCAAGTTCAACTGAGCTAATCACCTTACCTTGCCTTTCGACAATGTACTCAGCTTAGTGAACGATCGTTTGAAGTATTGAACTCCATAAGTTCTTTTGATCATAAATTTTGCCTTGTACACTTTCCAACTCTTGATCAAACCGGTGTAATTCCCATTGACCTTGTATGATTTACACATAACAGGAATGGATTCAGTAGGCATGTATCTAATCTTAGCCTTTTGAGAAGATTCAGAAGCATCTTCAGGTGCCGATGTTGTCTCTGGAGCACTTTAAGAGGCTTAGCAGGCTCAGCTTCATCCTCAGAGAATCAGTTTCAATAATCGGAGCATCATCGTAATATTCATCTGAATGTAGCTCTTCATCTTCGACCGATACATCATTGATGCGCAGCTGAACGTCCGTATGAAGATGGTGCTCGAACAGCGATCGTGGGTGTTTTAAACTTGTATTTGCTGGGTTCTAAGTGTGACTTACTGATACTGAACCAAAAGGCTAGTAGATGGTAAGTATGACCTAGAGTCGTTCTTAAAGAGAAACTGAATTGAAACATAAGTGATCCAATCAATCTTTCTTTTCTAGTAAAGGTTAAAAGAGTGCGTTGGGGGTTTTTGGTTCAGTTAATTAAGTAAACTAATTAAAGCGAATAAAAGATAATTGTAAATCAGATAATAAAAGGAGTATTTGTTGTGAGTTCGTTAGCTTATAATGTGGGATGATGACTTGTAGGGAAAACTGTTGATGCATATTAGTTTGTCTGTCAGTTGGTCTATTGAATTGTAAAAGTGTCGTTAGTCGTTTAATAGAAATATAGATTTTGTATTATGCGACACTTAAGTTTTAGTTTAGGTGACACTTGCCTAAGTGACGCATAGCGACACTTAGGTAAGTGACGCATGAAGGCGGCCACATGCGACACTTCCACAAGTGACGCATGTCTGCCAGAATTTTAGTATAAATAGAACCTACGGGTTTTCGGCTAGGGTGGACGAAACCCTAGCACCATTTTTCGACTAAACTCAATGGTAATCAGTTCTATTACGTTATTCAATCTAATAAACTCGTTCACTTTGTTTAAATCAATCGTTATGGTTTGTGTTTATTAGTGATTTGTGCAATTGATTGTTTCTGCCTTTCAATTGCTGTTGATCATCACTTAGGTCATTCGAATAGGGCACTCACAACTGGTATCAGAGCCACTAGGTGATTAGATTGACGTTTTGAAGACGTTTTGGATTGATTTCGGTTTCGTTCGGATCAAGAATCGAGAATAACTACGGATTTCGAGTTGATAAGGTGATTTCCAGACGATATTCATCATTTACTACAGGTTTCGTTCAGTCACTTCTTCCGTCACTCGATAGTGTCACTTATCAAGTGACGCTAATCGTTGCGACACTTGAGTGCGTCACTTACCAAGTGACGCCTTCGGTACTAATTATTTTGCAAGTTCTTGTTTTTGAGTAAATTTTCAGGTTTATTTTTAATGTTTGCTGTTGCTGATAAAGAGGATATAAGGGGAATCAGGGATATGCTAAAACAAAATCATGATGTTGGTTCTAATAATAAACCTCCTCTATTCACGGCTGATATGGATTACACATATTGGCGTGATCGATTTGAACAGTACGTAGATTTCCACTGTCCGGAGATCTGGGGTCCGCTCAGAGAAAGATATGAAGCTCCAGTAGCTGAGGGAGACTATCGTGGTATCCCTCCATCCAAAACTTACAAAGCCATGTCTCCTGAAGAGAAGAAGGAGTACGATATTGAAAGAAAGGCTCATTCAGCCATCTGCATGTGCCTTGCTAAAGATGTCTTACGCCTCTTCAAAACACGTGACATAACATACGATCTTTGGAGGGCTATTGAGACAGGATGTGGTGGAAACCAGAAGTACAAGGAGGCTAAATTAGAACTGATCAAGAAACAGTATGATATGTTTGATTCTCTTCCTAATGAAACAGCTTCGGGTGTGTTTACTAGATACTCACAGTTGGTTAGTGAGTTGACTGAGGGAGGATATAATTTCCCTCAGATTGAAATAAATAAGAAGTTGTTGGACGTTCTACCGAGTAGTTGGGATGTTAAAGTACAGTTTCTGAAAGAAAGTCAAGAATTAGCCACGATGAACTTAGATGAGCTAATTGGCGTTCTTCAAGCTCATGCGATGGAGTTGAAGAAGAAGGAATGTAAATCGGGTGGTTTTGTTCAAGACCCGACACTATATGGAGGAAAAGTCAACACCGGAAAGACTTATGGTGGAATGGCTTTCGTTTCTTCTACAAATTCTCCATTACAACCATCATTGCAATCTACTGGTGTTCATCATCCGGTATATGCTTCTGGACCCTCACAAGGGTCACAACAGCAAGTTCCAGTTTCCCCTGCTATTCAAGAGCAGGCTGCTATCTATACAGCCTTTCTCAGCTCCTACAAGGATTTGGTTTCACAATCGAATTCTACTTTAGAACTTGCCAAAGAAGATTATGCTCAACTAGATGACGATGATCTTGAGCAAATGGACTTAAACTGGAATATTGCCATGATATCAAGGAGAGTTCAGAAATTCTTGCAACAGACTGGTCGCAAGAGTTTGGAAGGAGATGGCAAAACCAGTTTTGGTTTTGATAAGAGCAAGGTTCGCTGTTATAACTGTCAGAATCAGGGACATTTTGCGAGAGAGTGTGAAAAACCCAAAGTTCCTCCATCGGGTTTTACGAAGCCTGATGCTCCCAGAACTCCAGAGAAAGATGAAGTGAAGCAAGTGACAGCTGATGCACTAGTTGTCTTTGAGCCTACCAACACCGACTGGAGCATGTATGCTGATAAGTATCAACAGTGTCTCATGGCTCACATTTCTAATGAGGTACGCAATGAACCAGAAGAACCTTTGAACTGTATTTCGTGCATTAAGTTAACTGAATCTTTAAAGTGCTTTCAAGAAGATAATGTAGACTTAAGGAAAAAGGTTGAAAAACTTAGTGAGTCAAATAAGTACCTAAAGGCCAATGAACAGTTGTATGATAAGAAAATTGAGGCTTATCAACAGGACACTCTTAGGTATAAATCTAAGGTTTTTAGTCAACAGGATGCTATTAATAGCTATCTTGCTGAAATAGAATTTTAAGAAAGGAACTATCTGATCTGAAAGTTGAATATGACAAATATAAAAGTAAGATTCTAGGTTCCTCTTCTTCTACGGTTGCCTTCAACGAAATCCTTAACAAGCAAAGGACAGATAATAAAACTAAGACAGGACTAGGTTATACTGTAGTCCCGCCTCCCACTGAATACTGTCCTATTCCAGTTAAGGAAGGCACCGAAGAGATTCCAGTTGACTATGCACTGTTAGATGGGGTCAAGTCTAAGGTCAATAATCAAAACAAACAGGCAAAGGAGAAAACCAAACGGTCAGAGTATCCTTCGCCTCAGTTTGTTAAGTCTGAATGTGAATCTCCAGTTAGTGTGGAGGAGATTATTGAGATTGAGGATATTACTGATCAGGAGTATCCTGAATTTAAAAAGAAGGTTGAAGTAAAATCTGAAAAAGCGGTTTTAAAGGTTGAACCTACAATTAAGGTTCAACCTAAAAAGGAAAAGGATAAGGTTTTAAATACAAAATCTCAAACTTTACAGTCACCTGTAAAGATTTTGCAACATAAAGCTACACGTGCAAACGATTTTTGTGATAAACCTTCCACTTCAACCTCTCAACCAAAACAAGCGTCTTCTAAGACATGCACGAAATGTTCATGTTCTAGAAATGCTTCTCCTACTCCAGTGGTAAGTTCTCAGCCTCAACCTTTTGTTGGGACTCGATCATGCTTTATTGTAAAAGACAAGGACATTTAATTCGTGAATGTCCCAAACTGTCTCATCAGCACTATGGGAGAGAAATGCCTAGGACATTAGTTTACAGAAATTCATTTTCAAAATCTCCACCTAGGCGTTACTCAACGTCTCCCAAGCCTGCTGAAAGGCCGAGTAATGTTGGGCAAAAACCTTTGCCAAAGTAAAAGCCCGACATTACTCCCAAACCAATTTCCGAACAACCTAAAGTTTGGAAACGAAAGGAGTCTGTTAGTGACTCTTCTGTCATCAACAATAACACATTAGATGAAAATTCTAATTTGTTAAAAAATAAAGTTCTGTCCGATGTGATTATTGTTGATGACCTTGGTAGACCTAAGTCTGTAAAGGTTTGGGTCATCGTTTCTCACTAATCTCCTTACCTTTATGTGTTGCAGCAGTCAGAACGCGTTAAGGATAGTGAATGGTTTACGGATAGTGGCTGCTCGCGACACAGGACTGGCGATGTGTCTCTTTTGACGGATGTTAAACCACATGCCGGAGAACATGTTGCTTTTGCTGGAGATACAGGAGGAACCATTACGGGAAAGGGAACGCTAACTAACGGGAAAGTTAGCTTCGAGAATGTGAATTATGTAGCTCAACTTACTCACAACTTGCTGAGCGTTTCACAAGTCTGTGATAAGGACTTTACCACTGCTTTCACAAAGACGGAATGTGTGATACTGAAGCCTGGTTTCGTTATTCCTGAAGAATGGGTGCTTATGAGGGCGCCACGGAGAAACGAAACCTATGTTATGAATATGGGAACTGTGGAGACTACAGAGGAGTACACCTGTCTCCTGTCAAAGGCTTCGGAAAAGGAATTACTATTGTGGCATAGACGAATGGGACACATCCATTTTCGCAAGATGAATTTTCTAATAAACAATGATTTGGTAAATGGAGTTCCAAAACAGTCATTCGCCCTAAAAGATGACTGCATCGCATGCCATAAAGGGAAACTCCACAAGAAATCCCATAAGTCGAAGATAGTGAATTCCATTGCTGCACCACTGGAGCTCTTACATATGGATCTGTTTGGTCCTATTTCAACTAAGAGCATCAGTGGTAGATCTTACTACTTAGTAGTCACCGATGACTACTCGAGATTTTCGTGGGTATATTTTCCAGGTGCGAAGAGTGAAACACCAGATATTTTGGTGTATCTGTTAGATAAGTTGGCAAATCTGTGCAACTTAAAGGTGAAGAGACTGAGAAGTGACAATGGAACTGAATTCAAGAACTCAACTCTTGAGTTATACTATGCTACGAAAGGTATTGATCATCAGTTCAGTGCCCCAAGAACTCCTCAACAGAATGGAGTTGCAGAGCGTAAGAATAGGACTATTATCAAGACAGCTCAGACTATGCTGGCCGATTCTAAGCTTCCTATTATATTTTGGGCAGAAGCAGTCAGTACTGCTTGTTACGTTCTGAATCGCGTGCTCACGGTTAAGAAAAAGAACAAGACCTGTTATGAGCTTTTCAATAACCGTAAGCCCACTTTGCAGTTTCTAGAGCCATTTGGGTGTCCGTGTTTGATTATGGTCTCAAAAGAAAAGGTCTCGAAGTTTGGAGCTAAAGCCGTTGAAGGAATTTTCCTTGGCTATTTAGTCAACTCTCCGAACAAAAGAGTCTACATTAAATCAACACACCAGGTGGAAGAGCATTTTGAGGTAAAATGCCTGCGTTACACGGATCCTCCTCAAGGAATGGGTCTGGAATGGTTATTCAACTATAAGGATGTGTTTAATTCATTTGACATACCCGAAGAAGATGATGAAGAGGAGGAGTTAGTTACCTTACTTCATCGCATCAGTCTGTGTCAAGACACATCTACCTCAAAACCTACATCCACACCCACTCCGACACCCACACCATCACCTCCAACATCTACTCCTACACCCACACCACTACCTACTACATCCACACCATCTCCTACTATTCCACCTTCGGATGTTCCATCGACTTTAGGAACGACTAATGCAACTGAACATCCAGATGATCCCAACATGCCATCTTTAGAGGAAGACGAGGAAGAAGAAGAATTGGTTCATTCTCACCTCTTCTCTAATGAAGATGATACGGAACTTCAACCACCAGTGCAATTCGAAAGTTCTACTGCTCCTGCGACTAACACTGTTCACGTTACTGAAGGGGATATGAACAATTTGGAGTTAGTACTTTCACCGGAGTTAATCCCAGTCACACGTGTACACAAGGATCACCCCATTGATAATATTATCGGTGATCCTAATGCTGCTGTTCAAACAAGGCAACAAGTGAAACAAAATCCTAATCAAGAAATGTTAAATTTGGTTGCTCGGATAAATTCTTGTCATTTATCCCAAATTGAACCTAAGAAAGTTGATGAGGCCTTAAAAGATCCATCCTGGGTTGAGGCCATGCAAGAAGAGTTGCAGCAGTTCAACAAGCTGCACGTTTGGGATATAGTTCCGTTACCCAAAGGTGCTCATTTAACCGGCATTCGATGGGTATTTCGAAATAAAATGGATGATCGGGGTATCATTATTGGTAATAAAGCTCGATTGGTTGTTCAAGGTTTTAGTCAGATCGAGGGCTTGGATTATGATGAAGTCTTTGCTCCTGTGGCAAGACTTGAGTCTATTCGGATCTTTCTTGTGTTCGCTTCTTTCAAAGAGTTTTGTGTGAACCAACTCGATGTTAAAAGCGCCTTTTTATATGGACAAGTGGATACGGATGTGTACGTGAAACAGCCTCCAGGTTTTGAAGACCCTGAGCATCCAGAATACGTCTGCAAGTTAAACAAGGCGTTATATATTCTTCATCAAGCTCCGCGGCTTTGGTATGAGAGGCTCACTACCCACTTAATCAAGCATGGTTTTGTTCGAGGGAATATCGATAGCACTCTGTTCATTTGTAAAGAACAGACTGGCGATCGAGAGGATATGTTACTTGTGCAGGTGTATGTGGACGATATCATATTTGGCTCTACAAATGAAGCGATGTGCAAGCATTTTGAGGAGATTATGAAATCTGAGTTTGAGATGAGTGTGATGGGGGAGCTCAAATTCTTTTTAGGTATACAAGTTGAGCAGTCTCCAAAAGGTATTTATATTCATCAGTCAAAGTATGTCAAAGACATGTTGACTCGATATGACCTGCTCAATTGTAAAACCTATGGGACTCCTATCGAACTTAATCACAATCTCAGACTTGCTGACGATGAGGAAGATTGCAAAGAAAAGGACTATCGATCAATGATAGGTTCTTTGATGTATTTGACTGCTTCTCGACCGGATATTGTGTTTGTGGTATCCGTCTGCTCACGCTTTCAAGCCAAACCCAAGGTGTCTCACATGAAGGCGGTAAAGCAAATCTTTGGTTATCTCAAACATAGACCCAATCTTGGTCCATGGTATTCAAACGACAAATCATTCGCTCTTTCTGCCTATTCGGATTCGGATCATGGCGGTTGCAGCATAGACAAGAAATCTACCACTGGTGGATGCCAATTCCTCGGATCTCGATTGGTCTCATGGCAATGCAAGAAACAGACTACAGTTTCTCTTTCAACTGCAGAAGCTGAGTATGTTGCTGCTGCTAGTTGCTGCTCTCAGGTTCTATGGATTCAGCATCAACTGCATGATTACGGGTTACTTCTTTCTATGACTCCTATTCACATAGATAATACTGCTGCTATTTCTATCACACGCAATCCCGTACAGCACTCTAAGACTAAACACATTGAACTTAGGTTCCACTTTATACGGGATTGCTATGAAAAACACCTGATAGACCTTGTCCACATAGACACCCTAAAGCAGAATGCCGACCTTTTCACAAAAGCTTTTTTGCGTACTCGATTTGATGAACTAATCAACATCATTGGTTTAAGGTTCTTTATCGCTAAAAAGTAATTTGTAACTTGGAACGTAATTTATGTCTTTTTATGTGTGTTAAAAAAAAAAAAATAAATAAATAAAAAAAAACGCAACAGCCACTCGTTATACTTTTTAGTATTAAAGAAATGCACCATTGCTACATTTTAAAATAGACGTTGAAGTTGTGTCTGTAAACAACTTGGGATATGATAGTACATTGGGTGACATGCATAAAATGGAATTTTAAGATTTATCTTGGATGTGTCAGTAGATTTATCTGACGTGTTAACAACAGTTTTTATAAACATTGTCTTCATCATACGATATATTAGTAGGCATGTTATGCAAAACTCTTTGAGATCTCTTAAGAAGCCTAATAGTTCATTGTCTATTTCAAGTGGTACAACATCATTAGATGTATGACAAAAGTCTTAATTTCTTACTTATACTAGACATGCTTTCGTTGAAAGAATTTTATTTGATATCATTTGGGGGTATATATTGACAGTTTCCTCTGTTATACGTAAGTATATACCTGGTTTCTGTTAATATATACTTAAAAATTAAGCAAACACAAGTCAAAGTACTTGCAAAGTCTTTAAAATTAAGATACCTTACACGGTCACCAAAATGGTTTGACCAAGTCTGGTTTTGCTTAAACCTGAATCAAGCTATGTCGCTCTGTTGTACGTAAGTACAGACCTGTCACCGCTGACTTGATTCTTAAATTTGATTTTCTTATATTCTCTCTGTAAATGGAAACATGGTCTATGTCTTAAGTTAAGATGTATATCTATGGTAGGGACCACAGCGAAGTGTACATACCAATAATAATAAAATTACCTCCTAGATGTGAGTGTAACATATTTAAGTGGACAAATATACTAATAATTGTTTTGAAATAATTTTTATAAAAAGTGTTCTTAGCATGTCAAGTAAATTTAAAGTGGACAAATATACTGATGATCGAAATAACACTTACTGTTCCTAATAAATGCATGCTACTCCGATATGATCCCTAAACAGATTATATCAACTCCGTCACCAAAAAGAATGTGTTAATTTTCTATTTGTAAATTTGCTTTCTTTTATGTGTTCTTGTATTTTCTATAAGATAGTTTACTTTTAGATTTTATCCAAGTTACAGTTACCTTTTCAAATTTGAGTATCGAAATCATAACACAAAAATCGATAAAATCGCAAACTTTTCACTAAAAGTGACATGTTGCGTCACTTTCATAAGTGACGCTACCAGTGACGCATACGATATTGCGTCACTTCCACTAGTGACGCTGTAAGTGTCGGGGTAAGCTACGCTATAAGTGCCGGATTGAATGACGCATACTAGGGTTTTCGTATAAATAACCTTTCCAACGACACTCAACCTCACCACTTTTCAAATTCACATAGCGTCACTTTCTCTGACATACCGTCACTTACTCTGTGCGATTTTCTTCGATCCGTTCGTCGTTTCTCGAGCTTGATTGCGCATTCTAGTATCATATTCTTGTTCCCCTCATTCACACGACTACTTTGGTACTAACTTTAACCTTTATCTTTCTGTATTCATGTTTTAATTACGAATTAGGGTTACGGGTTTTGGGTTTCTTTGAAATCATTAGATTTGGGGCTTGATTTGTTAATGTTTTATGTTATTAAAAGGTGTGTTTCAATCGTTTTTATCATGCGTACGATGTGGTAACTTCGATTTTCAAAACCCCCAATTTTGATTTCTGGGTATGAACAGTGACACGATGATCTTCATCGTTGTGTCACTTCATGCGTCACTTACCTCAAGTGACTCTACTTGGTAATTTAGCAACCATACCGTCACTTCATCAGTGACGCTTATTATTGCGTCACTTCCTAAGTGACTCTCTTAGTGACGCATGTACTTGTATTATCTGTTAGTCCGTCACTCATCTTAGTGACGCCCACTTATGCGTCACTCTCTTAAGTGACTCACTTAGTGACGCCCTTGTCTATACCGACACTTATACCGTCACTTCCCAAGTGACTCACTTAGGATACCGTCACTCTGTTTAATACCGCATGATATTGACCCGACACTTCTTAACGTCACTTACACCAGTGACGCATGATAGCGTCACTTACCATAAGTGACGCTATACTTCATTTCTGATTTTGAGCACTGTTTTCTGCGACACTTCCTAAGTGTCGGTGGTAGCTATGCGTCACTTACCATAAGTGACGCCTAAATCAGAATTTTGTTTTTTAGGTTATGTGTGTTCGTGCTAATTCTATAACGTTTTTGGTTATTTTTGTTTCGTATTTTAGCTTACAGATGGTTGATCTACAAAATTACTATCGTCGCACCAACACACGTCACAATATCACGGCGTTCTTAGAGTCAACACACGCCAACTCGGCTCCGTTCCGACCTATGATCCCGTTCCTCCGCCGATCGAGGATTCATTACGCTATTACTGCATCTACTCCTGTTTATATGAATCAGGTTAAGGAGTTTTACGATCATGCGTTTATTCGGACTCAAGGTGATTTCCCGAAGATTGTTTCAAAGATGTTTGGTGAAGAAATCGAGATCACCGAGAACTCCATTCGACGGGTTCTCCGATTCAATGATAATGATACGATGCCGACTATGTTCCCAACAACGTTTATCTACGGGGGACTTCAGCGCATGGATTATCCGGCGAATCAGCTTTCTGATTTTCGCAAGCAATATCTCTGCAGGGTTTGGAGGTATTTATGTCATATCGTGATTGTTTGCTTATCTCCGAGGAAGGGAGGATATGACGCCGCCAATCATCTGACGTTATCTCTTATGTTGGCCCTAATCTACAATAAACCGTATAACTTCAGCGGTTACATATTTGGCAACATGGTTGACAATATCCGAGCTAGTAAGGATAAGTGGCTGCAATATCCAAGGTTTGTGCAGCTGTTGTTGAATGATTTAAATCTTGAGATTGCCCCAGATCAGCGATCCCTCTTGGTGCCAACACCAATGCTTCTTCGAGTCTTCAACGACTGCAAACTAGCGCCAAAGGGTGAGCAAATTTTGGCTGACCGTGAATTATTCGGGCACATTGTCAATGAAAACTATGTTGCGCCGATCAATGATGGTTTTGAGGATGCCGTCATTCCTCCGGTCAATGAGGATGACCTGGTTGACACTGAGATAGCTCAGGATTTGGACGACATTTATCGTGTTGACCGGGTTGATGATGATTCTGATGATGGTGGGCCTACTCCACCTGATTCTAAGGGTGACGTGCCCCCACAAACTGCTTTGGATGGGATTCAACTCGCTGATCCTCGACGCTTTAAGCGTATCTTGAGATGGATTTCTGCTGGCAGGGTCCACGTCCTGAGGAATCCAGGGAAACGTCCTGCTGGGTCTTCTCCTTCGTATGCCGATTTACCTCTTCGAAGATGACAGCGGACCACTGTTGTTATTGAGGAACCTACTTAGCATACTTCTCAGCGACCACAACCTCCACCACTGTCTGACATGCCATCGATTCAGATGATACTTGCTCAAATGGAGATTTTGTCGAAACGGTTTGACGACCAACAGGCTATTATTGCAGCTCAGGCCTCCCAGATAAAGGATTTGGAGCTCAGAGCTGCCGAGGTTGATAATCTCCAGCTTCAACTGACGAATCTGTCGTCTAGGGTTTTAGAGTTGGAGTCTGTCACAATTGTTTCGGGGGAGGATATTCCCAGGGAGTTAGAAACAAATGTAACTCCTTCCCCAGAACCAGAAAATGTACAATCTTCAGATATTAATGAAAATATTGCTTTAGATTACTTCGTTGATGTTCCGGGACAACCGACTCCGATTGCAGCTGATTATTCAAATGTCAATCTGACATATCTGCAGAGTTTGGTTAATCAATTTGATGAAGTTGATAGATCTTTTTATCCCGATGATATAGAAATGGACGCAGAGGTTCCAGGGTCAGATGAGGAATATATGGATAATCCAAATCAAGAACCGGCGCCTGAACGTGAACCGGAGCCAGTGTTACGACAACCTGCTCAAGCATACAACTTTGATGCTCCGGTTATTGAGACAGATTCTTCTAAGGATGAGGCAGAACCTGCAATGGAACAATCTACTGATGAATCAGTTCCTGTGTCTACATCTTCAGGAATTTCAAAACCACAAGTGGTATACAAATCAATTGCACCTGAGTTGAAGACTTGTAAAACTTATCTTGTTAAAGGTGAATTGACTGGTTTGATCAGAAGCTGGAAATTTGATGCTGATAACTTTCTTATTTTGATCAAGAGAAGTGATGGCGTGCAATACTTCAAGCCTAGATTCAATCATATCAGCACATTGCCAAAGGTCGAACTTAATCGTCTTGCTCAGTTAAATATTGTAAATCATTCTGAAGATACTCGAGGAGTTCTTTTTCAGAGAATTTTGAGAAAAGAAATTTACAGCAAGAAATATATGTGGATTAGACCAGAGCTGGGAGTTTGGTATTCATACAAGAAGAAGATTGATTTGAGAACTCAACAACCGATTGTGAAATATCATTATCCACCAGCTGCTAGTCTCAAGATTGTTCCCCTACAAGAGTTACCACTGGATTTCTTACGAGATTTAAAGTATTGGTGGTTTGACAGTGTCACTCAAGAAGCTGTAATTGAATATTCTACCAAGACTGCTGTGGTACAAACACAGGATATATGGGGAGAATGTCCAGTTAAGGAGTTTGTGGGAAAGTCTATTCGAGTTTTTGATCCGATCAGCCTAATAAATCTGACGAAGAAAGATTTGAAAGCTCTCTACAAGAATAAACTTCAGTATAATCAAGTTGATTTAGAGGAAGCTTCAAAGTTTACAAGGGTGGTCGAGATTTGTTTAAAAGTGGGAATACATGCTGGAGGAACATTCCCAGAAGGTTGGTGCTGAGTGAAGTTTTGAAATTTAAATATTTTGAAGACCAAGCTGAAGACACGGGGGAGTTTGTTGATGCATATTAGTTTGTCTGTCAGTTGGTCTATTGAATTGTAAAAGTGTCGTTAGTCGTTTAATAGAAATATAGATTTTGTATTATGCGACACTTAAGTTTTAGTTTAGGCGACACTTGCCTAAGTGACGCATAGCGACACTTAGGTAAGTGACGCATGAAGGCGGCCACATGCGACACTTCCACAAGTGACGCATGTCTGCCACAATTTTAGTATAAATAAAACCTACGGGTTTTCGGCTAGGGTTGACGAAACCCTAGCACCATTTGTCGACTAAAATCAATTGTAATAAGTTCTATTACGTTATTCAAGCTAATAAACTCGTTCACTTTGTTTAAATCAATTGTTTCGGTTTGTGTTTATTAGTGATTTGTGCAATTGATTGTTTCCGCCTTTCAATTGCTATTGATCATCACGTAGGTCCATCGAATAGGGCACTCACAAAAACGTTTACTAAATTTGGTATGTTCACTAGACTTGGTAGTTTATGGTATAACTGATAGATTCCCTATTAGTCGGTTATCAACTAATATGTCACGAGGAACCACGGTGTCATGATTTTGATCAGACAGACAATGCTCAACTCTCCACACTCTCCTTTAAGGGAGTCAGTAGCCCTTGTTATTGAGCACATTTACTCGTGGGCGAAGGAATAGAGTAGCAAGTCTACAACAAGTCTAACCGTTCTTAATACCATAAAGACTATAAGTTTAGCAAACAACTAACTTAGCAAATATGTTCGGACTTAGTTGATCAATTCCTATCAATGAATTTTAAGCATGGTAAGCAAAGGAAAGTGTTGAGGTTTCTTGTGTACCTTACTTTATATTTCATAGGTTAAGGAAGAGTATCGATTTAAATTTGATTTTAAACTTTCCTTTCTCAATACAATTAACAAATCCCTAGGTTTTCGTAAATTTTTATTTAGCCTATAGCCTACCTAATCTAATCTAAACTAATCTAATCAAAAACGTAAATAAAATGCTGACGGCTTTTTGCATAAAGTTAAACCCAGACCATGTCAGAAAATGCTATGGTAGTCCACAATGTATTTAATCGTTTACTGATGTTTCCATTGTGGATTCAATTGCTTCACGATGTTTACATGATAAGTACATTGTGATTTTAAGTGTACAATACTCATGGCACTTCCACGTAATCACATTGCATTTTATGATGCTCGCATAATGTTACAATCGAAACCATAGTTCTACACAGATAACTATTGAGCAAGTAGTGAGGTTCGCGACTCCTCTTTACAAGGTTATAACCACGGTTGTTAATCGAAAGGCGAATGTAAGTTTTAGGTTTAAAATCATAAGATAAGTCCGTTCATAAAGTTTCCGTTTTATAATGTCGATCCATAATACAACTACTGTAACACCCCTCTTTCAGGACAACAATATTATATTATTTTACTCGGAAGCGTATAAATTTAAAACATATTTATATAATGTACATTAAGATAATGTACATACACAGTTACATATTCAAAACATACCAACTTAGAACTGTTTAAAAACTACATATGTCGGGGTTATATATATTACAAAACCAGGTTTATTGCAAATCCATATCAGAGTCTTCGAGCGCAGTCAAACATTCCTTAATCAACCTTTCACCTCCTGCACCCACTATTAATCAAAACATACTCTGCAGGAAGTAATTGGAGGGATTAGCACAAAGCTAAGTGAATAGATTAATCACACACAATTCAACTTAGCATAACCATCAGTTTACAGCAAATAATCATAAACACATTCTTTTTCAATGAGGATCGGTGGCTCTTGGGATATCATAATACCCGGGGATTCCCAAAGAACACTTAACGTCAATCTGTATGGCCATTACAGAATAGACCGATAACTATTGGTTATTAAACTCATACACAGGTCTCAAACACAACAAATGAATCAAAACCTGTGTAATTCACATAATAACCAAAAAGTCCAATTACACGTTGACCTCAATAATCTCATACACATAGATTCACATATCACGTAAATTCATAATCAATAATACAGATTAACAATCGTATAATCAATCTACGTATACTTGTTGTACCCAAATAGTTACAACTAAATCGAAGGGTGAGTTCTAAATCCACTCACCGATACCTCAGAAGTTGCAACACTCATCTTCTAATCACTGAGTCTTTTGGTTTATCTGAAACACCACATAACGCACAAGTTAGTAACTTGTCATCACAATAGTACTTATGTAAATAAACACCTTACACAAGTAATTACATTTCAATTTATCTCAACATAAGTAACAATACTATATAATAATACACATACACTTTGAGTTTACAAACTATCTTAATCATCAAAATTAAACAGGCAAACGCGATCCAGGTCAAGGTTGGTGGAATCGCGTTCCCCCTTAAGAAAAGTTTCTGTTATCAAAATACACTGAGCAACGCGATCGGGAACAAAGGGCTGGACCGCGTTCGTTTTTGGAAAACTTTCGGTGACAGATTTGCACTTGGCAACGCGATCCAGGTAAATTCTTTCGGTGACAGATCGCGTTCCCAAGAACAAAACTCATCCAGCTCAAAATATAACTGGTGAACGCGATCCGGGATAGGGTTTGGGATCGCGTTGAGCTGTTCTTCAGCTCAAGAACAGACCTGCTATTGCCCAGCTCGAACCAAAACCCAATTCATCATCAAAATGACATCAAATTCTTATTTGAAAGCTATCAAAGGCTCAAATAACTTCAAGTAACATCATATACCATCTTTTAACCTAATTCAAACTTCAAATTCGCATAACTATAAACAAATACATAATTAAGGTTAAAACCCATTTTCTTACAAATAAGAACACTTACAAGATCAATCCAAAGCAAAGATTCACTGATGATGATGATGGTAATGAAGTAATTACAACTCCAAATTAGATTATCTTGATTATGGTTTTGATTCTAAATCTTGAATTTGAGTTTGAATGATGGTGTGTGGTCTTGAGGTCACTGGAAGTTTGGGAAATAAAGTAAAAAGGAGGTCGGCCTCTTTTAATCGACCTACATCATTGGGTATTTTATGCCCGTCTTAAATCTATTGTCTGGAACTTAAATACTACTCGTGAGAAATCTAATTTATTGTACTGTCAACTATAGTAAATTAAAACAATTAACAATTTACTATTCACAATAAGTTCTAAAACTTATTTACCTAAGTTTCTCAATGAAACAATAATATTAATAATTTCTAAAATTATTAAATAATCAATTTAAAATTAGAAATTACCAGGCTACTGGAGAGGATGTTACAAATCTTCCCTCCTTCAGGAGATTTCGTCCTCGAAATCTAAACTCATTCAAACAATCCAGGATATCTGGATTTCATAGACTCCTCAGTCTCCCAGGTCAAATTGGAACCTAAACTGTGTTTCCATTTCACTAACACTATTGGTATCCGTTTCTTTCTAAGTTTATTAACTTTTCTATCAAGAATTTCAATCGGTTCTTCAACTAATTTCTGATTCTGGTCGACTTTCAAATCTTGTAAAGGAAGAATCTGAGATTGATCTTCAACATTGCATTTTCTTAAATAACACACATAAAATGTATCATGAATCCCTGCAAGCTCTGGGGGAAGTTCAAGTGTAACTGATTGATCATTAATAACTTGACGAATTTTAAAGGGACCAATGTATCTAGGAGCTAACTTCCCTCGTTTTCCAAACCGGATAACACCTTTCCACGGAGAAACTTTAAGATAGACAAGTTCTCCTTCAGAAAATGTAACTGGCCGTCTACTCGGATCTGCATACTGCTTCTGTCTATCACGTGCAACTTTTAGCTTTTCTCAGGCGATAGCCACTTTATCAGTTGTGATCTGTACAATATTTGGACCTGCAAACTGCTTTTCTCCTGCTTCTAACCAACACGTGGGGGTACGACAACGACCATATAGCATTTCATAAGGAGGCATACCAATACTGGAATGATAGGAATTATTATAAGCAAATTCTACTAATGGTAGATGAGAATCCCAAGAACCTCCATACTCTAAGACACAAGCTCTGAGCATATCCTCTAACGTCTGAATAGTACGTTCTGTCTGACCATCTGTCTGAGGATGATAAGCTGTACTGAGATTAACACGTGTACCCAATTCTTGTTGTAAACTTTGCCAGAAATGAGAAATAAATCGAGAGTCTCTATCTGATACAATCGATAATGGAATACCATGTCTCGAGACAATTTCATTAACATACAACTGTGCGAGTTTAGTCAAAGACGCTGTTTCACTCGTAGCAAGAAAATGATCACTTTTAGTCAATCGGTCAACAATAACCCAAATCATGTCATTACCTCGAGATGTGCATGAAAGTTTAGTTACAAAATCCATAATCAAGTGTTCCCACTTCCATTCTGGAATTTCCAACTGTTTCAGTGACCCATACGGTTTCTGATGTTCTGCTTTAACTTGAGCACAAATATGACAATTACCAACAAATTTTGCAATATCAGTTTTCATTGTAGGCCACCAGTACAAAGGTTTTAAATCATTATACATCCGTGTACTACCAGGGTGGACAGACAACCGTGACTTGTGAGTTTCAGTCAACAGCATATCTCGAATATTACCAATCAGAGGAATCCAAACACGAGACTGAAAAGTCTTTAATCCTCTAGAATCATCTATCAACAAATCTTTTCTTTTCAACATAATTTCCGGTTTCAAATTATGATCCAATAAGGCTTCTAACTGTGCGACTTTTATTTGGTTAATCAAATCAGAAGAAACATCAACTTTCAAATAATAAATACGGTCAGAAGTACCTTTTCGGCTTAACACATCAGCAACTACGTTCGCCTTTCCTGGATGGTAACGAATTTCACAATCATAATCTTTGATTAGTTCTAACCACCGTCTCTGACGCATATTCAGTTCTTTCTGTGAAAACACATACTGCAGACTTTTATGATCAGTACAAACAATACATTTAGTACCATATAAATAATGTCTCTAGATTTTCAAAGCAAACACAACAGCTGCCAATTCTAAATCATGTGTTGGATAATTCTTTTCATGCGGCTTCAACTGACGAGAAGCATAAGCAATTACTCTATCTCTTTGCATAAGAACACAACCCAAACCGGAATAAGATGCATCACAATAAACGATAAAGTCATCTGAGCCATCTGGTAAAGCTAACACAGGAGCCTGACACAATAATTGCTTTAAAGTCTGAAAAGCTATCTTCTGTGATTCATCCCATTGAAATTTAACATCCTTACGTGTCAATTTGGTTAATGGACCAACAATCTTTAAAAAGTCTTTAATGAATTTTCTATAATATCCAGCTAGCCCAAGAAAACTTTTAATTTCAGAAGGATTCTTTGGAATATTCCAATTCATAACAGCTTCAATTTTAGCAGGATCAACTTTAACCCCATCGTTACAGATAATATGACCCAAAAACTGTACCTCCCGAATCCAGAACTCACATTTAGAAATTTTTGCATATAACTGTTCTCTTTTCAAGGTTTCAAGAACTAACCTCAAATGCATGGCATGCTCTGATTCAAACTTAGAATACACGAGAATATCATCGATAAAAACAATTACAAACTTATCGAGAAATGGTCGACATACCCGGTTCATCAGATCCATAAAAACTGCTGGAGCATTAGTCAAACCAAAAGGCATCACCAGGAATTCATAATGACCATACCTGGTACGAAAAGCAGTCTTTGGAATATCCTGTTCACGAACACGAACCTGATGGTAACCCGACCTCAAATCAATTTTAGAATATACAGAAGATCCCTGCAGCTGATCAAACAAATCATCTATTCGAGGCAGAGGATATTTATTCTTTACCGTTCTTTTGTTTAATTCCCGATAATCAATGCACATTCTGAATGACCAATCTTTCTTTTTAACAAACAAAACCGGTGCACCCCAAGGAGAAGAACTAGGTCTAATGAAACCTCTATCCAATAACTCCTGAATCTGATTCATCATTTCACGCATTTCAGACGGAGCTAATCTATAGAGAGCTTTAGCTACGGGAGAGGAGCCAGGAATAAGATCAATATGATATTCAACTTCCCTAACCGATGGTAAACCAGGTAAATCATCAAGAAACACTTCCGGATATTCAGACACAACCGTAACATCGGAAACAGACTTCTTTTCTAATTTAGCATCAATGACGTAAGCTAGATAAGACTCACAACCTTTAGACAACGACTTCCTAGCTTTCATCATGGAAATCAGAGGAATACACCCACTATCCCGTTCTCCTCGAGCCACAACATATGACTCTTTAGAGATTGGGATTCTAATCAGCTTATGGTGGCAATCTATACTTGCTTTAAACTAACTTAACCAATCCGTGCCAATAATCACATCAAAACTTGGAATCGGCATTAACAGAAACGAAATTGGAAAAGTCTGACCATCTATCACAATATTAGCCCCAGTCACCGAAGTGGTAACAGGAACTAATTTACCACTAACGATCTCTACTTCTAAAGGCTTAGTTATCACAGTAGGGATCAGTTTCAACTTATCACAAAAACACACAGATATAAAAGAACAATTTGCTCCAGAATCAAATAATACACGAGCCGGTACAGAGTTTATAAGAAAAGTACCAGTAATCACATCATCTGTGTGGACAGCCTCGTCGACTGTCATCTGAAAGGCCCTACTCGTCGCTGTCGGAGGATTCTTCCGCTTTTGACCGGAAGATGACGAACTCCCGATCGAAACCGAACCCTGCTTTCCTGCCTCAGGACACTGCCCAACACGATGCCCTTCTTTCTTACAGTTCCAGCACACAAAATTGGGAAACTTACAATTCTTAAACTCGTGACCCAATTCACCATATTTAACACATTTGTTTGTCTGAATTGTACATGGGCCAGTATGTTTAGATCGACAAGAATTACACCAATTAGAACTTCCGGATGAAACACTTTTATTACTAAATCTTTGACTCTGCCGATTACCCTGCCACCTGAATTTTTTACCCGAGGAATCTGTTTTAGCTCTTGGGATGGAGGAAGAAGTACTTCTAGCTTGAGATTCTTGAAAACCTCTAATGTCACTATCAACCGAATGTGCAAGAGTAAACGCTTGGGATAGATTACTAGCTAACCTCACTGTAGTACGATAATTATGAGGTAAAGTTTCCACAAACTGCTCTATTCTGGTTTTCTCATCGGGAACCCACTGTTGTACAAACCGTAGTTTCTCCGAAAACTGTGTGATTAACTCATCGATAGTCATCTTATCCGTTAATTGAAGATTCATAAATTCTCTCCTAATGCGTGCCATCTCAAAGTCAGAACAATACTGATTACAAACAGCTTGATGAAAATCAGGCCATCAAATAGCTTCTTTCTGCTGTTGAATCAAATGACCAGTAATCGAGTCCCACCAAACCATGGCTTCGTTCTTTAAACATTGAATAGCGTAAAACACTTTGGATTCTTCTTCACATCGAGTAACATCAAAATTCCGCTCCATATCTCTTAACCAATTTAAAGTTACTGATGGATTGGTACTACCTCTAAACCCTGGTGGTTTACTTGCCATAAACGTTTTGAATGAACACTGTTTATTTGATTGAAAAGGAGGAATATTACCAAACACAGGTATCTGTTGCTGAGAACGTTGCTGAGATGATGCAGTTTCAGCCTGTCTTTTATATTCTCTGAGATTAATCACCTCATCTTGTAACTGAAAAAGATAATCATCTCGATTCGATTCTTCGCGAGCAGGAAAAGAAGTACCCTCATGATCATGTATCTCATTATGAATATCTGAAGGAGGAACATCAATCCGTGAGGCATTATTAGGGTTGGCGGTCGGTTGCTCGTTATCTGCCATATTTGTATTCAACACAACAACTTGAAACTTGTTAATCGTTAGCACTTATCTACTAACATATTCACATAAAATGCTAAATCCCATACCCGAAATGTTTGACATAACATACTCTAGATTTGGGATTGAACACTTCATAATGCTCAATTCACCCAAATCTATGCTCTGATACCAACTTGTAACACCTCTCTTTCAGGACAACAATATTATATTATTTTACTCGGAAGCGTATGAATTTAAAACATATTTATATATTGTACATTAAGATAATGTACAAAAACAATTACATATTCAAAACATACCAACTTAGAACTGTTTAAAAACTACATATGTCGGGGTATTATATATTACAAAACCAGGTTTATAGCAAAACCATATCAGAGTCTTCGAGCGCAGTCAAACATTCCTTAATCAACCTTTCACCTCCTGCACCCACTATTAATCAAAAAATACCCTGCAGGAAGTAATTGGAGGGATTAGCACAAAGCTAAGTGAATAGATTTATCACACACAATTCAACTTAGCATAACCATCAGTTTACAACAAATAATCATAAACACATTCTTTTTCAATGAGGATCGGTGGCTCTTGGGATATCATAATACCCGGGGATTCCCAAAGAACACTTAACGTCAATCTGTATGGCCATTACAGAATAGACCGATAACTATTGGTTATTAAACTCATACATAGGTCTCAAACACAACAAATGAATCAAAACCTGTGTACTTCACATAATAACCAAAAAGTCCAACTACACGTTGACCTCAATAATCTGATACACATAGATTCACATATCACGTAAATTCATAATCAATAATACAGATTAACAATCGTATAATCAATCTACGTATACTTGTTGTAACCAAATAGTTACAACTAAATCGAAGGGTGAGTTCTAAATCCACTCACCGATACCTCAGAAGTTGCAACACTCAGCTTCTAATCACTGAGTCTTTTGGTTTATCTGAAACACCACATAACGCACAAGTTAGTAACTTGTCATCACAATAGTACTTATGTAAATAAACACCTTACACAAGTAATTACATTTCAATTTATCTCAACATAAGTAACAATACTATATAATAATACACATACACTTTGAGTTTACAAACTATCTTAATCATCAAAATTATACAGGCAAACGCAATCCAGGTCAGGGTTGGTGGAATCGCGTTCCCCCTTAAGAAAAGTTTCTGTTATCAAAATACACTGAGCAACGCGATCCGGAACAAAGGGCTGGATCGCGTTCGTCTTTGGAAAACTTTCTGTGATAGATTTGCACTTGGCAACGCGATCCAGGTAAATTCTTGGGATCGCGTTCCCAAGAACAAAACTCGTCCAGCTCAAAATATAACTGGTGAACGCGATCCGGGATAGGGTTTGGGATCGCGTTGAGCTGTTCTTCAGCTCAAGAACAGACCTGCTATTGCCCAGCTCGAACCAAAACCCAATTCATCATCAAAATGACATCAAATTCGTATTTGAAAGCTATCAAAGGCTCAAATAACTTCAAGTAACATCATATACCATCTTTTAACCTAATTCAAACTTCAAATTCGCATAACTATCAACAAATACATAATTAAGGTTAAAACCCATTTTCTTACAAATAAGAACACTTACAAGATCAATCCAAAGCAAAGATTCACTGATGATGATGATGGTAATAAAGTAATTACAACTCCAAATTAGATTATCTTGATTATGGTTTTGATTTTAAATCTTGAATTTGAGTTTTAATGATGGTGTGTGGTCTTGAGGTCACTGGAAGTTTGGGAAATAAAGAAAAGAGGAGGTCGACCTCTTTCAATCGACCTACATCATTGGGTATTTTATGCCCGTCTTAAATCTATTGTCTGGAACTTAAATACTACTCGCGAGAAATCTAATTTATTGTACTGTCAACTATAGTAAATTATAACAATTAACAATTTACTATTCACAATAAGTTCTAAAACTTATTTACCTAAGTTTCTCAATGAAACAATAATATTAATAATTTCTAAAATAATTAAATAATCAATTTAAAATTAGAAATTACCAGGCTACTGGAGAGGATGTTACAACTACCTTCGGTCGTTACCGGCTTCCATACGTATGTACTTTGCTTAAAAGCATTTCCAGCACTATACCAAGTAAACAGTCGAATAAGGGCTGTCATATTATTTCACGACATATTTAAAGTAATCCCACAATTATATATACTAACTACATCACAACAAATACAATAGTAATCTACTCGCTAATCATGGCATAAACTATCTCTAGCATAATTAAAGTATACATATTTAATCAAGATAGATAAGGATAGAAATAACCGAGATTAATATGCGAGAAGGAGTATACTTGAATTAATAAGAGTTGCTCCAAGCGTACACCAATGATTACAAATGCTTTCCTCACCAAGGATTACAAGCACGTTCCTTAACTAGCCTAATACTAATTTAAAATAAAGAAAGAAAGAAAAGCTAGAGGAAAGTGTGTTTTGAGGTGTGTTGGTGTGTCTTTCAAATGAACCTTATGCCTCCTATTTATAGAGGATTTTTGGTGCATTTTAGCAAATGGAAGCACACATTAGCAAAAGGTGGAAAAGGTAGTAGCACCAGGTACAAAAGGCGAAAAAGGTCTAGCACCGGGTAGGAAAAAGGACAAAAAATTGCAATCCGTGTGGGTAGCGGGCAGCAGCCGGCGGTGGCTGGGTGGCTGCCGGCGGCGGCTGGCTGCTAGCTGCACCAGTCTGCTGCCGGTTGCTTCGTTTCTCGATTCGTGCATGTTTTCTTCGTTACGCGTCCGTTTGCGTTGATTCTTTTTGCGTTAGATTCGTAATTCAAAAACGAAGCTTTTGATGAAAAGAAATTCCAAAAATATGTCTCTGAACTTTAGATGTGTCATACGAATCGTTTGGATCTTCCGGAGTGCGTAGAATCTTCGTTCTTCGTCCGTTTTAGTTGATTCTTCTTCTGTTGGATTCGTAATTTGAAAACGAACATCTTGGGTTAAATAGATGTTGGTGATGGGCTCTTTGGTCTTGAAACCTCGTTTTGATGTTTGGAATCTTCAAACGTGCGTGGAATCTTCGTTTTTCATCCGTTTTGCTTGATTTTTATCGTGCGACCTTGTTTTGACCATCTTGGCCTAATATTATTGATTTGTGATGTTTTTGAGTTAAAGTTCCAAGAATTGTTCCAGAATGAGAGAGATATCGGTAGTAAAAACGTGACTTTTTACGCGATATCAAGTATCCCACACTTAGAACTTTGCTTGTCCTCAAGCAAACTCGATATTCAACATGATAAAAATATAATAATTTTAAGGTGGAACTTTTTACTAAGGGGTTTTTGAGAAAGTAAAATATTTGTTCTTGGAAAAGGAAGGATTGTAATCTTTAGGAGCATGCTTGTGATCTTTGATCTTGGATACATGACTAGGCGATGCTCTCAAGGTGGTCACTCAAATCACTCAAAGTGTTTAGGGTTTCCTATTCTAATATTATCAATCACTCAGGACGCCAGTCATGTATCATTTATCGTCATAGGCTTGATCGAGAATCAAATCGTTACCTTTTTGGTGAGTGTGAAGTCGATCTAGCCACAATCATTCAAGGAGAGGGGATGTAAGGTTTTTGGAGAGAAAGGTTGGTGGTATGAGAGGAGGTTTGGGTTTTTGATTTTCTTTTTGTCGAAGTTGGGATTTTTGGGGGATTGACGCCTTTTGATATTTGCGGAAGGAGTCTTTTTCTCCTATTGATTTCCTTTTTCTTCGGATTTTTTTTTTCGACGTCAACCCCTTGCGATTTCTCTTCGATGATCTTTGAAACTTTTTATGAAGCTTGAAGGATGCTTTTGAGTAGGTGAGGGTTAACGTATCTATTTTTCTTTGGGAATATGGGTGTACGACTGGGTTTAAGAATGATGTGATTCGATCTCCTTTTCACTGACCAATCTGGATTCGAAATGCATAACAGATTCAAGTTCTGATTCTAAACGCATACATCGGCACACTCAAGAATCGAAAAAGTGAAGCATTAAAAGTGAATACTTTTTCTATGGCTCAAGATACCTCATGAATCGAAAGTTGGGTTATTGTGTGCCTAGTCATGCGATGCTCTTTATGGGATTACAAAACTAATTTTTCAAAGGAATTTGTATTTTAATTATCCTTTTTCCCAAAGTAAATCATTCTTTGTCTAAAATTTTTCATTTTTAACATATTTTGAAAATTTTGTTTACTTTTTTGGAGAAGGATGGTCTATATAAAGAGCAACGATTTTAGAATCAAGCATATACCATTATCCATTTTACAGTAGTGCAACTACTGCTATCCCACACTTAAAGAAACATCATCCTCGATGTTATACTAAGCTCTGAACGGGGTAAAATCCCACACTTAGGGTTTTAAACATCTAAGGCGCATTCTTTTAGTGTGTGTTGGGTTTGAATCCCACACTTAGTTATAAGCATATTGGATATGGTTTATTTGAAATGAATGAAAAAGACGGATTAGATGTACTCCCCGGTGGTTGCAGTGTTCCTTTGGTGCATGTGTCAGATCTCGTCTTTCTTGGTGCAGTCTTGATCAAGTCTTCTTGTGATTGGTCTCGTAGGTGTGAACACGTCGGATATACTTTTCTTCTGGTCTTGATGCTTCCTTGCAGGCTGGAGCATGCTTTGTATGATCCGAGTGTGAAAGATAGTCGGAGATTTCATCACTTCTTGGAAAGTAAAATTGCAGAAATGTAAAAAACACGGGTTGCCTCCCGAGAAGCGCTCTTTTAAAGTCGAGAGCTCGACTTAGTACTTTCTTCTTCAGATGATGTTGGATGTATCCGTGGTGTTGGAGTGGTCACTGTGGTTCCTAGGTAAGCTGTAGCATGGAGGAAAGTATCGTAGGAATTGCTCTATCATGTCGGAAATGAGAGTTGGCGGAGTGGTGGATTCCATCCTGAAGCTCTTGAAGTGATCAGTGGCCAGTCTGTCGAGGATTGCCATCCCATAGCTGATGTATCGAACTGCCCTTGTGACTGGCCCGTTAGGATCGATTCGAGTGCAGGTGTGAGTTCGAACAATTTCACGTTGGGGGGGTTTCTGCCTATTGAGGTGATCAAAGCCATGAATTGAGTCTTCACTTCTTGAAAGTCTTCAGCTAAAGGGTCTCCTCCAAAAGATCGGGTTGCTTGGCATACTTGTCTGATGAGTTGATGTTGCTCACGGTCGAAGGGAAAATCTGAGTCCGTGAAGACGTAGATTAACTTGCTGAATATTTCGCAATATCCGTTGCGGTAAGGGTCAATTTCTATGTCTTCTTCCTCGTACATTCCACGCAGTCGATCTATTACATAGGATGCTAAGTTGACTGGTGACATGTTCCAATATCGTGTTGGAATGTCACGAGTGTTTTCTTCAAATGCTGCCTGATTTAGCTCGTCAACTATTAGTTCGATGTGATGACCAATGGTGGAGTGAATGACGATCCTGAAATTTTCTGGAGTTGTAAGATGTTATCCAGTTTCGATGAGATCTAGAAGGGTTCTAAGATCTCCCACCATTCTTATGTCAGCATAATTCTGTGGATTTCCAGTAGCTCTTTCAAGATGGGTCCTCATTGATGCTAGTGTAGCCTTTTGACTTGATGAGTAGGGAAAGGCTGATCCGGCCAAGGCACAATATACTTTTTGGTATATTTGCCTTTGGTTATTGCAGAACTCGAATTCTTGGATATGTCTGAGCAAAGTCTGGGGTACTGGTTCTCCATAGTTGACGAGATATGAATCGTATTCTTGTTCAATCTGCCTTATCAGGTGTCTCTAAGCGGTGTTGTATTCATTGGTTGACTCTTTGATAGCCTCCACAATGATGCGTACATCGTCGTTTTCATCAATCAGGTCAATCATCTCTTCGTGAGTGTTGATGAGGGGAATCTCTAATTTCTCAGCTGTGATGACAGGTGAATTTGGTGGAGCAAGAGGAGTTTTTGGAATAGAGCATTCATCGATAGTGACGTCAACAAAATCGCCGTCAAATTCGACACTCTGGTAGTCGGAATCTTCATCTCGTGAATCTGGGAATTGGTGGAATTCTTCATCTGAGGGTGCGTTGTTGAAAGGTTGGGTACTGTCGATTTTGATGGTTCTGACTTCTGTGATGGTGTTTTGAAGGTTTTCTTCAGCAAAGCTTCCTGGTTGTCGTGCCTTATATGCAGAAATTCTCTGTAGGAGTTTAGCATATAGGTCAGGGTGCTGTGATGTTCGGAGTTCTTCTTCGAAAGTGTCTATGTCTCGGAGTCGGGTTCTGGTGAAGGGCTTTGATGGATCGAGATAAGAGTCGAGAATGTTTCCCATTCTTTTGAGATGAGTGGATCTAAGCTCTTGGTGGATGGCTTCGTAATCAAAGGATTCTTCCGATGAAGTGTAATCTTTGCAGGATTGTATTCTCTTGACTTCAGCCATCTGTGGTGAATCAGTTTGATCTTCATCTTCCTCCATTTCTTCCTCTTCCTCAGGCTCTTCTTCCATTTCTTCTGTTCTTTCATCTTCCTCAGTGGGTTCTTCCTCTTCTTCCTCAGGTTCTGATTCATCCTCCTCGGACTCTTCTTCTTCCTCAGCATCCTGATACTCCTCGTCCTCGTCTCGGTCTGTCTCAATATCGTAGATCAAGGTTGTTGGGCGAGTGAAGCATCATTCTTCTTCGAGGTCTGATTCATCATCGGAACAAATTCTGCCTGTTGATATAGCGTGGCATTCTTCTTGCTTTGGTGTATAGTCTGGTTGGTCGATCTTGTAAGTGATGCTTTCACCATGCGCTCGTAGAACAATCGTATGGTTATACACATCAATCACTGCTCTGGCTATGTTCATAAATGGTCTTCCAAGGATAATCAGGATGTTTATGTCCTCGTGGATGTCCATTACGACGAAATCCATCGGAAAGAAGAATTTGTTAACTTGAACTAAGACGTTCTCAGCTATTCCCTTTGGGTATCTAACAGATTGGTCAGCTAGCTGGACAGTCATCTTAGTGGGTTTCAAATTTTCAAGTTCTAGCCTCTTAAACGGGGAGTAGGGCATAAGGTTAATGCTAGCTCCTAGGTCGGCTAAGGCGCTGATATCTCCGGATTGGTAAATAGAACAAGGGAGTGTGAATCTACCGGTATCTCCTAGTTTTTCTAGAAGGCTATTCTTAAGTAGGGCTGATGTTTCAGAACTAAGGGGAATGTTGTTTACTTCTGGCAGTTTATCCTTAGTGGATAGCAATTTCCTCATATATTTATTGCGACCGGGAACTCTAGACATGGTATCGAGAAATTTTCCGTTTAGCTTAAAGGATGATAATTTCTTAGGTTGGGCTTTAAGTCTAGCGGGATAAGGGATCCTGACCTCTTTGTTCATGGTCGCAGTGGTTTCCACAGATGGTATCTTGATTTTGGGTTCTTCTTTTACTAGTACAGCAGCAGGGGGTGGAGTGGCTGCCTCATTTGCGGTAGTGAGTTGCTTTGCTTCCTCAACATATGGGTTGTGAACCGTGTTGCTAGGCAAACTTCCTCTGGGTCTGTTATCAAGACATTGTGCCAATTGTCCAATTTGGGCTTCCAAATTCTTTAGCACGGCCAATTGGTTTCTCATAAAGAGGTCGGCTTGATCTTGTCTAGCGGACGTCTTTTGGTTGAGCAGGTGTTGACCTTGTATGAATTGGGTGAAGGCATCATCTGAACTTGAAACTGGGGCATTTATCTTATCAGGTTGTTCAGCGGTTTGGTTTGTATCGGAAATGGGTGCATGAAGTGCGAGGGGTTGGTTATAAGAGGGTTGTGATTGTTGTGGGTAAGGTGGGTATCGGGGTTGGTATGGTTGGTTGGTTCTTTGTGGGAATGGAGGTCCTCTAGGTTGGTTATTGTTTTGGTTGAAACCGGGTGGAAAATTCTGTGGTCGAGCGGGAAACTGAGCATAGTAGACTGTGCCGTCTGCTTCTTCGTATTCCACTTGGTATTCACCAGATGATTGCGGATTGGTGCAATGTTAACAGACTTGCACTTGGTGTACTTGGTGCTGTTGTTTCTTAAGTTCTCCAAACTTTTTGACAAGGGAGTCCATTTTCTCTGTTAATACTTTAAGTGCTTCAACTGGAACTGGATTTGATGCAGCGATAGGTGCTGAAGATGTTGAGTGATCTCCAGAGTTCCAATCATGGCGATGCATAGTCATGTTCTCTATCAGGTTCCATCCTTCTTCGTCGTTTTTTGCCATGAAGCTTCCTTGTGCAGCAGCATCGAGGGTGGTTCGGTGGTTGGGGTCTAAATCATTGTAGAAGGTACACAATTGTGCGGATTTGTCGAGACGGTGATTGGGGCACTTCTTCAAGGCTCCTTTGAATCGTTCCCATGCGGTGTATAATGACTCATCAAAAGCTTGTCGGAAATTCATGATGTCATTTTGAAGTTTGGTTTGTTTAGAAGGCGGAAAGTATTTGTTTAGAAACTTGGTTGCCATTACCGTCCATGAAGGGATAGAGCCGGTCTCTAAACCTTCAAACCATGTTTGCGCATGATGAGTGAGCGAATAAGGGAAAAGATACAAGCGGATCGTGTCTTGGCTAATTCCGTTTTGTTTGTAGGAATTTGAAAGAGATATGAACTTGTCGAGGTGAGAGTTGGGATCATCACTTGGCAATCCATGAAATTGACAGTGGTTTTGGATTAGTTAGATGATATGGTGTTTAAGCTCGAAAGATTGACCAGGGGTTTCAGGGTAGAGAATTGGTCCTCCTCTTCCTTCGATAGAGGGTTTACTGTTGTCAGTGAGAGTGATGCGTTCAGCCATTGCTTGTTGAAGCGCGGATTGCTTTCTTTCTCGTCGAATAGTACGTATTATAAGTTCAGGGAAATTAAACAGTGGTGCAGATCTAGGGGAACAGGTCATACACTAAAGAGAAACAGAAAATAGAGTGAAACTAATAATAAAGAAAATATATATATTTTTTTAGAAGGTTTTATCCTAAGGGTTTACTAGAATTGGGATTGGTTGGGCCTCTGTATTGGACAGCTAGTCTCCCCGGCAGCGGCGCCAAAAACTTGATGCGCTGCCGAATGTTCGTATGAAGACGGTGCTCGAACAGCGATCGTGGGTGTTTTAAATTTGTATTTGCTGGGGTCTAAGTGTGACTTACTGATACTGAACCAAAAGGCTAGTAGATGGTAAGTATGACCTAGAGTCGTTCTTAAAGAGAAACTGAATTGAAGCACAAGTGATCCAATCAATCTTTCTTTTCTAGTAAAGGTTAAAAGAGTGCGTTGGGGGTTTTTGGTTCAGTTAATTAAGTAAACTAATTGAAGCGAATAAAAGATAATTGTAAATCAGATAATAAAAGGAGTATTTGTTGTGAGTTCGTTAGCTTATAATGTGGGATGATGACTTGTAGGGAAAACGTTTACTAAATTTGGTATGTTCACTAGACTTGGTAGTTTATGGTATAACCGATAGATTCCCTATTAGTCGGTTATCAACTAATATGTCACGAGGAACCACGGTGTCATGATTCTGATCAGACAGACAATGCTCAACTCTCCACACTCTCCTGTAAGGGAGTCAGTGGCCCTTGTTATTGAGCACATTTACTCGTGGGCGAAGGAATAGAGTAGCAAGTCTACAACAAGTCTAACCATTCTTAATACCATAAAGACTATAAGTTTAGCAAACAACTAACTTAGCAAATATGTTCGGACTTAGTTGATCAATTCCTATCAATGAATTTTAAGCATGGTAAGCGAAGGAAAGTGTTGAGGTTTCTTGTGTACCTTACTTTATATTTCATAGGTTAAGGAAGAGTATCGATTTAAATTGGATTTTAAACTTGCCTTTCTCAATACAATTAACAAATCCCTAGGTTTTCGTAAATGGTTATTTAGCCTATAGCCTACCTAATCTAATCTGAACTAATCTAATCAAAAATGTAAATAAAATGCTGACGGCTTTTTGCATAAAGTTAAACCCAGACCATGTCAGAAAATGCTATGGTAGTCCACAATGTATTTAATCGTTTACCGATGTTTCCATTGTGGATTCAATTGCTTCACGATGTTTACATGATAAGTACATTGTGATTTTAAGTGTACAATACTCATGGCACTTCCACGTAATCACATTGCATTTTATGATGCTCACATAATGTTACAATCGAAACCATAGTTCTACACAAATAACTATTGACCAAGTAGTGAGGTTCACGACTCCTCTTTACAAGGTTATAACCACAGTTGTTAATCCAAAGGCGAATGTAAGTTTTAGGTTTAAAATCATAAGATAAGTCCGTTCATAAAATTTCCGTTTTATAATGTCGATCCATAATACAACTACCTTCGGTCATTACCGGCTTCCATACGTATGTACTTTGCTTAAAAGTATTTCCAGCACTATACCAAGTAAACAGTCGAATAGGGGCCGTCATATTATTTCACGACATATTTAAAGTCATCCCACAATTATATATACTAACTACATCACAACAAATACAATAGTAATCTACTCGCTAATCATGGCATAACCTATCTCTAGCATAATTAAAGTATACATATTTAATCAAGATAGATAAGGATAGAAATAACCGAGATTAATATGCGAGAAGGAGTAGACTTGAATTAATAAGAGTTGCTCCAAGCGTACACCAATGATTACAAATGCGTTCCTCATCAAGGATTACAAGCACGTTCCTTAACTAGCCTAATACTAATTGAAAATAAAGAAAGAAAGAAAAGCTAGAGGAAAGTGTGTTTTGAGGTGTTGTTGGTGTGTCTTTCAAATGAACCTTATGCCTCCTATTTATAGAGGATTTTTGGTGCATTTTAGCAAATGGAAGCTGTGACAATCGGCAAAAATTTATGATTCAACTCCGCTCAGGTAATAAACTAGGAGAATTTTTTATTTTATTTTTTTATTTTATTTAGTTAAACTATAAGATTGGTAAATTAACGCCTATAATTAAATATCGTTGAATTTAGGCGCCCTATCGTTACAACCCGACATTAAGCAAACGCTTATTTATGAATATACATAATGTGACAAAGTGCTTACGTCTATGTTTATTAATTTATTTAGTAGACACTAATCTAAGATATATATATATATATATATATATATATGTGGTTCAAGAGGTGAATTTGGTGACACTTACTTGCATGAAAGTAACAAATCACCACCTTTGCATGAAATACAACATAATAATTAAATAAATACTTATATTTGAATTATTTAAAAACTTAATTAAATTATAAATAAAAATCTGATTTTTAATTATAAATTAATTAAATAAAATTAATTTAATTAATTAAAACATTTAATCACCAACTAATCACCTCCCATCCTTTAATACACCTCCTTTCTCCACCAATTAAAAACCAAAAACCCTTCCCCTTCCCCCCCCCCCCCTCTCCTCTCTCTTTTCCTATTTAAGCCACCCTCACTCCCCCTTTTCTCACTTTTCACACACACACCCATTTCTCTCTTCCTCACACCATCTTCCTCCCATTTTCTCTCCAAAAATCTGCCATAAACAACCACCCTAAACCACCACAAATCACCACTCAAACAACCCTTTAATCCACCCAAAACAACCTACTTTCATCACCCTTTGTGTTGGTAAGATGATACACGAATTTCTCTACTCTATGTCTTCATTTTTCACACTAATCATCACCCATGGATGAATAATACAAGACTTATAAAAATATATCCATATCTATGTATATACATCTTATATCTTACTATATACATATGTAAGATTTTATGTAAGGCTATGCCTACAAATCTACATATGTATATATGCACTTTATATTTCATTTTTGTTATGATCTTATGTATGGCTATGCCTACAATCATATATGTATACATACAATGCGTATTTCATTTTTGTTATAAACTTATGTAAGGCAAAGCCTACATACATCTCTCTTTCTCATCTTCATCTTCATTTTCTTTTAAATTGAAATGTTGAAAAAGTATGGCTAAGCCTACAAAGTAACTTGATGTTTGTAGATTTTCACTTGCACATGTTCATGTGTTAAAAAGAAGTGATAATCAATGATCAAACCGATATCAAGCTTAAAGATGTAAAAATTTACTTATTACTTATCTACAAATCCTTCAAGGATTTCATGCTTGTAAGATACTCAAAATCTATGGAAAAATGATGGCAAATGCATGTGGATTGAAGGGCTAAAGAAATGATTAGTGCCTATGAGTTAGGATGGTGGTCTATGACTTGAAATCCTAACCCACACATACCCATGCAAATCTGTTCGGATTTACCATGCCTCGTTTTATGAAAATTACTTAAACCTTTTCATTATTCTTATTGCATGCTTCTGATTTCAATGATTTATAACTCATCTAACATGCTAATGTCCAAATATAAGCTTGAAAATCGTTTTATATAAAGTATAAGTGAAGATGCATAATCTGCCCGAAAATCTACAGCTTACTAGAAAAATCGTATAAAATCATATACTAAGAGTTAGACGATGCATTTTTTTTTTGAAATTTGCGTATTGAAAAGATCTACAACTTTCATGTTTTACACTTTTTCCAGAAATGCACGCATTTGTTTCTGTAAGCCGATTTACGGTCTGGTCTGGGAACTTTCTGGAATTTTGTTGGATTCTGACTAAAGATCACTTAAAAATGTGTAAATGTACTCAACAATGGTTGAATAAAACGTGACACTTAAACTAAAACTATGGGTGATGAAACTTTACAAAAATTAGAACTAATATGTATATGCTATATAACTAAACTTAAGCGTTTTTTTTATGTGATCTAGGACGCGTTAATCCCACCGAGACCCAAACCAATACTTGTTAATTTCCTCTCTCTCACTAAGGTGAGTCTCATGGTCCCTACTCTTTTTTAAATGCTTTGATATGTTTTTGGGGTGAGAATACATGTTCTTTTCTTTGTGGACACAAACTAAACTGTTACGTATTGCATAAGTTGACACTATCCATTATGTAGGCCTTTATCATGAATTGTTAGTTAAGGACTTAAACGTGAATGTCATGAATAGATCTATTTGGGTTGACGCCCCCATCCGGGTTGGTAGCGCCAACATGACTATAAGTCAAACGGGTGCATTGTCATTTGAGAACTACTAGTGTTTGGATAGGACACTTGCGGGGCACTAAATGTTAAAGTTTCAATTCATGAGCTTATGGCAATAGTAATACGATTTTTACTATATTGTTGAATGGCAATACAACTTGAAATCTGGTGATCCACGGTAATGTTTTGCAACTACTAAAACCTATGAGCTCACCAACTTTATGTTGACCCATTTTTACATGTTATTCTCAGGTAATTAAGATGCTTGCTAGTTGAGAAGATGGCATACCCTTTTGAAGTTAGGAACTACATTTGCATGGACGAACATTGCTTTTGATTTTAAATTCTTAAACCCTAACTATTTTGTAACTTATGGGAATTGCTTGTAAACTTTTTAAGACAAATGTTCTAAGACTGTAAGACAATTTAAAACTTTATGATGATTGTGTAAAACGACTCATGTAATGGTCGTTCATTGTAATTCTTGTTTTGTGATCTCATGATAGTCGCACCTCGCAACCTTCCGCCAAGGCGGGGTGTGACAGAAGCACACATTAGCAAAAGGTGGAAAAGGTAGTAGCACCAGGTACAAAAGGCGAAAAAGGTAGTGGCACCAGATACGAAAACTAGGAAAAGGTCTAGCACCGGGTACAAAAAAGGACAAAAAAGTGCAATCCATGCGGGTGGCGGGCAGCAGCCGGCGGCGGCTGGGTGGCTGCCGGCGGCGGCTGGCTGCCAGCTGCACCAGTCTGCTGCCGGTTGCTTCGTTTCTTGATTCGTGCGTGTTTTCTTCATTACGCATCCGTTTACGTTGATTCTTTTTGCATTGGATTCGTAATTCAAAAACGAAGCTTTTGATAAAAATAAATCCCAAAAATATGTCTCTGAACTTTAGATGTGTCGTACGAATCGTTTGGATCTTCCGGAGTGCGTAGAATCTTCGTTCTTCGTCCGTTTTAGTTGATTCTTCTTCTGTTGGATTCGTAATTTGAAAACGAACATCTTGGGTCAAATAGATGTTGGTGATGGGCTCTTTGGTCTTGAAACCTCGTTTTGATGTCTGGATTCTTCAAACGTGCGTGGAATCTTCGTGTTTCATCCGTTTCGCTTGATTTTTATCGTGCGACCTTGTTTTGACCATCTTGGCATAATATTATTGATTTGTGATGTTTTTGAGTTAAAGTGCCAAGAATTGTTCCAGAATGAGAGAGATATCGGTAGTAAAAATGTGACTTTTTACGCGATATCAATCATCATTCATATCAAACTCAAATTCTTCCTTAGATCGAAACATTTTCATTCATCATACGTCGGATAAAGATAAATCCACATTCGAGTAATCCACAGCTAACGGTCTCGGTTTACCTAGAATATCCTGAACAGGGAAATAATCCAAAGCTAAAGTTTCATTTATATCAAAATCATTTACATTATCGTTTACATCATCGGTCTGTGTTCTGGTGGAGGTCCTAATTGTTGTTTCATGGGCACGTAGGCCTGACCCCCCCCCCCCCTCCCGGAAACATTAGCTAGGGACTCTAATTCCAAAACCCTAGTTTCCAAAATAGAGACACTGGCAGCTTTAGTCGCGAGCTCCTTAATCTGTGACACTTGCCCCTACAGGATTTCACCCTGAGATTGGATCAACGAAGCTTGATTCGTCACTGTTTGCTGCAGACCATCCATACGCTTCAGGAGTTCTTCAACAATAGAGGGAAGAGGTTGGACAGGAACCTCAACACAGGGAATGTCGACCCGTTGCCTTGAAAAAGAAGTACCAGTAGCAGAAGAAGAGGAACGAGTAACCGTTTGGGGAGGAACCCAATCTTCATCATGAGGGTCATCATCACGAACCCTATTTCTTGAATCTGGTCTAACATAGACCATCCCCACACGCTGGCGATGCTGAATACGCTTGAAGTGCCTCTGATCAAAATGTTGAATATTTCTCAACGTGGTCTCCGAAGGTACAATCCTTGGAGAATCGGGTGGAGTGGAACCACCGTCAGAATCCTTGCTGAGTCACCAAGATTAGGCTGAGTAGCCTGTCCACCAGCAGGATAATCCTCAATCTACTGCAACAAGTCATCGACTTCTACAGTTGCCTCATGAAGATGAAGATCCTCATGAGATTGTTGGTCATGTGCTGCCAAAACATCCATAAATCCGTCGTTGGGTGGAGCGAGATAAGCTTTATTAATGACGTGCCCGAAGAGCGGAAAATTTGCATCTGCATGTGCGCCAGTAGCACAAACAGTCCAGATTTGAACGTTCATCGATGTCTGACGCAAGCGCTCACGTGCGTTTGGTGGGATGCTAGAAAGAGAGTGATCAATAAGCAACTGAATAAAGCATGGATAAAGATTCCAACGCTTATCCCCGGCATTCACATTGTGTACCATAGCCCTGAAGATATAACCGGAGAAGTTAAAGGGCTTGTTGTAAACCAATGCGAGCATAGCAGACGCCGTTCTGATACCTATCTGTCGCACCCCCAAATTCATGGCTTGCGGAAGCGGTCGGGTCGGGGCGTGACTAATCAAATAGCAACAGCACAAAGGTACATAATGAACGACTCTAAATGAGACGTTTTGTAAATACATTACATAAAGTAATAAGTTTTACAAAATAACTGGAGTTCGCAAAATGATACTAGAGATTTTACTACATAACTTGTAATGCAAAAATAATGTAAGACAATCTCCAACTTGTATGCATGCGACTCAAGCTAGGATCCTGACGGGCCGATCCTACTATAGCGGTGTACCTGAGAATGCACACTAAAATGGTCAGCTATAAAGCTAGTGAGTTCACAGGTTTTATCAGAAAGCAGTAATATGATTAATTAATTATTTCTTGAAGTATAAAATCTATACTTTAGTAAAACCAGTGGTTAGAGGTGTGAAATCTTGTATAAAAGTGTTACTCCGAATGTATCTTGAAATCTTAAGTTGAAATCATGTATTCTAATCCTGTATTATTCTTATATTTCAACCCCAAATATTATTGTATTCTTAGATTGTAAACTACCAGTTTCTTGTATTCTTGAATCTAAGTATTGAAGTATTCTAGTTTTCTTGAAATTCTATACAAGTATTCACATTGTTCCTAGAACACATAATAATAAAACACAATAAGGAATTTAATTAACACATATTTGGTACACATATAGAACTACACATAGATAAGCTAAATCAAACACACATCACCTAAGAGTCAAACACCATGAAAAGCTATCACAACACATATGTTGTACACATAGAAGGATTCACACATCTAAGAGCTAGGATAAATATACATCACCAATGAATTACCGAAACGTAATCCTAATATAACAGTGATAAGCAATTAAACTGATAATAATGATGGTTTTTAATAAACAACAGTTTATAAAAACAATGTGTATGCATTCTCACCCCGAAAACAGTAAAACATTTGAATAAGTGGGGCTATGAACTCACCTGAGTTAAGAAAGTAGCAAGCAAATAAGCAAGCAATGTGTGATCCCAAACTGCAACCTTCTAACATCCTAAACGTATAAGGTTGTAGGTAAGTAAATGTCTCAAAAGACCATCTATGTAGGTGGAGGGTTAATGTCCACCTAAAGCTAGTTCACTCAACTAGTATGTCCAAGTAAGTTGTTCAAGTTTGTTTATCACAAGCGTGTACAACCCGTTGGTGAAAGTTTGTAATAATAATTTATTTAGATATTATTATTAAGTTTGTTACGTTGTACATTATATATCGTGTGTTGTTAACAAATTATTTATTTCGTAAAAACCTCAAACCGTAGGTCAAAGTTGGTCAACTCGTTGGTCAAAGATGGTCAAAGTTACCAACTAAGTCAACCAAACCCATTTTCGTTACCATTATCCAAAAATAGTAAGTTTGTCAGTTTTTAGAAGTCAAGCCGTTTTTGTTGACTTGGTCAAACCTACTTGGTTTGACCCGAAACTTTTACCCAACCCATATTTTTTGTTCATAGAGTCCAAATAGTTTGTCATTTCATGTCTGAGTCATTTCGTGATGTCGGTTTTTATCGTTACTCATAAATTAGTCCATACTTGCTAATTTCGAGAAAATACACCACATAGCCGAATTTTATAAAAATATATTTCGAATTAATTCCCCATAAAAATAACAAGTGTTCCCCGATGTGTTAACTACTTCCAGTAATTTTTCTATAAATTAAAGAGTAGTTTAAGTATTTTACAAAATTACATGTGTCCTCTGAGGTCCAACAGTTGACCAATCTTGACACATGTATAAAGATTACATTTCTGGGACAAATCTACAAGGAACTAGTAAAGGTTGTCAACATGAAAGTTGTAGCCAATGAAATGAGAAAAATTTGGAAGGTAGTTTCAGGTCATTTGGAGATGTGTAGCTAGACATATGGCCAAAATACTAAATGTAAAGTTTTTGGATTTCTGGAACAGACTGTCTATGTGTTTTTATACAAATTATTAAAAATATTAAACTGACTCAGAAAAATATGAGGTTTATGAAGTTTGAAAGATAACATCTTTAAATTTATTTTTAACTATAAAAACGTCCATTTTCATGAATAAATAATTTTTCTAAAATTCATGGAAGTGAGCAAAACTTTCTGGATAGAAAGTATTTCTCACTTTTTGTAGATTTCATGTTGTGAAAAATGGTTTTTGAGCATGGTTTGGTTAATATACTTGTTGAGTGAACTTATATATATGTTATTAGAGTATTAAAAGGGTGGGAATGTTCCTTACAGTGATGTTTTGAAGAAAGGATGACAGATTTGGAATGAGATGCTTTTGTTGTCTTGAAATCTTGAATTTCTTTTGTAAAAAGATTAAGATTTTGGTGGTGGTGCTATGGTGGTTTGTGATGGTGATGGTGGTGTTTCATGGTGGTTTTGGCGCTGCTATTCTCCAATTTTTGGAGAGAGGATTGAGAGAGTTTGATAGAGAGAAAAAGAGTTGAAGTGTTGAAATGAAATGTGTAAGTATGCATGTTCATTGTATGGGTTTGAGAGGGATGTGGATTGCATGAAAGATAATTGGGGGAAGTGGGGTGGCATTGGGCTGATTTTTGGTGGGCCCATGGTGGGTTTTCTGCATTTTTTAGTTATGTTTTCAGACTGTGTTGCTATCGGTGCTCGTTTATTCGTTATTCGATTATTTGGTTAAATCGCGTAGCGTTATTTTGAATTGTTTTAATTAATGATATAATTGGTATTATATTTCATTTAAATACTATTAATACATTATTTTTGGGTTGTCAAAATATTTATTGACTTTCATTTCGCTGCCGAATTTGATTCGCGTGATTTTATCGTGTTAGAAACATTTTAACCAAAACGTATAGGTTTTTCGTGTATTATTATATTAAAATAATATATGATAAATAACTACTAAAATAGATTTAAGTTATTTATAGAAATGTTTTCACCAACATCGTATATTGTGTCGGACTCTGTCCGATCGTTTTGCGCAATTATAGATAATCACATAATCACGTAAGTGTATATTCAAATATACATGTAATTACAATTATCTAGCCTAATACAAACTAAATACAAGTAATTAGGGTTTCGTTTACGTTTAATAGTTAACCTAATTTGCCGGATGTTACATAATACCATCAAAACCGGCCTTGTGTGGGGATAGACAAACGATAATGACATGTATCAAGTATCTCCAAACCTTGGGCAGATTTGCCTTGCGATATTGGTCGCTCGGTACCCCCGGATAACCTATCCGAGTCATAGCTCCCGTGATAAACTGGTTCCCAAAAAGTGTAGGCATGTTGGTAGTATCACCGAAATGGAAGAATTCCCGAAGAACCTGTTCCGAGATAATAAGCTCACCGTCGCTAAGACGATAGATAATCCGTGTAAACGGAAGATCGGAGTTAATCCTAGCTTCATCCCAAAATCGACTCACCTGATCCTTGTATATGGTGGTGGTTGCAGTAATAGACGTGTAGATACGAGAAATGCGTAAGAAAGCCATTATTGGCCTGTAAGGAGCAGTCTTGTCCTTAGAATCATCCAGATTTGCCACGATGTTGTGACGCGGCTCCCAATCAATATCAATAGCTGCCATATCGAAAACGCACAGAATAGTAAAAATTGACAGTCGTTAGCGTTAGCAACATCAATTTAAACAAATAAATCAATTACTAAATCTGTTATATGCGACACTGGGACCTCTGTCGCAGGATTCCTGCGACATAAAGGACTTGTGTCGCTTATAGATTTGAAATTGATTTCCAAAGATATGTGACATAAGGAATTGTGTCGCTATTCAAAGATGCAACAGACAAAGTTGTGTCGCTTTTCGCAATTAAATCGAATTTATTTAGGTCCGCGACATAACTTTTGTGGCGCAAAGATGTGTCGCAAAAATTAAGCGACATAAAAGCTGTGTCACATAAACTAGCGACATAAAAGATTTGTGTCGCAAAAGTCAGCGACATAGATTAATTACGGGAAACCTGCGACATAAAAACTTATGTCGCAGGTTGTGTCACAGCGATGAACAACAAGACCCAACCCAGAAACCTTAAACCCCGAATTTGGGGTTTTTGAAAACGAGCCATACCCTAGGTTATGGCATGAAACCACAAACATGAAAACATAAGTTTTAATAGTTTAATCGTGCATTTCCGTATCTAATTTAACCAAAAAATGTAAACACTAAAAAACGTAACCCTTAAGCGATGATTAAACACTAAATATACGTTGAAAAAGGGTAAAATTGGTACCTAATGATCGAGCAGAAGTAGGAGAACAAGAATCGAGTGGTCGATTGGCAAGAAAAACACCGAGAAATCGAAATCAAAATCCACCGCGGCCGGTTATGTCGCAATATATAATTATTGTGTCACTAGATTTGATTTTATGTCACAAAGGGAAAGTAACAGTGATTGCGACCGGGGTGGGTATTTATACCTCAACCCGAACTAGCGACATAGCAAGTGACATAGGCCTCGAAATGGGCTGCGACATAGGTTGTGTCGCAGGGCCCAAAAACTGAATGTTTGATTTTAATTTCAAGTATAAACGTGTACCCCGATTTGATCGTAACCATAAGGACTTGGATAGTATACAAGATAAAATAAAATAAAATAAGTGAAAAAAATTAAAAATAATAATATCTAACTTAACTATCCTTTTGGTGACGTAGTTGTTTGGTATTAACAAATAGTAAGTGTTATCTTGATTATCAGTATAGTTGTCCATTTTAAGTTTACTTAGCTTAGTTAAAACACCTTTTATAAATATTATTCCAAGACAATTATTGGTATTATTTGACTACTTAAGCATGTTACATTCGTGTCTGCGAGCTAACCTTTATTATTAGTATGAATATTTCTCTGAGGTCCCCACCATAGACATACCCCTGTAATTCAGACATGAACATAACTTCCAAGATCAGAGAGAATAGAGGAACATCAATTTTTAAGAATCAAGCCAGCGGTGACAGGTCTGTACAAACGTACAACAAAGCGACATAGCTTGATTCAGGTTTAAGCAAAAATATACTTGGTCAAACCATTTTGGCGACCTTGTTATGTATCTTTTGATTTATGACTTTTTCAAGTTCATTGACTTGCGTTTGCTTATTTTTTAAGTATATACTAATTGAGACCAGGTATGTACTTACGTACAACAGATAAAACAATCAGTATATACCCCCAAATGATTTCATATTAAGATCCAAAATAGAAGTATGCCAAGCTATATTAAGGAATTAAGACATTTAGTCGTACATCACAGGGTGTTTACCACAAGATAATAGACACGTATTAGTGTTACCTTTTAATAGCTTAGAGACTATTGTGTATCATGCCTACGAATACATCATATGATGAAGCTAATGTTTATAAAAGCTATTGTAAGTATGCTAGATAAACCTACTGATATATCAAGGATAAACCTTAAAATTTCCATTTTGTGCATGTTCCCTAATGTACTATCATATCCCTAGTTGTTTACAGACACAATTGAACGTCTTTTTAGAAATGTTGCAACTCTGCATTTCTTTAATACTAAGGAGTATAAAGAGTGGTTGTTGCATTTTTTTTAATACAAAAAGAAAAATTAGGCCAAGTCCAAAAGTTACTTTTTCAGTTGAAAGAACCTTAAACCAATCATGATGACTAGTTCATCAAATCGGGCTCGTGCAAAGGCCTTGGTGAATAAGTCGGAGTTCTGCTTAAGGGTATCTATATGGAACCTAAGTTCTATGTGTTTTGTCTTAGAGTGTTGTACGGGATTGCGTGTAATATATATGGCAAAAGTATTATCTATATGAATAGGAGTCATAGTAAGAAGTAACTCGTAATCACGCAATTGATGCTGAATCCACAGAACTTGGGAACAGCAGCTAGCGGCAGCAACATATTCAGCCTCCGATGTTGAAGTGGAAACTGAAGTCTGCTTTTTGCACTGCCAGGAGACCAAACGCGATCCAAAAAACTGACATCCACCAGTTGTGGACTTCTTATCTATACTGCACCAGCCATGATCAGAATCCAAGTAGGCATGAAAGTGAATGTCTTCTCGTTTGAATACCATAGACTGAGAGATGGTATATATTTGAGATATCCAAAAATTCTCTTTACTGCCTTCATATGAGAAACCTTGGGCTTAGCTTGATATCTCGAACAAATGGACACAGCAACTACGATATCTGGTCTGGAGGCAGTCAAGTACATAAGAGAGCCTATCATCGAATGATAGTCCTTTTCTTTACAATCCTCTTCATCTACGGCCGGTCCGTAATTGTGATTAATCTTAATGGGAGTGTTGTAGGTTTTACAATGAGCAAGTCATATGATGTGACCCAAAAAGTAGTGTTTTTAAGTACCTATTTCCACACTTTTTGGACTATTCTTTGGTGAAAACATTTAAAAAACATCATTATTCACTAAAAATCACCAAGGTAGTCTAAATATAGACGTTTCTGCAAAAATCGGTGAAAAATGTCCAAATAACACACAAACCGAGGCAAAATAAACACCTTAAATATTCCGCTCCTAATTTTCTTATAGAATCAAATCTTAATTCACATTTTATAATTCTATAGGAAAATACAAGACCGAAGGTGAAAGAATCAGAAGAAACGGACGAAGGACGGAGAAGATATGCAGTTCAAGAGCTCGCCGATCGTCATCCGGAACACACAAAAGTCAACCACCTCAAAATTTGGCAAACTTAGTGGCATTAGAAGCGTAACAGAAAAACGAATCCAACGACGCAAGAATCAAGCAAAACGGAGCCCGAACGAAGAAGATACGGATAAACCAAGCAACCGGGGGCTCAGTATACAACAAATGGAGAACCAACCCCCCCCCACCTAGGTACCGTATATGGTACCCTAGGTTCCGTATACGGCCCTTAGGGTGCCGTATACGTGGGGTTTCCTCTTGTTGGGTGCCGTTTGACCCCCCCCCCCTTGGTACGCTTGCCTCATATGCTGCTTTGATGCTTGTATTTGGTGCTTAAGGACTTGTACCATGGCTACCTCCCTTCTCCTATAAATAGTGGCTTCATTTCCACCATTCCACACACCTCTCATCTCATTTCTCTCATTTCTTTCTCTCTCTAAACTTCTCTCTAGAATAGTTTAGCATTCTCTCTCTAGCACTACTCTTAGTAGTTAAAGGAGAATTAGTAGGTTAGTTGTAGAAGCTCTTAGTAGCTTGTGTACGTAGTTACTCCGAGACTTCAGATTTGTGAAGATTTGTCTATATTATTCTCTTATTCAGGTTTAATACAATCTCTCGTATTTATTCTTATAATCATGTTATCTTATTATGCATGCTTAGGAATGAATGCTAGAATTATGCTAGGCTAGACAAATCAATGTTTGCTGTGATGTATGCAATGTTAGGATAGTTATGATATAATTGGGATATCACCATTATGAAACAATGGAGGTAATGTTATACGGCTTTCATTTGTATAGCGCCAAAAATATCACTAATGTGTGGAGTACGGAACGTGGAAGCTATGAAAGTCGTGGGCACAATCCGTTGTGGAAATATTGGTCCCAATTGTAACATGTCGTTATTCTGTCTGTATGAGTTTAAACTGTTTGTGAACTTATAGGCTGAACCTCTGCCAGTTTATCTATCCAACTTATGTTGTGGTTTGTATCCTCCTCCCTAGAATTGGGACCATTACTAGAAGTAGGATTGCCATATATTCTGTGTATGATGATCAATGAACTCAACATGGTCGTTGTTCCCTTGATTGAGACACATCCGAGGGACACGAAGCATAGGATTAGAGATAGATTAGTTTCATGCTTGTTTGTTTTGTATCCTTGGGACAACTTCCGGGATATCCATGATTTGATTATCAGGTCAGTTGCTGTGCTGCTAGTGTTCCGTCCTATTGCATGTTCTTATTTGATTGTTGCTTAGGTACTGCATGTTAGACATACATAACCACTATCACTGCCCTGCTAATTAAATTTTCATAAACATGATAAACATAATACAGGTAGGTTAACGTGCATGAAATAGTTGTGATGATTGTAGGATTAATGATGAACAATTCAGTTGACCGCTAGACAGATTATCCCAACCGGTTCCGTGAGTTAAACCCTGTTCATGTTATTGTTCAATGAACAATTCATGCCATGATACTAACGTCCTCTGGATGTCTATAAATGGGGACCTGGATTAGAGGATAGTTGTCGGTTGAATTGGTATGTGCATTTGGGAGAACTTCCGGTGTACTGGACACTCTATAACTGCTATCCATGTGACATATTGTGTATCTGATTGCGGACAACTCTACGTTAGGTATATAATAGGGTAGTAGTTATAGCTCATTGAGAAATATAGGAATGTCTAGTGAGTAATCTGGAACCCTAATTGGCATAACGGAAATGCTGTAAAATGCCCGGGTATCCGGTATAGCACCGAGTATAAGTCGTAGGCATAATGCTTTATTACCAATTAAGCTTCTCTGACCTCACCGGATTAGTCATCATACCTAGTAGCCATATCCCTCATAACTATCCAACCAAATAGCATTGCCGAAATCATAGCAAACATATTCCTCATCTTGATTTCTCTGCGTTCTCCGTACAAACCCCTCCTTTAATTTATTTTTTAATTTTAGTAATTAGATTAGAAAACCAAACCAACCTATCAAAAAAATTTTTTAAAAAAATCCCAGCTAAATTACAAAAGATAGTTAATCCTCCTAGAATCCCATGCCCGTTGTAGTTTGAAGAACGACACCTGAGTCATACGTACCGCTTACTGCCCTTTAGGTCTTTAAGTGTATTAAAACTTAGGATACCCTGCATTATAAATATAAAACCCACTGTCGTGAGCCCTTGCCGGACAGTTCAACGACCGGAGTAAAATCCGACCGACCGCTGGGGCTGCGACATCATACCTGGTCAACATATCAGTAACATATTTGGACCGATTAATGTAAATACCTTTGGCAGACTGCTCAACTTGTACACCTAGAAAGAATGTGAGCTCCCCCATTGCGCTCATTTCAAATTTGGACTTCATGATTTTCTCGAAGTCCTTGCACATTGCCTCTTTTGTTGAACCGAAGATGATGTCGTCTTCATAAACTTGCACCAGTAATAAATCATCTCCGTCTCTTTTTGTGAAAAGTGTGTTGTCAATATTTCCTCTTCTAACGTCGTTCTTCACCAGATGAGTTGCAAGCCTCTCATACTATAGTCTTAGAGCTTGATGCAGACCATACAATGCCTTGTTGAGTTTGCAGACATATTCCGGATGCACAAGGTTTTCAAAATCTGGAGGTTGCTTCACATAGACATCAGTATCCACATGTCTGTACAAAAATGCGCTCTTGACATCAAGCTGATAAACGTGAAATTCCTTGAATGACGTGTATGCCAAAAAGATACGAATCGACTCCAGTCTTGCAACAGGAGCGAAAACCTCATCATAGTCCAGAACCTCTACTTGAGTAAAGCCATGAACAACCAGACACACTTTATTCCTGATTACCACACTGCGATCATCTTTCTTAATTCTATATACCCAGCGAGTGCCAGTCGGATGGGCATCCTTGGGTAATGGTACCACTTCCCAAACATGCAGCTTTTTGAATTGCTGCAATTCCTCTTCCATTACTTCAACCCAGTGTGGATCTTTCAAAGCCTCTTCAGTCTTTTTAGGCTCCACTTGAGATAGAAAACATTGTTTGACCTCAGTAGCATGTCATGCAAGATTAGCATAATCAGTAGTTGCAGATTTAAAAGCAGGTACAGATTCAGAAGTAGAGTCAGCTGTTTGACCGCGTGTTCTAACACCTGCATTCAAATCACCAATTATGTTCTCCACCGGATGATCCTTGTTAATTTGAGAACTTGGAATTTCCGTAGGCACAATTGTAGAATCCAAGCTTGTAGAATCAGCCTCCTGTCCCAAATCATTTGCATTGAAATTCGAATGCGGTTCCTCTTCATCATCGGATGAAACAAGAAGATCAATATACATTTCTTGATTTCTTGTCGATGATTCAGGAACCGATGTGTTAGTTTGAGGAGGAGGTGGAGTTGTAGAAGCAGTTGGTGGCTTAGAAATGGATAACATAGAAGTATCAGAAGACAAATCAAGCCCATGTAACAATGTAACCACCTGATCAACCTCATCATCTTCTTTAGGAAGATTAAATGAGTCAAAAAGCACTTCATAATTAAACAGATTTACGGGTCCCTTTCCTTGCGGATTTTCCATATAGCGTAAGCAAGTAACTTCGAACTACTCTTCCATACGCTTAGTTACCAAATTCTATACCCATTTATTTGGAGAGTTGTTAGAAAAGCCCAAGAATAGACCTTCACTCGATTTTGCACCAAATTTAGCGACCCTCTCCTATGTGTACATAATTATGCACGGAGACCCGAATGGTTCAAGAAACTGTAATGATGGTTTACGATTATTAAGCAGGTTGCAAGATGTTTTATTGTGCTTCTTAGAAATATGATGAAGTTAAAGGTTGACTTAATTCATTCGTTTACTCATTTATCTCTACGTAGATGCGTTGAAAATCTAGAACCTTGCTCTAACGAAAAAATTTGGCTCTTGAATATAATGTGGAGGTAAATGTTTGTAGCACCCCCAAATTTATAATGCAGCGGAAGTCAACATGGGGCGCTACTAATCAATTATCATAACACATAATCACAAGCAAACGACCTCTAAATGAGACGTTTATAGAAAATAGTTACATTTCATAGTAAATCATTTCGAAACATATTGTTTTCGATACAAAAGTTGTAATTTCCTAGAGTCCACGCGTAAGGCGGGAGATACTATTACATAATCGAAATATACAAAAGATAATGCTAAGAATCTCCGTTAATGCAGTTATGTTGAAATTATACGACTCTAGCTAGGTCCGGGAGTAATCCTACTCCATGTGCGTACCTGAGAATACATGCTAAAAAGGTCAACACGAATGTTGGTGAATCTTACAGGTTTGTAAGTAATATCATATTTGAACACAGGGTTTTTATCAGTGGTGCCCGCAGGCGTAAATCAAGTATATGCAATCCTGAAAATGTAATGTGACAACCGTCAAAATCTCAGGTCATTACCGCACTCCCATCTTAGATTTCATTATGGCATTTCATATATTCCGGTAAAAAATTTATGGTTACGACTCCTTAGGTCTACTCAACCGTAGAAAGTCTTAGAGATTTCTTAGTAAATCATAAGTCTATAAGACAAACTAAATTAGATTACTAAGTGCCAAATTGAACAAAGAAAATTTATCTGTTTATGCTTTAACAAAATCTTTACCGAATCTCAAACCGAAATTTTCGCAACTCGACAACGTTAAGTTAATTGAAAAATAATTTGTGAACATCAAACTTAGACAAAATAAATGTCTATTAAATTAATTCAAGAACTTAGGAAAATAAATTTTTGTTACTCAAATATTAATCACCAAATCATCATAATATAAACCTTACAATACATTAAACTTATACCAAATTAATACTTAACTTTAAATTAAACTTAATATACATCAATTAAACAATAAAATAAATAAATATTGAATTCACCCCCCCCCCCCCTGTGTACGGCACACCCCCTCCCCCCTTTTCTTTCAATTCAATTTTAATTACCTATTCATTTCATTATTTATCCCATTTTTTCAAAACACACACATACACCTTTCATATTTCTCTCTAACTTTTCACCTCCTTTTCTATCTAAACCTACTCAAGAAAATCAGCCTCTCTCACCCTAATTCCAGAAATATTAAGGTGTGTTCAAGATATTTCAAGAACACAAAGGTAAATCAAATCATCTACATCTCTTTATCTTTCATTTTTCTTGTAATTTCTTCATAAATTCGGATTTTATGCCTCTTTTATGGTTAAAATCCCATAAAATGCTTGATGTTTGTAGGTTATTCCTTTTCACATCTTTATGTGGTAAAAGAAAGGGTAACCCATGATCAAACCGAAAATCAAGTGAAAAATCGATTATTGTTGTGATATTGTTGAAATCTTGTTCATCTTTATGTTAAATCTTAAATTTTTATGTTAATAATCATCTCTAATATATCATGGACGTATTTCAATACCATGCATGTGTTAGAACATGGATTTAAAGATCAAAAGATGATAATCTTCTTTATTTCATGTTTGGTGTTCATTATTTTGAATGAAACACTCAAACAAGAGTTTACAACTTTCTGTCCAGAAAACTTGTTCTATTTCAACAATTTTTATAAAAATCATTCCTTCATAAAAATGGACGTTTTTATAGTCTAAAATCAAATTCTGGAAGTAAGGTTTCCAACCCCATAAGTCTCATATTTTTCTGAGTTCAATTGATATTTTTAATAATTTTTGTAAGAAAAGGTGTACAAGCTGTAATAGTAAGACAGAAACTTTCTTCTCAGTGTTTTAATCATAAATAGAGCATTACAACTCCAAATGACTTAAAACTAACGCTAAAAGTTTACAAATTTCCTTGGCTACAACTTTAAAGAGACCAATTTTATTGATCCCATGTACATTTTGCTCAGAAATAATGATTGCATGCATGTGTTTAAATTCGACCCTAGAAGATAAAAGTAAAATCTAAAAATACTTGGTCTTTTCTATTAGTTCTATAAAAATTACACAAAGTAGATAACGTATTTTAGAACATCTGTGATTTTTCCCTTAAATCATTTTTGAGCAGAAGTATTTTTAATAAATACAACCAACAGGGGTAATTTCTGGAAAACAGGAAAAGTGGACTGATTTGGTATAACCTTAAAAACCGACACTTACAGACTTACTATGTAGAGAAAGACTAACTTTTATGACTTATAAACATGTTTAAGAATTGGTTAAAAGTCTCGGAATAAACCAAGAAGGTTTGACCAAGTCAACAATAATCGGTCTCGGTATCAAAAACAGGAAACTTTCTATGCTTGGAAAGATTGGTAACAAAAAGTGTTTGGATGTCTTTTGATGTATTTATCTATTGTGTATGTTAATCATAAATTGTGGGGAACCAAAGTTCCAAAACTCAAACACTATAAAATTCGGACTCAAACAATCTTGTGACATTATACGACTTGTGTGTGACGTTCGATAATTTTAGTATGTTGTACACTTGTGTAACCATTATCATTCTCAACCGCGATTATTGGACATTAACAACTTCAAAGCAAACAAACTATATTGGCACTTTGTAATCTAAATAATTAGCTAAGCAATTCTTACAAACAAAACTAGATAAGAACCTAATTAGAACCTTCATGCTCGTAGGCCTTGGATAGGAGTCATACCCGGCAAGCACGCACGTTAGATCCATCAATTTACTCTTGCGCCCAATCGTGAGTATTCACAGCCCCTCTTTTTACCATTTATACTAAATGTTTTGGGGTGAAAAGCATGTTATCTTGTTGCAAATACTTATCTTGTATGTACATTTTCTATTTATACGCTCTTATTGTATGCTTGTGACTCTATCGTGTCTTAAGTCCCCGGTTTCTCTTACACAACCCATTAACTCATTATTGAGCCGATGGTTGATATGGATAGTACTATTTGGAAGGAGGCCACCTTCCCACTCATTCGTGCATACGAGTGCATACCACCAATTCAATATGTTTGCGATAAGACATATCTATGGGGCGTTGTTTCGGGCCAGTAGGTTTGGTTGTGGACTCAAGCTATACATGTCATTCTTAAATGAATCTTATATTGCGTATAAACACTATTTTCCTAATAATGTAAATTTTACAACGTGGTTTGATAACTTCTCAATGGTTTTTCACATTTACATTTTATTCCTAAACCTGTGAACTCACCAACTATTTTATAGTTGACCCTCATTTTACATGCTTTTCAGGAAACTGTCAGTAGTGGAATGAAGCAACGTTTATCTTTATTAATGTTGAAGCTATTAGACTTACTTCGTTTTATCTTTTGGATGTATTCGGTTGTATGATCTAGTATTTGGTACTTTAAACTTATTGTAAGTGCTAATAGCTGTATTTTGTAAACGATGAATCAGTTGTACTTTGTGTAATGAAACCATTGTGCTGTTACATCTCGTGTTTCCGCTTTAGCGGGGTGTGACATGTAAGTAAGTTTATACCGTCGCCATGAGGCTCATAATCGAAGCTTAACCCGTAAGTGATAAGTTGCCCCCGCGACATGCTCGAAACTGAGCAAGCGTAAGTAACGAATAATAGTCGCCAGTTTATACAGAACGGTTCGTGGTAGCGCTACTACCCCGGGCGGGGAGGGTCATTTCCCTATTGGATCCATTAACTAGTGTTCGCGCTTAAGTCCATAACTAACGATGTATGATGGAGGGACTTCAGTAAATGGTAAGTAACTCATGCAATCCCATATAGTAAAATGAGTAGTTCGGTACTTATGTTCAAGAAAAGTAAGCAATGTATCTCACCCCGTAAGTAAAACAGTAAAAGTGGGGCTGTAAGACTCACCTGAGTCTAGCAAGTATGTTTGGGAAATCAAACAAGTAGAGAGGATGTAAGTCCGTAAGGGTGTCGGGTATAATCCTGTATGTTGGTTCTCCGAACCCTGCAACCTTCTGGCGTCCAAAACGCACAAGGTTGTAAGTAAACAAGTAAATAAGTTGGTGTATTAAAAGATCACTGTTGCGCTGCACACCGGTCGTTGGAATTTCTAATGGTGACGCAGCACAACAGTGGGTTTTTAATTTATAAGGTTGGGGCCTAGGGTTACTTATTATGCTAATTAAAAAGGCTAGCACAGGACAAGTATGACCTAGGATCGTTCTTCAAAGTGCGACAAATTGAAACTAGGGGGTTTAGAAGCTTTTATGTGTTCAGCTGGGATTGAAAGAGTTGGTTTTGGTTTTGGGTTTTCTTATCCTAATTTAAACTAGACTAAAAATAAAAAGTGGAGGTTACTTCGGGCGTTCAACAATTAAAGCGATTGTCTACTATAATGTGGTTTAGGAGTGGTTAAATATGGAAAGTTCTAATGAGGATTAGTTCGTAAGTTGATGTGAGCTATTCTACAATCCATCTAACCGACTGACGCGGAGGTGTCCACAATCAGAAAAATAGAATGTCACGGGGATTGCACAATATATTAAAGTGTACACCGAAAGTTCTCTCAAATGTACACCCAACTATCCAACAGTTAACCTCGAATCCTATTCCCCAATCTCGGTCGTCAGAGATGTCCGAATCATGGCATAGTTTGTTGAATAAACAATCTTATGAATGAGGGTTATCCTCACCGGAATAGGTTGGGCTAACTGGTCTAAACGGTCGGATAATATGTCATCACTTATTCGTACGAGTTATCATCATTACTTGGGGATGCTACAAGACAGGGGTGGTTTGTGTTCTAAATGGAGACCTAGGTAATACGTTTGCTATTCGATTCATAATACAACTACCTTCGGTCGTTCTGACTTCCATACATTTGTACTCCGCCGTAAGCATTTCCAGTACTATATCAAAGAACAGTCGAATAGGGGCCGTCATATTATTTCACGATGATTAATGCCGCTTAAATTTTACTATTATGATGATCCTAAGGCAACAATCAAACAAGAACATGCAATAAGACGATCAAGGTGACAGTTTAATTTAGGCATACAAAAGTATTATCTAAGTTAAGGATATTCCGAAAGTTGTCTCAAAAATATCGTCTATATGAATTTAGTCTTAATCTACCTCTATTTCCATGTTCCGTGTCTCTTGGATCCTATTTTGGTCTAGAGAACACCGGCCATGCCGAGCTCAATGATTGAATCTAACATAATATAACTAAGTGACCTGTATCCTATGAGTTAGCTACGTTCATTTTTGGATAAAGTTTTAGTCATAACATGAGTTGGGCAGATAAACGATAAAGATTTAATTCCTACATCCAATTGTAATATAAACCATCCGCAATCTCACAACATACCACTTAGTCACATATTTAATACTTTCTAAGCGACTATCATAATAGACAATTGAGTTATTTAGCTAATCATGGCAATTCTAGCATACATATTTAATTTTATTAAAGAAAGGACAAGCATATTAAATATGAAAGATAGATTGACACCTGGAAAGAAGTACAATAACTCGTAGCTAAAATATGCGTCCCGGAGCACCTCCGTACAAATCTTCCTTAGTTAGTTAATTAGCTAGTCTAATTAACTAGGAAGAATAAAAGAAAAGAAAATACAAGTAACCAAATGTGTTGAGGTGTGTTGGTGTATCTAGGTGTGTTGAAGTTCTAAGGTGTGTTGTTCAAATGAGCCCATGCCTCCTATTTATTGAGGAGTTTTGGTGCATTTTAGCCAAAGGAAGCACACATTAGCAAAAGGTGGGAAAGGTAGTGGCACCAGGTACAAAAGGCGAAAAAGGTAGTGGCACCAGGTACGAAAAGTAGGAAAAGGTCTAGCACCGGGTAAGAAAAAGGACAAAAAAGTGCAATCCGTGCTGGTGGCGGGCAGCAGCCGGTGGCGGCTAGGTTGTTGCTGGCGGCGGCTGGGTGCCAGCTGCACCAGCGTGCTGCCGGTTGCTTCGTTTCTCGATTCCTGCGTGTTTTCTTCGTTACGCGTCCGTTTGTGTTGATTCTTTTTGCGTTGGATTTGTAATTCAAAAACGAAGCTTTTGATGAAAAGAAATCCCAAAAATATGTCTCTGAACTTTAGATGTGTCGTACTATTCGTTTGGATCTTCCGGAGTGCGTAGATACTTCATTCTTCGTCCGTTTTAGTTGATTCTTCTCCTGTTGTATTCGTAATTTGAAAACGAACATCTTGGGTCAGATAGATGTTGGTGATGGGCTCTTTTGTCTTGAATCCTCATTTTGATATCTTGTATCTTCAAACGTGCGTGGAATCTTCGTTTTTCAGCCTTTTTGCTTGATTTTGCTCGTGCAACCTTGTTTTGATCTTCTTAGCATTTTATCAGTGATTTTTGCATTATTTGAGTCCAAATGCTAAGTATTGCTCCAGAATGAGAGAGATATCGGTGGTAAAAATTTGACTTTTTACGCGATATCAAGTATCCCACACTTAGAGTTTTGCTTGTCCTCAAGCAAATCTTCGTAAAATTGTGATGAGAGGTGTCTTGTATTCTGGAGAACTTTGATTCCTGCAAGTTTGGTAAAAAGATTTCAGATGAGGTTCCATCCTTTGATGGTTTCCCAAACCTTTGGTTCTAACAAGCTTTCTTTTCAATCTTCATAATGTAAGATATACATGACTGGGGCCCTCACAGGTGGTCACTCAATTCACTCAAGTGTATCGGGTTTCCTAATTTCTAATTCACTCAGGGGCCAGTCATGTAGCTCTTCTGTTGTCATAAGCTTGATCGAGAATCAAATCTACAATACTTAAATGGGGACGGTGCTAATTATCCCTAGACATTCGCAAGATGGTGGAAGTGGTGTATATGGATGAATGGTTTTGTATGTGGTTTATTTGGGGGTTTAGTATAGCCTAAGAGTTGTTTATGATGACTTATCTTTGGCGCTTAGTAGTGCTTCTTTCTGGATTTTTCTCCTTGAGAGCCTTCTTTTGCGCCTTTTCCTTTCAAGTTTTCTTTTGATGAACCCTTCCCTTGGCTTTAAATGATCCTTGGGCTTTTAGGTTCCTTCTGACAGCTTTGCTTTTTGTTGAATTTTCTTTTCCTTGGAGCTCCTTTTACGGATGGTGTACATCCTTTGGGGAACGCTCCGTACTTCTTTGCTGGATTTCTTTTTCTTGGAGCTCCTTTTACGGATGGTGTACATCCTTTGGGGAACGCTCCGTGCTTTCTTACTGGATTTTCTTTTTCTTTTTTGATAATTCTTCTGTCAGCACAGAAACTTAGGCTATGGCCAAAAGATGAAAGAAGGGAATGAAGTTTTTTGAAAAGGCTAAGGCTCAACATGTTTTCCGTTGAAGGTGAGCACTGGTTAGGTTCGAAAGTAAGGGGTTTATGAGAGGGTTCTTATCCTAGGGAATGTCGAGGTTTTCTGATTGCACCTTCGTCACGTATGACGCCCTTTTTTGTAATCTCGAAATGTATTCCTTGAACAAGTTCTGATTCTAGAGAGCCTACATCGGCACACTCACAATTGAAAAGTGAAGCATTAAAGATGAATGCTTTTATATGGCTCAAGATTCCTCACTCATTTTGGGTAGTTTTGTGCCTAGTCATGCGATAGCTTGTTTTGAAACTTGGTTTGAAAGTTTATCAAAGAGTTTTGCTTGTCACAGTCGTTTTACCAAACCTCTTGAACTTTTGTTGACCAGAAATACCTACCCTTTTTGATTTTGATTCAAAAATTTTGAAAATTTTGCGGAAAATCTGAGTTTTGCTAAAAAGTTTGATCAAAAGTTTATGTTGCATTACAGTAGTCAACACTACTGCTATCCCACACTTAAAATAACATTGTCCCTAATGTTCTACTTCTAAGTTAGGTCAATCCCACACTTAGATTTTCGAATAAGGGTCAAAATTTTTGAAGTCATTCTCTATTTGCGAGTTGTAATTCCACACTTAGAGTTTTACTTAGAATTTTAGCGTGTTAGATTGAGCAAAATAAGGTTAGAAGAGATACTTCCTTGTGATGCGTGAGTTGCCATTTGATTTTATGGACCAGGCTCAAGTGTTTGAATTTGTTGGAAATGGACCAGGCTCATTAAAAATGAACTTGTTCCACAAATTCTACTTTGAATTCTACATAGTACACATCCTTCAGAAAACACAAGTGTTAATACAAGTTAATATTAAACATAAAATAACTAATAAAAGCTAATCCGTGTCAGGATATAGCGACTCCCAATCGGTGAAGTCATCATCCATTAAGATCGTATTTTCCACGATCGATGTAGGAGATGCTGACTCCTCAATGGTATAGACAGGAGATGTCGTGCCATCCTCTGGATCCTGAATCCAAGCGTCTAGGGCAGCAGTCTCCTCCTCCAGTGAGTCCATGAAAGTGGGGTGGTCCTGCGCAGTCAAGCTCCAAGGTGGGAATAAGTCCCACGGTGGAATGTGCGGAGCGGGATCAGGTCCCATCTGAAAGGGGCACACAGGTGTGGAGGTAAGGCCCAGAGCAGTGTGGATCTCAGAGATGGCGGTGTGCTGGACCTCGAGGGCTCTCAGTATAGACCAAGTGACAGCAGGGTCCGCAGTAGTAACCCCATGCTCAAAGGTGGGTACTCTGGAGGTCCCTGCGGTCTGTCCCGCTGGTCGGTGAGATGAAGGTAACCTGGAATGGATGGGACGTAACAGGAATGACTCCTGAACGTACACCTCCAACGAGTCTGCCGATATCTCATCCAACCTAGGAGGTGGTGACTGGGATCCTTTGACAGTCCTCATGCTACCACCCGGTGATGAACTCCGGGGGTGATGCATGGCACGCGAGCGTCTCTGACTGGGGGCTCATGCTCTGTCTGACTGCGAACTCATCCTGCAAAATACAAAAGGTTAATGGTCTAAGATTATTAGTCTTTTGTAAGGCGAGGTACTGCATAAAAATTGGATTAGTTTAAACATAACAGTAAAGGAAAATTAATGTTGAAAATGTAAGATAGGCTTGGGATGCCTCCCAAGAGCGCTTTGTTTATCGAGTCTCGTATCTGGACTCTTTTATACCCATTTTTCTATTAGGGTGGTTCGTAGTTATAGACTTCCTCATTTGAGGGAAAGTCTTCTACGTAGTGTTTCAGTCGGTGACCGTTTACCTTGAAATTTCCGTCTGGAGATTCGAGTTTGATGGCACCATGGGGAAATACTTTAGAGATTGTGAAGGGGCCGCTCCACCATGTTTTGAACTTACCAGAAAATTTCTTAAATCGGGAGTTAAAGAGTAGAACTTTATCACCTGGATTGAAGCGTGTGGGGCGGAGCTTTGAATCATGGATTAACTTGGTCCTTTTCTTAAATTTGTAGGACCTTTCGTAAGCTTGATCCCTCAACTCTGCTAGTTCATTTAGCTGCATTCTCCGGTGAGTTCCTGTTATCGTAGGATCTAAACTACAGTTCTTCATGCCCAGTAAGCTTTGTATTCTAGTTCAATCGGGAGATGACATGCCTTTCCATAAATGAGCCTACAGGGAGTTGTTCCTAATGGCGTTTTATAAGCTGTCCGAAATGCCCATAAAGCATGTCTAGCTTGTCTACCCATCTTTCCTTGTGTTGACCAATTGTCCGTTCCAAGATCCTTTTTAGTGCACGGTTTGTAATCTCTGCTTGTCCATTCGTCTGCGGGTGATAGGCCGTAGAGGTTTTGTGTGTAACCCCATATTGTTGCAATAGTTTCATAAACTGAGTATTGCAAAAGTGTGTGCCTCTTTCGCTGATGATTGCTCGAGGTGTTCCAAACCGACAAAATAACTGTTTTAAGAACTTGGTTACGACCCTTGAATCATTTGTTGGAAAGGCTTGGGCTTCAGCCCATCTTGATACGTAATCGACAGCTACTAGAATGTATTCTTTTTCGTAAGATTTCGGAAATGGTCCCATGAAGTCTAATCCCCATATGTTAAATATTTCACATGCTTGGATATTCGTTACGCGTTGTGATATTTCCAAACCTTTGGCAAATATCGCAGCGTTTCACCAAGTCTTGTGCGTCTCTGAAAATGGTAGGCCAGTAGAATCCTGAGTCGTAGACTTTCTTTGCTGTTAGATTAGCTGCATGATGTCCTCCGGTGGGTCCGTGATGGCTTTGGTGGAGTATATGTTCGGCTTCTTTCCCATCGACACATCTTCTTACTATTTGGTCGGGACAGACCTTGAACAAATATGGATCATCCCAAAAGTAATATTTGACGTCGCAAAAGAACTTTTGTCTCCGCGATGAGATCATTCCTTTTCTTGCAATCCCTCCAACTACAAAATTAACAATGTCTGCAAACCAAGGGTCGTCAGTGAATTGCGAACCTTGTTCTCCTAAACTCATTAACTGCTCTTCTGGAAATCGATCTTTAATATCTCTTTCTGCAAGTTGTTCCATTGACGGATTTTCAAGTCGACTTAAATGATCTGCGGCGACGTTTTCTGCTCCTTTCTTATCCTTTATTTCTATGTCGAATTCTTGTAGGAGTAAAATCCATCGTAACAATCTAGGCTTTGCGTCTTGCTTTTTGAAGAGGTATTTTAGAGCTGAGTGATCCGTGTATACTATCGTTTTGGTCAATATCAGGTAGGATCTGAATTTGTCGAAGGCAAATACTACGGCTAGCAGCTCTTTTTCTGTAGTTGTATAGTTTTCTTGAGTATCTGTAAGTATTTTGCTAGCGTAATAGATTGGTCGAAAGTGATTATCCTTCCTTTGGCCTAGAACTGCCCCAACTGCGAAGTCACTAGCATCGCACATGATTTCAAATGGTAGGTTCCAATCTGGAGCGATCATGATTGGTGCATTTGTAAGCTCCTTCTTCAGGTAGTTGAAAGCCTTCATGCAGTTCTCGTCAAACACAAACTTGATGTCTTTTCCTAGAAGGTGGGTGATAGGTCGAGAAATCTTGGAGAAGTCCTTGATAAAACGGAGGTAGAACCCAGCATGTCCTAGAAAGCTTCTAATGGCCTTGACGTTGGTTGGTGGTGGAAGTTTGGCGATGGTTTCGACCTTTGCTTTGTCTACTTCAATTCCGGACTTGGATATTCGATGTCCTAAAACTATTCCTTCCTTCACCATAAAGTGACACTTTTCCCAATTTAACACGAGGTTTGATTCTTTACACTTGGTGAGCATTCTATCGAGGTTGGAAAGACATGATGCGAAGGAGTCTCCAAAGACAGAGAAATTGTCCATAAAGACTTCCATGCATTGTTCAATCATGTCGTGGAAGATTGCAACCATGCATCTCTGAAACGTTGCAGGTGCGTTGCATAATCCGAATGGCATTCGTCGGTATGCGAATGTTCCGTAGGGACATGTGAATGTCGTCTTCTCTTGGTCCTTCAGATCGAGCGGGATTTGGAAATACCCGGAAAAACCATCGAGGAAACAGTAGAATTCATTTCCTGATAACCTTTCGAGCATTTGGTCAATAAACGGAAGCGGGAAGTGATCTTTGCGAGTTTCTTCGTTTAACTTCCGATAATCGCTACAGACTGATAAGCATCAAATATATAGTATATTTTATAGTAATTTATCCCTATATTTATATATATTTTATGCATTTATATGATTTTAGGTACTTATTTTGTTAATATTTGCATAAATGTATTTTAATTGAAGATTGAAGAAAAAGGAACGAAAATAAGACCGAAACTGAAGAAATTAAAGCAATTGGAGAAAGGAAGATCTAAACCTTAAGAAATGAAGACTAAAAAGTTAATATTGAAGATTTGGGCCAAGAAAACAAGTAAATCCGTTTAAAGAAGAAAAAGAGGCCCAATTTGAAGCCCAAGCCGATTTTGGAAGATTCTGGAAAATAAGCCCAACCGGCGGTTGGAATTCCCAACCGGCGGTTGGGGGCTAAAGGTTCAAACGGTGGAAAGAACGCAGAGTTGGAGTAATACTCAAATAACTCCAACCGGCGGTTGGAGGTCCCAACCGGCGGTTGGAGGGTCGGCCAGAATTAGTATAAATAGAGGCTTAGTTTTGGTTAAACGATATACGATTCTTAGAATACAAAGTCGAATATTAAGGTTTAAGGTCGACTAAAGGTGCGAATTTGGAGGCTAAGGAGCTAGGGTTTGAAGGTTTTTAACCCTAGGAAAAGCTAGTTCGTCAACTTGGTTCGGTTTCTTTATCCTTGTAGCTTCACTAACCTTTTGGGTTACTACGGATATTGTTTATTTGAATTAATTGCTTATTAGATTTTCATTATGAATGTTTAAATGTATGTTTATTATGTTTATTATATGAATTATATGTTTATGTTGGAACTATATTATTGAATATTATTATGCAAGAATTATGTGTTATATTATGTTAATAATCATAATTAACTGATTTATAGATAAACAACAACAACCTTTTGGGTTTTTAAATTAAGTGATTATGTTTTATTAGATGTTAAATAGCATTATGATTCAACCGACCCTGCAATTGCATGAATAATATGTTGATAGCTCTTAATAAATAGTGATACTTACATAACCTTTGATGGTATTGCTATATGAGAATTGTCATAACCTTAGAGATTTTCTACATTATGTGACACCCGACGATTTAGGGTTACTTATTAACCTACTAGAAACCCTAATTACGTATGTTTAGTTTAGTATTAGGCTAAATACTAGTAATTACTTGTAACTATTTGTATATTTATGTGAATATACACCCCCGAAATTGATTTATATTACGCTTACGCAATTTGGTGAAGTTGTGCAAAACGACCGGACGGAGTCCGACACAGTATAAATACGACGTTGGTGAAAACATTTTTATAAATAACTTAAATCTATATTTTTAGAAGTTATTTATCATATATTATTATTATATATAATAATACCCGAAAAACCTAGACGTTTCGATTAAAACGTCTCAAACGCAACGAAAACGCGCAGAACGCGCCTGACAATCGGACGAAATTCAAAATACACTTTTGAATCTAAAATATATTAATTAGTGAAAAGTTATCAATTAATATACCGTATCTTTAAACGATAACGAAAAACGTCCAAATAAAACGTTACGCGATTTAGAGTCCGTACAACGAACGCGCAAATCGAGATCACTAAATTAACGAATCATTTTTGTAAATATTTTTCAAGTATTTAGAATAAATACTTCAATTGGAAATATTGAAACTTAAATTGATACTTAAAAACGCATATTAAACATTTAACACCAAACCGAGCGAGTAAACGAACGTAAAACGTAACAAATTAAGCTAGGAATGAAAAATGACCATAATGCCCTTGGTGGGGCCCATGAGAACGACCAGACACCCCTCTCCTCCCCTTTTTGCTGCCCATTCCCCTCCCCCATTCAAATTTCATGCAAGGATATCAATTCCACACTCCACCTCACTCCTCATTCTACACTCCACCCATTTCCACTTTCTCTCTATTCTCTCTCACACTCTTCCCCTCTCTAAACTCCAGAAAACTCAGTCCCTTTCACCACCCAAGAACCACCATTACCACCACCACTAAATCACCATCGACCACCACCATTTGCTAGGGTTTTCCAAGCTCAAGAGCATCATCTTCCTCATCATCACTTGTTCTTCATCTTGTTGGTATAAATCACCTAAACTCTTCATTAGTTTTACTTACATAATGTTTATTTACATATTATAAAGTTCATCTATCATGTTTATGTCCAAAACCATTGACAAAAATCGTTTTTATAAATTATATTCAAACTTACATAATCTGTCTCAGAAAAGTCAGCTTAGTAAATCGACCATAACTTGAGTTCTACAAAGAATTAGAAGATGCATTTTTTTTTAAAGTTGCATATTGAAAAGATCTACAAAAAGATCTTCTATGGCTCTTTCCAGAAATCTACGGATTTTCATATAAATATGAATCTATGCGACTGGTCTGCATGAGCTTAAAAACTGAGTATGGTTCTACCCATAAATTTTATACCTATCAAGATGGACACTATAATTACTGGAAAAATTAAGTTAACCTCTAGACACATGGTAGAACAACTGGTAAAAATTGTGGACTCTAACTCGGAATATAACTAGTTAAGAAAAATAGAGGAAGTGAACCGACAAAACTGAAAAACATAAATATGGACTGTTTTTGGACTTGTATAAAAACCAAGACTATTGGTGAACTCCGACATGAACCAACAACATATTTAGACCCTACAAACTGATATTTGGGTTGGGTGAAAGTTTCGGGTCAAACCGAGTAAGTTTGACCAAGTCAACAAAAGTGGCTCGTTTTCGAAAAACTTACTATATTTGGAAAGTGGTAACAAAAATGGGTTTGAATGACTTAATTAGTAACTTGGACCAAAAACTAATTTTAGAAAGTTTCCCGAATGAAAACCGACACTTAGAACACTTGGATTAAAATTGAAATTTAGATCAGGCGTAAGTGCCGCCTATAGCAACACTTACCCAAGTGACGCCTATAGCGTCACTTACCTCTAGTGACGCCTGAGCAAGTGCCGCCTATAGCGACACTTACCTAAGTGACGCCCTAAGTGACGCCTAAACAGAATCTTTAAAACTAGATTTCACACTAAGTGTTGAACTTCATGTAACCTCTAAACTTATACGATATAACTCGATAACACATAAACATGCTTTGTAAGCACACGATACAACATCTTAATGATAATGTCTTAACGAATTATTATTACAAACTTTCACCAACGGGTCGTACACGTTTTCGATAAACAAACTTGAACTACTATTTGGACATACTAGTTAATGAACTAGCTTTAGGTGGACATAAAACCCCCACCTACCCGATTGGCTTAAGTGGACATTAACCCCCACTTATACAATCGCTATAGATGGTCTTTTGAGACATCTACTTATACGACCTCATACGTTTAGGGCGTTAGGAGGTTGCACACGAGAACGAGAACACCCACTACTTGCTAATATTTGATATTGCTTGCTACCTGCTTAACTCTGCTGAGTTTCATAGCCCCTTTTTACTTGTTTTAAATTGTTTTGGGGGAGAATACATACATACATGTTTTATACAACTGTCTTTATACATGTTTTATACAACTGTTGTTGTGCAACTATTTTTATACAACTGTCTTTATACATACTTTATACAACTATTGTTGTGCAACTATTTTTATACAACTGTCTTTATACATGCTTTATACAACTGTTGTTGTGCAACTATTTTTATACAACTGTTTATAAACAATGGTAAACAAAGGAAACAAAGGATAACAAGGATAACACATGAGTGAGACCATAATCCAACAAAGCCCTCGCACATCGTAGTTCGTTAATTTTGAAGCGTGAATATTATTGGATAGATCTATCGGGGATTGACACCCCCGTCCGGGTTAGGTTGCTCTAACTGGTCAAACGGACGCAATATTATTTGTTTAAACGAGTGTTCCGGATTAGACACTTGTCGAGGCAACAACAAGGGTTAAGCTTCGAACTATGAGCTCATGACGCAAAGGATAACAAATGAAAACAAAGGATAACAAGGATAACAAAAGATAACAAAGGTTAACAAAGGATAACATGATACTTTTTACAACTGTTTTCGCATTCGTGCAATGCAAAAGAAATCGTGTGTTTCATACTTATGTTTTCAGCTGTTTAAACCTATGAACTCACCAACTTTATGTTGACCTTTTAGTATGTATTTCTCAGGTAACCCGCCGCAGTAGGAAGCTTTTGGAAAGCTTAGCTCGAGTCGCATTGTTTTCAAAACATCAAGAGATTAGATTGCATGTAGCTGTTTTTTGTAAATTCAGTAATGTATTAGAAATCTCTAAACGGTTTATGCGAACTCCAGAATTATTTTGTAAACATTTGAATTATGGTAATGTAATATTTTCAAATGTCTCATATAGAGGTCGTTTGCTTGATCTTTGTGTTGATGATATTTGATTTGGTCGGCGCCCTCGTGACACCTCCCACTTCCGCTGCCACGTGTTTTGGGGGTGCGACAGATTGGTATCAGAGCCAAAGGTTATAGCGAACTAGGATTGCATTAGTGACCTAGACTATAACCATTAGGTTAGTATTCCTTGTTTAGTATGACTGGTTCAGCGATTGCATCTTTTGAATTTAATTTAACATAGCCTGATCAACTATGTACAATTAAAGGAGAATTGATGCAAGACCTGAAATGGTTATAGTGAATGGGAATGCATTAGAAGACTTTGATCAAGGATGAAACGGGACCAACCCTATACGTGCTTATGTGCTAGGTTATTATATTTCTATATATGACCTTAACCTCTCGTATACTAAACTCCTTGCCACAGAAATGGCAGACTCCTCTAACGTATCGTCAACCGGCTTGAACCACGAAACTCAAACGCGGTCCACTACTAGGGGTACCTCACCCTTACCTATTCCTACAACTCCAAACTCTCCTAAACCTCTTTACTACATGACCGGCAAAGCCCGGGTAGTACAAAGACGTCGAGGGAATGCTGGATCATCCCGAGCAAACCCTTACTCAAACTCCATTGCTAACACCACGACTAATACCCGCCGTTCAGCCTACGCCCGTAGATGGGACTGGCTACCCACAACTTTAAACACTTGGAGGTCTGAGGAAGCAATACAGATTCCTGCTGATCCCATGGACATCTCCCCGTACACACAAGAACCAATACACCATACTGTACCAGTGTTAGCAGCCCGACTTCATCGTCACGAAGAAAGGCTCGAAATCCTAGAATGAGATCATTATATAGTAGAAAACTACCTGTTATACCGAACCGATGATCGCATAACACAACTTCTTCGAGAACATGAAAGCACGAACCGTACTCTAGAAATGATTCATCAACAAGTTATAGATGACAGGAGCGCTACCGACATCCTACAAGCAAGGTTGGAAGAAAGTGAACAACGTTCACGGGAAGCCGAGGAGTATGCTCGTGCACTCGAGCAGCGACTAACCTTAGCTGAAGAAGGTGCCAGGCAAACAAGCAGACTGGCGGATACTATAAATCGCCTCGTCACTCTAATGTCACGAGTAAACCTGCGTCAGGACTAGATCTATTCCTCCTATTGTAACCTATTGAGGCAGGGTGTACTCAAACTTATTATCCTTTATTATGTTCATGTTCTGTAAACTTTCGAATTCAGACCGGAAGTAACATTCCCAGCATCTTTTGTAATCCTTGTGATTGTTGTCTTTTGAAACTTGTACTCTGTATTCAACTTTTCTGTTTAATGAAATATGGTTATCATTCTGAGTTGTTGTATGTTATCTCATTATATGTACACATCTGATATATCATAACCTCGCGCAAACCTCTTATATGTATCATTTCATTGTTATTCAGCATCATGCCTCCAAGACGACATACTTACACCGACGCCGAAATCGCTCAAGTCATTGCACAGAGCGTAGCCCAAGTCCTTGCTGCTCAACAAAATCCGGGCGGCGGAGGCGCGCCTGATAACACATCTACTCCAAAACCATGTTCCTATAAAGACTTTTTGAACTACCAACCCTTGTACTTCAAAGGTGCCGAAGGAGCCATCGGTCTTATACGTTGGATCGAAAAGATGGAATCTGTTTTTCGAATCTGCAACTGTGTTGAGGAGGACAAAGTCAAATTCTCCACCTGCACCTTATCTGAAGGTGCACTCACCTGGTGGAACTCTTATGCTCAGACTCAGGGAATTGATGTCGCCTATCAACTTCCCTGGGAAGAACTCAAGAAAATGCTCAGGGAAGAGTATTGCCCCCGTGAGCAATTACAACAACTTGAGCAGGAATTCTGGAATCTCACCGTAGAAGGAAATGACATCACCAGTTACACCACTCGATTCCACCAATTAGCTGTCCTATGTCCATCCATGGTAGACCCCGAATACAAACGTATCGAAAGATACATCTGGGGGCTACCAGAATCAATCCAAGGAAATGTAACCTCTTCAAAACCCGGAACCATCCAAAGTGCCGTCCATATGGCACATGAACTCATGGCGCAGATTATCCGTCGTGGTACACCCGCTGAGAAAAGCATCGGAGATAACAAAAGGAAACGCAATGGAAACAACAACGAAAACCCAGGACAACAATTAGCAAAGAGACCAGAGACTCTCAAGGCCTATGCTACAGGACCCGGAGAAAAGAAAGGTTATGAGGGAGACCGGCCTTATTGTTCCAGCTGTAATCGTCATCACAATGGACCCTGTGGTACTCCCTGCAACAAATGCAAACGTTATGGACACCAGACCAAGGATTGTAAGGCAAAAACTTGTTTCGAGTGCGGAAACGCTGGGCATTTCAGGAACGAATGTCCGAAGTTGAACAACAATGCCCGACAGAACCCATAACTTTGTTACGGGTACGTTTCTTTTCGATCACCTGACTCTTTCAAATCTTAATCGATACCGAACGACTTTAAATCCGTTAGACAAACTTACGCTAAAAACACACGCTTACTTTTTCTCAGACTCCACACAAACCGTCACCTCGAGAAAATTTCAGGATGAAATTCTCCTAACAGGGGGAGAATGTGACACCCGACGATTTAGGGTTACTTATTAACCTACTAGAAACCCTAATTACGTATGTTTAGTTTAGTATTAGGCTAAATACTAGTAATTACTTGTAACTATTTGTATATTTATGTGAATATACACCCCCGAAATTGATTTATATTACGCTTACGCAATTTGGTGAAATTGTGCAAAACGACCGGACGGAGTCCGACACAGTATAAATACGACGTTGGTGAAAACATTTTTATAAATAACTTAAATCTATTTTTTTAGAAGTTATTTATCATATATTATTATTATATATAATAATACCCGAAAAACCTAGACGTTTCGATTAAAACGTCTCAAACGCAACGAAAACGCGCAGAACGCGCCCGACAATCGAACGAAATTCAAAATACACTTTTGAATCTAAAATATATTAATTAGTTAAAAGTTATCAATTAATATACCGTATCTTTAAACGATAACGAAAAACGTCCAAATAAAACGTTACGCGATTTAGAGCCCGTACAACGAACGCGCAAATCGAGATCACTAAATTAACGAATCGTTTTTGTAAATATTTTTCAAGTATTTAGAATAAATACTTCAATTGGAAATATTGAAACTTAAATTGATACTTAAAAACGCATATTAAACATTTAACACCAAACCGAGCGAGTAAACGAACGTAAAACGCAACAAATTAAGCTAGGAATGAAAAATGAGCATAATGCCCTTGGTGGGGCCCATGAGAACGACCAGCCACCCCTCTCTTCCCCTTTTTGCTGCCCATTCCCCTCCCCCATTCAAATTTCATGCAAGGATATCAATCCCACACTCCACCTCACTCCTCATTCTACACTCCACCCATTTCCACTTTCTCTCTATTCTCTCTCACACTCTTCCCCTCTCTAAACTCCAGAAAACTCAGTCCCTTTCACCACCCAAGAACCACCATTACCACCACCACTAAATCACCATCGACCACCACCATTTGCTAGGGTTTTCCAAGCTCAAGAGCATCATCTTCCTCATCATCACTTGTTCTTCATCTTGTTGGTATAAATCACCTAAACTCTTCATTAGTTTTACTTACATAATGTTTATTTACATGTTATAAAGTTCATCTATCATGTTTATGTCCAAAACCATTGACAAAAATCGTTTTTATAAATTATATTCAAACTTACATAATCTGTCTCAGAAAAGTCAGCTTAGTAAATCGACCATAACTTGATTTCTACAAAGAATTAGAAGATGCATTTTTTTTTAAAGTTGCGTATTGAAAAGATCTACAAAAAGATCTTCTATGGCTCTTTCCAGAAATCTACGGATTTTCATATAAATATGAATCTATGCGACTGGTCTGCATGAGCTTAAAAACTGAGTATGGTTCTACCCATAAATTTTATACCTATCAAGATGGACACTATAATTACTGGAAAAATTAAGTTAACCTTTAGACACATGGTAGAACAACTGGTAAAAATTGTGGACTCTAACTCGGAATATAACTAGTTAAGAAAAATAGAGGAAGTGAACCGACAAAACTGAAAAACATAAATATGGACTGTTTTTGGACTTGTATAAAAACCAAGACTATTGGTGAACTCCGACATGAACCAACAACATATTTAGACCCTACAAACTGATATTTGGGTTGGGTGAAAGTTTCGGGTCAAACCGAGTAAGTTTGACCAAGTCAACAAAAGTGGCTCGTTTTCGAAAAACTTACTATATTTGGAAAGTGGTAACAAAAATGGGTTTGAATGACTTAATTAGTAACTTGGACCAAAAACTAATTTTAGAAAGTTTCCCGAATGAAAACCGACACTTAGAACACTTGGATTAAAATTGAAATTTAGATCAGGCGTAAGTGCCGCCTATAGCAACACTTACCCAAGTGACGCCTATAGCGTCACTTACCTCTAGTGACGCCTGAGCAAGTGCCGCCTATAGCGACACTTACCTAAGTGACGCCCTAAGTGACGCCTAAACAGAATCTTTAAAACTAGATTTCACACTAAGTGTTGAACTTCATGTAACCTCTAAACTTATACGATATAACTCGATAACACATAAACATGCTTTGTAAGCACACGATACAACATCTTAATGATAATGTCTTAACGAATTATTATTACAAACTTTCACCAACGGGTCGTACACGTTTTCGATAAACAAACTTGAACTACTATTTGGACATACTAGTTGATGAACTAGCTTTAGGTGGACATAAAACCCCCACCTACCCGATTGGCTTAAGTGGACATTAACCCCCACTTATACAATCGCTATAGATGGTCTTTTGAGACATCTACTTATACGACCTCATACGTTTAGGGCGTTAGGAGGTTGCACACGAGAACGAGAACACCCACTACTTGCTAATATTTGATATTGCTTGCTACCTGCTTAACTCTGCTGAGTTTCATAGCCCCTTTTTACTTGTTTTAAATTGTTTTGGGGGAGAATACATACATACATGTTTTATACAACTGTCTTTATACATGTTTTATACAACTGTTGTTGTGCAACTATTTTTATACAACTGTCTTTATACATACTTTATACAACTGTTGTTGTGCAACTATTTTTATACAACTGTCTTTATACATGCTTTATACAACTGTTGTTGTGCAACTATTTTTATACAACTGTTTATAAACAATGGGAAACAAAGGAAAACAAAGGATAACACATGAGTGAGACCATAATCCAACAAAGCCCTCGCACATCGTAGTTCGTTAATTTTAAAGCGTGAATATTATTGGATAGATCTATCGGGGATTGACACCCCCGTCCGGGTTAGGTTGCTCTAACTGGTCAACACGCAGTATTATTTGTTTAAACGAGTGTTCCGGATTAGACACTTGTCGAGGCAACAACAAGGGTTAAGCTTCGAACTATGAGCTCATGACGCAAAGGATAACAAATGAAAACAAAGGATAACAAGGATAACAAAAGATAACAAAGGTTAACTAAGGATAACATGATACTTTTTACAACTATTTTCGCATTCGTGCAATGCAAAAGAAATCGTGTGTTTCATACTTATGTTTTCAGCTGTTTAAACCTATGAACTCACCAACTTTATGTTGACCTTTTAGTATGTATTTCTCAGGTAACCCGCCGCAGTAGGAAGCTTTTGGAAAGCTTAGCTCGAGTCGCATTGTTTTCAAAACATCAAGAGATTAGATTGCATGTAGCTGTTTTTTGTAAATTCAGTAATGTATTAGAAATCTCTGAACGGTTTATGCGAACTCCAGAATTATTTTGTAAACATTTGAATTATGGTAATGTAATATTTTCAAACGTCTCATATAGAGGTCGTTTGCTTGATCTTTGTGTTGATGATATTTGATTTGGTCGGCGCCCCCGTGACACCTCCCACTTCCGCTGCCACGTGTTTTGGGGGTGCGACAGATTAGTAAATCACAATAATAATAGCCAACACGCAAATAGACATAAGTTGATATAGTAAGTGTAATAAATAATAGTTTAAATAGTCATAATCTTCTATTCAATTGAGTATTCTTAAGTTGTTCTTTAAACTTATCTATTAAAGAATTGGTATCAATTATATATATATATGTTCGATCGGAACTAAAACGTCCCCCCTATCTTATATATTATTGTATATTATTGTTTATAATTGTGAATTTGTATATTAATTGTAATAATTGTAATTAGGATAAATAAATAGTTAGTTAAAGATTAAATCACGTTCCCTGTGTTCGAATCTGGACTTACTTATAAAACTATATTCTATGATTAGGATAACACTTGCCTGAATTGTGTGATAGTATTATTTAGTATTTCCTTAATTAAACTTGTGATTATAATTGCCTATACTTAGCACACATCAAGTTTTTGGCGCCGCTGCCGGGGAGTTTTTGGCTACATTGATTAAACATAAAATACTATAATGTATAAATAAAACCTTGTATGTTTAAGAATTGGTCAAAATAAGATATGTCGCAATGACATTTGGCGACATAAAAGTTATGGCGCAAGATGGCATTTAGCGACATAAAAGTTATGGCGCAAGTTGGCATTTGGCGACATAAAATTTGTGTCGCAAGTGGAAGCGACATAAATCAAAATTTAGAAAATCTGCGACATAAAAAGTTATGTCGCAGGTTATGTCGCAATGACGAACTGCAAGCCCCAACCCAGAAAACCCTAACCTCTAATTTGGGGTTTTCGAAAACAAGACATACCCTAGGGTACGCCAACATACCAGAAGCACGATAACATGTATATTAACAAATAGGAGTGTGATTTTCGTGTCTCATTAAACCAAAAACCATGAGCCCTAAAAACCCGTAATGAACATTAACGATTTAAGCACAAATAAGCAGTAATATGGGGTAAAACTAGTACCTATCGATCGAGTGGAAGGTAGTGAACAAGAAACACAAGGTGGATTGCTAAAACAAACACCGGACGATCAAAATCAAGAAGCGAAGAACACATCAGATTTTGTGTCGCAGGGGTGAATTTTGTGTCGCAGGTTTTTGATTTTGTGTCGCAGGGGTGAATTAAGTTTTTGGACTACATTGATTAAATACAATTGGGTCAAATGATTGAATTTTAAAATTAATCATTTAAAAGAATTTACCAATTACTATTTTGATTAAACAATGAGCTAAAATTATTTTTACATCTTTAAACTTATGGGGTTGAATATATAAATAAGCTTAATAATTTGAATTTTTAATTTGGACTCTTAACAAATTAAGAGCTTTAATATGATTATGAGATGTTAGACTTTAAGACTATTGGATTAACATCTTGGGATCTTTAAACACGTTAAGAGGTAAACTATATTTATAATTGAGGATCTATATCATGATTAAATTTTATTAGGCTATTAAATTTTAGGCACTTAATGATTAAATTTCAAAAGACATAGCTTCAAGGATAATATGCTATCAAATAAGAGGTGCTAGTAAATTAGTAGTTACTATAGGCCATTAAGATTAAATATATAGACTGTTTGTGGTTTGGGATATAGATGGACTTGTTCAATCGATGGTTGATTATTTCAGCCATCGGTTGGCTTTATTTGAGGATAACCTACGAATAGCAATGGTTTAGATGTTTACTACATAATTAGCCTAAGTGGAATGACGATAGTGACAGTACTTAATAGTATATGATTATGTGTTTCTTTCCTATTTTTAATATTTTAATTTTTTGTTCTTACTTTAATTTTTATTTTTATTTTTTATTATTTTATTTTTATCTGGTACGTTTAATTTGTTTGTTTTTATTTTGAAATATCATTGCCACTTTTCGAAGTTGGCGAATAGTAGAACTGAACAGTGCATTGCAACTAGTATGGCTGAACAATGCATTGAAATTTTTGGAAATTTAATAAGTTTATCTTATTAATTATGAACTTTGTGGGTGTGTTCCCTGGAAACCCTCACGAGACTATAACTCGTCCACTTGGGATATCGAGGGGTTTAAAGGCTTATTGCATATGCTAAATGCAATCGTGATTAACTACGAAAGTGTGGATGTTGTATATTATTTTTCAAGAGATCAAGAAATCTAACAAATCGGAAATTTTCTTAGCCGATGATGAATTTTTAAAAATTCAGTCAGGGGAGTTTTTCTGTTCTATTTTTTCTTTTTCTTTACTCACTTTTGTTTATCATTTTTATACAATGAGGGCATTGTATAATTTAAGTGTGGGGATAGGGTTCGTAAGAAAAAGAATTTCTTTAATTAATTAATTATTTAAGTTTCTCTTGTTCTTAATTTTTACTAAAATTTAAAATTTTAAGTGTATAATTGAGTATTTATTAATTAGAATACTTTTGTTAAAAATTAGTTTTGTATTTAAAAGTTTAGACTTTAATATGGATTAACTGTTTTGTATATATAATGTAAGCAACTTAATAAATAAAGTGATATATAGTTACATGATATTATGTATTAATAGGCAATCTATATGAAGATTTCTGAATTTTAAGAAATTAATTTAAATAACTTGTTTATTATATTATGGTACATAATATGATATATGACATAAAAGTTTTAATTCTTAGATTTATCATGCGATAATTTTATATATCTTCATATTTATATAAAAACATTTGGGAGTCTACTAATTGTTTCCTCTGTTGTACATAAGTACAGACCTGGTCTCTAATTAGTATTTTTAAATAAAGTAAAAGAAAGAGAAAATTCTTTCGAGAAAAAAAAATATAAATAAAAATCAAACTATGTCGCTTTGTTGTACGGCTGTACGGACCTGTCACCGTTGGTTTGATTTAAAAATTTACTTTACCTGAATCAAGTTATGTCGCTCTGTTGCATGTAAATGCAGACCTGTCACTAATGTCTTGATTCTTAAAAATGGTTTTTATATATATATTTGGAATATAAAAGTAAATTGCATGATTAAGTTTAAGAGTATATCATCTATGGAAATCATAAGTAATATACATAATAATAAAGATGTATTCAGAAGTATAAATATAGATTGTTTAAAATGGATAAATATATTAGTAATCATTCATGAGCTATATATTGCACGAATAATAATAATTTTTATTTATACATTATAGTTATCCATGTTAATTGTTTAAATTTTTAAGGTTATAAAACAGGGTTTTAATTTCGGTATTCTGATTTTTGAGTATTAAGTTGACGCTTATTTTTAAATTTTATTCAGTATTCTACTTGAGGACAAGCAGAACTTAAGTGTGGGGATATTGACTAGCTTGATTTTTGAGTATTAAGCTGACCTGTTTCTCCGCTTTTGTGTACAATCAATGGAGCTACCGAGATCTATTGACTAGCTTGGTATAAGAAATTTAACAAATTAATTTTAACTTTAATTAACAACTAACTTGCATTACTAACAAATAGGAAAAGTTGGGTTGGGAATATCTTTTCGAATATTTAATTTTGCATGTGTTTTATTATTAATTTTTGAAATTCATATACATCAACCTGATTATTTCTAAAATATTACTAACATTTACTTTTGAATTTATGGTGCTACTAAAATTCTGTTCTTTTTTAACAGATTGATGTATGACCTGGACACTTCATCCAGATCCTCTCATTCCATTTGACGAACCAGAACGAGAATTTCATTCGAGAAAAAGATTATCATACGCATCACCAAATTCACCAGAACACGAACTTTCACCAGAAGAAGATAATTTAGTTTTTCATAACAATTTAGCCAAAACGGCTGAATACGGTTATTACTCCGATCCAGAGTCGGGTGAGGATAAAATACCTTCTAGGCAACCTACAATATATCCAAGTGATTCTGAACCAGAGCATGAAATACAACCAATTATGGCGGACATAGCTGACATGACGCTTGAAGGTTACACGATTCAAACTCGTGGAGATCCGAGACCGAGAGTGGTTAGGCCTGCCATAGCTAGAGGAGTAGAATTTGAGTTAAAGGGGCAATTTTTGAAAGAATTACGTGAAAATCCTTTCAGAGGAGAAGATAAAGAAGATGCAAACGAGCATGTTGAGAAAATTTTGGAGATTGCTGATATGTTTCATATTCCCAATGTTACAAGAGATCAGGTTATGTTGAGAGTATTTCCTTTAACACTAAAGGATGGAGCTAAGAGATGGATCAATAACGAGCCAGCCGGATCTATTTCTACTTGGGAAGATCTTCGTACAAAATTTCTAAAAATGTACTGTACACCTTCCAAGACTTCAAAAATGAATGATGAGATTAGGAACTTCAAACAGAAATCTGATGAATCTCTGTATCAAACTTGGGAAAGATATAAGGAAATGCTGCACAAATGTCCACAACATGATTTGAATGTCCAACAAGAGATAACAGTATTCTATAAAAGAGTTGATCGGGCAACACGTCAACAGTTGGATGCACAAGGTCCAGTACCTAAGAAAACTCCAGCAGTGGCAAGAGCCGGAATTGAAGAATTAGTTAAACATTCTCAGTTATGGGATGATGGTTCATCTGGAAGAAAAAAGGATATCTGAAGATAATGATGGTCTAGCAGCTATAACAGCAAAATTGGAAAGTATGAGAAGAGATATTAAGAAAGTAAATGAACGAGTTCATGCAATTAGGATTGGGTGTGAAATATGTGGAGGAAGTCATCTAAAAGAAGAATGTCCTAATACTGACAGCAAAATATGTAATGAGGAAGTTATGTATGGGGATTTTCAAGGAAATCCAAATTATCGTCAAGTTTCTAATTTTAGAAGAGTTAATCAACCAGGCCAACAATATCAACAAGGAGCACCAGGATATTATGTCAAAACAGGACAAACTTCCTATAATGACAGAATGACGGTGATAGAAAACGCATTGGGAAAAATGGCTGAAGCAAGTAATAAAAGAAATGAAGAAGACGATGCCAGAATGCGTAATCATGAAGCCTCGATCAAACAAATTGAGAGCTCAGTTCATCAAATTGCTAAAGCATTGCAGGAGAGATTTCCAGGAACATTGCCAGGATTTACTGAAACAAATCCAAAGGAACAAGCTAACGCAGTAATTACCAGAAGTGGTAAGAATGTTGACTCTCCTATTATAGCTAATAAAATTGTTGAATCTAAGCAGGTTGAAAAGGAAACAATTGATGAAGACATACAAGCAAACAAAAAATAGAATGGAGAAAATAAAGTTAAAGAAGTCATCAAATACTATACACCCCCACCTCCATATCCAGCTGCTCTTAGGAAAGACAAAGAAGATGAACAATACCACAAATTTCTCAAAAACCTGAAACAACTTCATATTAACATTCCTTTTGTTGAAGCTATAGCTCAGATGCCAAAATACGCAAAGTATCTTAAGGAGCTGCTGACAAACAAAAATAAACTGGATAATGTGACGAAGGTGACAATGAATGCAAGATGCTCAGCAATAATGCAGAATAAATTACCTCCGAAAGTCAAAGATCCAGGGAGTATTACTATACCTTGCAAAATTTGTTAAATTACTATTGAAAATGCATTGGCAGATTTAGGAGCTAGTATTTCATTAATGCCATATACACTTTTTATGCGATTAGGATTAAGAGAACCGAAACCTATTCGTATGTGTATCGAATTGGCTGACCGATCTGTTCAATATCCTAGGGGAATAATTGAAAATGTTTTGATTAAAGTTGATAAATTTGTTTTTCCATGTGATTTTGTAATTTTAGATATGGTAGAAGACCATAAAGTCCCTATTATCTTAGGAAGACCATTTTTAGCAACAACACATGCCCTAATAGACGTTTTTGATAGAAAGATTACCATGAGATTAGGAGATGATAAAATTGTTTTTGATGTTAATAAATCTATGAAATTTCCTGATTATGTTGATGATTCTTGTTATTATTTGAATGCTTATGAATATCTAGATAACCATTCTTTTCAAGATTTTATAAAAAAAGATCAAACAGATACTGGAATTCTTACAGAATGGACTGAAGAATTTGACACTGAGAAAGATTTGGCAGAATTTGACAAACTATTAGAAGAAGATGAAGAGTCAGAAGTAACTGTTGTTCTTCAACAACATACTAAAGCTGAATCATCACAACCAGTTGCTAAAATTCTCAACCAAGAATTATTACCAAATTCTATCGACAAGATTCCTTATCTGAAGGAAGAGATCTTCGAGTTCAAAACATCTATTGAAGAACCACCACAACTGGAACTTAAAGAGCTACCAGTGCATCTAGAATATGCTTATCTACAAGGTACATCCGATTTACCAGTTATCATATCTTCTAGACTATCAACTGCAGAAAAAGATCGCTTAGTGCAGGTTCTTAAACAACATAAAAATGCAATAGCATGGAAGATCACGGATATCAAGGGAATCAGTCCTACTTACTGCACTCATAAAATCTTAATGGAAACGGATTTTAAACCAATTGTTCAACCATTAAGAAGATTGAATCCAAATGTGAAAGACGTTGTCAGGAAAGAAATCATTAAACTATTGGATTCAAGATTAATCTATCCTATTTCAGACAGTCCATGGGTAAGTCCAATACATGTCGTACCAAAGAAAGGTGGAATGACAGTGGTACCTAATGAGAAGAATGAATTAATACCCACAAGGACGGTAACAGGGTGGAGAGTTTGTATTGATTATCGGAAATTGAATGATGCTACCAGAAAAGATCATTTTCCATTACCATTTATTGATCAAATGATAGAAAGATTAGCAGGAAAAGAATTCTATTGTTTTCTGGATGGATTTTCAGGATATTTTCAAATACCCATCGCAGCTGAAGATCAAGATAAGACAACATTCACTTGTCCATTTGGTACATTTGCTTACAGAAGAATGCCATTTGGTTTGTGTAATGCACCAGCTACATTTCAACGTTGCATGATCGTGATATTTCATGATATGGTGGAAGATTTCATGGAAATATTTATGGATGATTTCTCAGTATTTGGGGATTCATTTGATGCTTGTTTAGAAAATTTAAAAAGGATGTTGCAAAGATGTGAAGGTACTAATCTAGTTCTTAATTGGGAGAAATATCATTTTATGGTTCGAGAAGGGATTGTTTTAGGACATAAAATATCAAAGTTAGGAATTTAGGTGGATAAAGCAAAGATTGAGGTTATTTCAAAATTACCTTATCCTACTAATGTAAAGGGAATAAGGAGTTTCCTAGGCCATGCCGGATTTTATAGAAGATTTATAAAAGATTTCTCAAAGATTGCGATACCATTGAATCATTTGCTGGAAAAAGATGCAAAGTTCTAGTTTATAGATGAATACAAACAGTCGTTTGATGCCTTAAAGGAAAAGTTGATATCTGCTCCGGTAATGATTAGTCCAGACTGGAATTTACCTTTTGAATTAATGTGTGATGCTAGTGATTATGCAGTAGGAGCTGTTTTGGGACAGAAAATTGATAACAAGTTTAAGCCAATCTATTATGCCAGTAAGACATTAACAGATGCTCAGGAAAATTATACAACTACGGAAAAGGAACTTTTGGCAGTAGTTTTTGCATTCGATAAGTTTCGTTCTTATCTTGTTTTAACTAAAACTGTGGTTTATACTGACCATTCTGCATTGAAGTATTTGTTTAATAAGCAGGATGCGCGCCCTCATTTATTGCGATGGATTCTTTTATTGCAGGAATTCGATATTGATATTAAAGACAAGAAAGGAGCTGAAAATGTCGCAGCTGATCATTTGTCAAGGTTGGAAAATCCGGAATTAGAAATATTAGATGAAGAGGAAATTCAAGATACATTTCCTGATGAGAAGTTGATGACTGCACAAGAAATAATGAATATAACTTGGTTTGCAAATTATGCAAATTATTTGGTTACTAAGATCTTACCAAGGATGGATTATCAAAAGAAAAAGAAATTCTTTTCTGATTTAAAGTATTATTTTTGGGAAGACCCATTTCTTTTCAGGTATTGTGCAGATGGTATAATTAGACGCTGTATACATGGTGATGAAGCTCAGCAAATTATAAAGCATTGTCATGAAGGCCCAGTTGGAGGTCATAATGGACCAAGTTACACGGCAAGAAAAATATTTGATGCAGGATTTTATTGGCCGGCGATTTTTAAAGATACATATGCTTTTGTTAGGAATTGTGATTCATGTCAGAGAGCTAGAAATATTTCTAAAAAAGATGAGATGCCACAAACTAATATTCAGGTTTGTGAGATATTTGATATCTGGGGTATTGATTTTATGGGACCATTTCCTACAAGTCACGGTAATAAGTATATATTAGTTGTTGTGGATTATGTTTCCAAGTGGGCAGAAGCGAAAGCATTACCTATAAATGATGCGAAAGTTGTGCTAAGATTTCTTAAACAACTATTTGCAAGATTTGGAACTCCTAAAGCCTTAATTAGTGATCGAGGTACTCATTTTTGTAATACTCAATTGGAAAAAGTATTAAAAAGATATGGAGTTACTCACAGGATTGCTACACCTTATCATCCACAAACAAGTGGACAGGTTGAAAATACAAATCGAGCTATAAAACGGATCTTGGAACGTTCTGTTGAATCAAACAGAAAGGAGTGGTCAGTAAAATTAGATGACGCACGTTGGGCATATAGGACATCATTTAAAAGACCTACAGGTTGTACTCCTTATAGGTTAATTTATGGGAAAGCTTGTCATCTACCAGTGGAAATAGAACACAAAGCATATTGGGCACTTCGGGAATACAACATGGATACCGATGAGGTTGGTAGGCATCGCTTTTTACAGTTACATGAGTTAGATGAGCTTCGTTGGAATGCTTATGAAAATTCAAGGCTTTATAAAGAAAGGACGAAAAAATGGCATGATGCGAGACTTCGGGGTCATAAAGATTTTGTTGCTGGAGAACGTGTGCTTTTATATAATTCTCGTATTCGTTTATTTTCAGGTAAATTAAGATCAAGATGGAGTGGACCATATGTGATTCACCAAGTTCATGCTAATGGAAGTGTGGATTTAATAACGTTCGATGCAAATATTTTTAAGGTTAACGGAAATCGTTTAAAGAAATATTATGAAGGAACTGTGGAATATTTTTCAGATATATCTTTGGAATTATAGGTTACAGGATTTGGTCGAACTTACCGACATTTAAATAAAAGTGCTTCTCAGGAGACAACCTGTGTTTATTTTTATATATGTTATGATTTTTATTTTTATTTTCAGGAATGAACTTTGTGGGTATGTTCACTAGAAACCCTCACGAGACTATAACTCGTCCACTTGGGATACCGAGGGGTTTAAAGGCTTATTGCATATGCTAAATGCAATCGTGATTAACTACGAAAGTGTGGATGTTGTATATTATTTTTCAAGAGATCAAGAAATCTAACAAATCAGAAATTTTCTTAGCCGATGATGAATTTTAAAAATTCAGTCAGGGGAGTTTTTCTGTTCTATTTTTTCTTTTCCTTTACTCACTTTTGTTTATCATTTTTATACAATGAGGGCATTGTATAATTTAAGTGTGGGGATAGGGTTCGTAAGAAAAAGAATTTCTTTAATTAATTAATTATTTAAGTTTCTCTTGTTCTTAATTTTTACTAAAATTTAAAATTTTAAGTGTATAATTGAGTATTTATTAATTAGAATACTTTTGTTAAAAATTAGTTTTGTATTTAAAAGTTTAGACTTTAATATGGATTAACTGTTTTGTATATATAATGTAAGCAACTTAATAAATAAAGTGATATATAGTTACATGATATGATGTATTAATAGGCAATCTATATGAAGAATTCTGAATTTTAAGAAATTAATTTAAATAACTTGTTTATTATATTATGGTACATAATATGATATATGACATAAAAGTCTTAATTCTGAGATTTATCATGCGATAATTTTATATATCTTCATATTTATATAAAAACATTTGGGAGTCTACTAATTTTTTCCTCTGTTGTACGTAAGTACAGACCTGGTCTCTAATTAGTATTCTTAAATAAAGTAAAAGAAAGAGAAAATTCTTTCGAGAAAATATATATATATATATATATATATATATAAATAAAAATCAAACTATGTCACTTTGTTGTACGGCTGTACAGACCTGTCACCGCTGGTTTGATTTAAAAATTTACTTTACCTGAATCAAGTTATGTCGCTCTGTTGCATGTAAATGCAGACCTGTCACCAATGTCTTGATTCTTAAAAATGGATTTTATATATATATTTGAAATATAAAAGTAAATTGCATGATTAAGTTTAAGAGTATATCATCTATGGAAATCATAAGTAATATACATAATAATAAAGATGTATTCAGAAGTATAAATATAGATTGTTTAAAATGGATAAATATATTAGTAATCATTCATGAGCTATATATTGCACGAATAATAATAATTTTTATTTATACATTATAGTTATCCATGTTAATTGTTTAAATTTGTAAGGTTATAAAACAGGGTTTTAATTTCGGTATTCTAATTTTTGAGTATTAAGTTGATGCTTATTTTTAAATTTTATTCAGTATTCTACTTGAGGACAAGCAGAACTTAAGTGTGGGGATACTTGATAAGCATCAAATATATAGTATATTTTATAGTAATTTATCCCTATATTTATATATATTTTATGCATTTGTATGATTTTAGGTACTTATTTTGTTAATATTTGCATAAATGTATTTTAATTGAAGATTGAAGAAAAAGGAACAAAAATAAGACCGAAACTGAAGAAATTAAAGCAATTGAAGAAAGGAAGATCTAAACCTTAAGAAATGAAGACTAAAAAGTTAATATTGAAGATTTGGGCCAAGAAAACAATCCGTTTAAAGAAGAAAAAGAGGCCCAATTTGAAGCCCAAGCCAATTTTGGAAGATTCTGGAAAATAAGCCCAACCGGCGGTTGGAATTCCCAACCGGCGGTTGGGGGCTAAAGGTTCAAACGGTGGAAAGAACGCAGAGTTGGAGTAATACTCAAATAACTCCAACCGGCTGTTAGAGGTCCCAACCGGCGGTTGGAAGGTCGGCCAGAATTAGTATAAATAGAGGCTTAGTTTTGGTTTAACGATATACGATTCTTAGAATACAAAGTCGAATATTAAGGTTTAAGGTCGACTAAAGGTGCGAATTTGGAGGCTAAGGAGCTAGGGTTTGAAGGTTTTCAACCCTAGGAAAAGCTAGTTCGTCAACTTGGTTCGGTTTCTTTATCCTTGTAGCTTCACTAACCTTTTGGGTTACTATGGATATTGTTTATTTGAATTAATTGCTTATTAGATTTTCATTATGAATGTTTAAATGTATGTTTATTATGTTTATTATATGAATTATATGTTTATGTTGGAACTATATTATTGAATATTATTATGCAAGAATTATGTGTTATATTATGTTAATAATCATAATTAACTGATTTATAGATAAACTGCAATAACCTTTTGGGTTTTTAAATTAAGTGATTATGTTTTATTAGATGTTAAATAGCATTATAATTCAACCGACCCTGGAATTGCATGAATAATATGTTGATAGCTCTTAATAAATAGTGATACTTACATAACCTTTGATGGTATTGCTATATGAGAATTGTCATAACCTTTGAGATTTTCTACATTAGTAAATCACAATAATAATAGCCAACACGCAAATAGACATAAGTTGATATAATATGTGTAATAAATAATAGTTTAAATAGTCATAATCTTCTATTCAATTGAGTATTCTTAAGTTGTTCTTTAAACTTATCTATTAAAGAATTGGTATCAATTATATATATATATGTTCGATCGGAACTAAAACGTCCCCCCTATCTTATATATTATTGTATATTATTGTTTATAATTGTGAATTTGTATATTAATTGTAATAATTGTAATTAGGATAAATAAATAGTTAGTTAAAGATTAAATCACGTTCCCTGTGTTCGAATCTGGACTTACTTATAAAACTATATTCTATGATCAGGATAACACTTGCCTGAATTGTGTGATAGTATTATTTAGTATTTCCTTAATTAAACTTGTGATTATAATTGCCTATACTTAGCACACATCACAGACCCTCCAACCGGTAACCGTCCGAGTTGGTATAAGCTCATTTTCTTCGTTTGTAATGACCGTCATTCCTCCCTTCTTTGGTACGACTTGAACAGGGCTAACCCAAGGTGAGTCGGATATTGGGTAGATCAATCCAGCATCTAAGAGTTTGATAACCTCTTGTTTGACCACGTCCTGGATCTTAGGGTTTACCCTTCTCTGCCTTTGTACGGATGGTTTGAAATCGTTTTCCATGAGGATCTTGTGTGTGCAATAGTTTAGACTGATTCCTTGTATGTCGGAAATCTTCCATGCAATTGCCTTCTTGTGCGATTTCAGAACATTAATGAGTTGGGCTTTCTCCTCGGGTTTTAACTCTTTTGATATTATCACCGGGAGTTGTGATGTTCCATGGAGGTAAGCGTACTCAAGGTGAGGTGGTAGTTCTTTTAATGCTAGGTTTGGTGGTTCTTCGATAGACGACTTCATTCTAGCTATCTCGTCTCTATTCAGCTTCTCGTATTCAGCTTGGAATGGTGCTTCGTCTGTCTCAGGCTCAGATGTGGAGATTGATGCTATTTCAACCCAATCGATTTTATTTAAGAATTCGTCTGTCTTTAGCTCGTACTTGTTGACTGACGATGAGGAAACTTCATCATTTCTGGTGAGGATGATCTCTCCGTCGTTAGTGAATTGGAATTCTTGAAATTGAGCGGATGAAGACTGGCTTATGGTGATTTCAGGGTTTGAAAACGGTAGTGGTTCGGGTTGATTGGCTAATTATAGTTCAAACGATGGTGGCTCAATACTCATTTCTTTGAATGAATCCTAGATCTCTCTTATTGAGGGACATGGATTTGGTTCATTGAATATGGGTTTATCTCTCGTTAGCCAAGGTATCGGCGTACCGCATCCTAATGGAACAGCGATTGTTTTGCCATCGATGTAAGGAGACTTCTTTTCAAACAGCGGAAATAGTAGTTCGTTGGATGTTGTTGGCGAAGCGATTGCGGAGTGCAGCCCAGGGTCCTCATTACACAGTTTTCGAATGGTGATTATGGTGTTGGGTATCGGATCCTGGCTGGATAGTGCTAGTACTTCGTGGAGATGCTCATCAAAAATATCCTGCATGGTATCACACAAACCAAGGTCCTCTTCCAGAGGTTGCTTCATCAATCGATCGACATTAAAGGTGACTTCCTCTTTCCCAACTCTTAATTTTAAAGACTTTTCGTTAACATCAATTACAGCCTTAGCAGTATTTAGGAATGGTCTGCCTAGGATGAGCGGGATATGTGTGTCTTCTTCTATGTCCATGACAATAAAGTCCACTGGAAAAACGAACTTATCAACTTTGACCATGACATCTTCAGCAATTCCTCGAGGGAGTTTAACTGATCTGTCAGCCAATTGGATAGTCATACGAGTAGGTAATAGGTCATCTAATCCTAATTTCTTGTAAAGGGAATAAGGCATAAGATTAACACTAGCACCTAGGTCTGCTAAGGCGTTACTAATTTGAATTCCTTGAAGAAAACAAGGAATACTAAAACGTCCAGTATCGCCTAATTTAGGTGGGAGACCACGTTGTACAATTAATGAACATTCAACATTCAAGGGTAAACTAACTATTTGCCTATGTTTTTCTTTGTTTGAAAGGAGTTCTTTAAAGAATTTAGCACACGAGGGCATTTCTACTAAAGCATCTAATAATCTAACGTTTAAGTGTAGGCTTTTAAATATTTCCATATATTTACCGAATTGGGCTTCTTGCTTTTCCTTTTTAAGTCTACCAGGATAAGGTATTCTCGTTCGAGGTACATTATCTGGAGTTTTGGCTGGTGATGGGTCAGGTACTGTGACAGGGATGTCAATTGACACATTTTCACTAGGTGTAGATGTGGGCAAAGAAGTGTTTTTGGGGGTGTTATCTGGTGGCGGCGGATCAACTTTGGTCACTTTTCCTCCTCTAGTCACGATTAACAGATCATCACTTGGTGGATGAGTGGTGTCATTAGTGATTACCGACGTACTTTCCTCAATAAAACTAAAGTTTTTCAAAATAAATTTCATGTTAGAAATTAATTTTTCTGAAATCTTTATCATGGCGTCAATGTTATCTTGAAATCCGGTCACTCTTTTGTTTATAACGTTTTGTTCGAACATAAATTCTGACAAAGATCGTTTTGAGGAAGGTAAGTGTTTTGTAGGTGAGGAAATAGCTAAAAGTTGGGTCACAGACTCATTTGGTGTGGGGTTGGTCCAATCAAAGTGTGTAGTCATAATTGATTAAAAAGTGGTTACTAAAATAAAACTAATCCTACGGGCAAAATGGTAACTTTTGATTGATGTTAATCTTTCAAAAGGATCGCTTAAACACTAAAGTTACTAAATCCTAAAATCGGTTGCCGACGCTCCCCGGCAGCGGCGCCAAAAACTTGTTGCGCTGCACACCGGTCGTTGGAATTTCTAATGGTGACGCAGCACAACAGTGGGTTTTTAATTTATAAGGCTGGGGCCTAGGGTTACTTATTATGCTAATCAAAAGGGCTAGCACAGGACAAGTATGACCTAGGATCGTCTTCAAAGCGCGACAAATTGAAACTAGGGGGTTTAGAAGCTTTTATGTGTTCAGCTGGGATTGAAAGAGTTGGTTTTGGTTTTGGGTTTTCTTATCCTAATTTAAACTAGACTAAAAATAAAAAGTGCAGGTTACTTTGGGTGTTCGTCAATTAAAGCGATTGTCTACTATAATGTGGTTTAGGAATGGTTAAATATGGAAAGTTCTAATGAGGATTAGTTCGTAAGTTGATGTGAGCTATTCTACAATCCTTCTATCGGGCTGGCGCGGAGGTGTCCACAATCAGACAAATAGAATGTCACGGGGATTGCACAATATATTAAAGTGTACACCGAAAGTTCTCTCAAATGTACACCCACACTATCCAACAGTTAACCTCGAATCCTATTCCCCAATCTCGGTCGTCAGAGATGTCCGAATCATGGCATAGTTTGTTGAATAAACAATCTTATGAACGAGGGTTATCCTCACCGGAATAGGTTGGGCTAACTGGTCTAAACGGTCAGATAATATGTCATCACTTATTCGTACGAGTTATCATCATTACTTGGGGATGCTACAAGGCAGGGGTGGTTTGTGTTACAAATGGAGACCTAGGTAATACGTTTGCTATTCGATTCATAATACAACTACCTTCGGTCGTTCTGACTTCCATACATTTGTACTCCGCCGTAAGCGTTTTCAGTACTATATCAAAGAACAGTCGAATAGGTGCCGTCATATTATTTCACAGTGATTAATGTCGTTTAAATTTTACTATTATGATGATCCTAAGGCAACAATCAAACAAGAACATGCAATAAGACGATCAAGGCGACAGTTTAATTTAGGCATACAAAAGTATTATCTAAGTTGAGGATATTCCGAAAGTTGTCTCAAAAATATCGTCTATATGAATTTATTCTTAATCTACCTCTATTCCCATGTTCCGTGTCTTTTGGATCCTATTTTGGTCTAGAGAACACCGGCCATGCCGAGCTCAATGATTCAATCTAACATAGTATAACTAAGTGACCTGTATCCTATGAGTTAGCTATGTTCATTTTTGGATAAAGTTTTAGTCATAACATGAGTTGGGCAGATAAACGATAAAGATTTAATTCCTACATCCAATTGTAATATAACCCTTCCGCAATCTCACAACATACCTCTTAGTCACATATTTAATACTTTCTAAACGACTATCATAGCAGACAATTGAGTTATTTAGCTAATCATGGCAATTCTAGCATACATATTTAATTTTATTAAAGAAAGGACAAGCATATTAAATATGAAAGATAGATTGACACCTGGAAAGAAGTACAATAACTCGTAGCTAAAATATGCGTCCCGGAGCACCTCCGTACAAATCTTCCTTAGTTAGTTAATTAGCTAGTCTAATTAACTAGGAAGAATAAAAGAAAAGAAAATACAAGTAACCAAATGTGTTGAGGTGTGTTGGTGTATCTAGGTGTGTTGAAGTTCTAAGGTGTGTTGTTCAAATGAGCCCATGCCTCCTATTTATAGAGGAGTTTTGGTGCATTTTAGCCTAAGGAAGCACACATTAGCAAAAGGTGGGAAAGGTAGTGGCACCAGGTACAAAAGGCGAAAAAGGTAGTGGCACCAGGTACGAAAAGTAGGAAAAGGTCTAGCACCGGGTATGAAAAAGGACAAAAAAGTGCAATCCGTGCGAGTGGCGGGCAGCAGCCGGCGGCGGCTAGGTGGCTGCCGGCGGCGGCTGGCTGTCAGCTGCACCAGCGTGCTGCCGGTTGCTTCGTTTCTCGATTCGTGCGTGTTTTCTTCGTTACGCGTCCGTTTACATTGATTCTTTTTGTGTTTGATTCGTAATTCAAAAACGAAGCTTTTAATGAAAAGAAATCCCAAAAATATGTCTTTGAACTATAGATGTGTCGTACGAATCGTTTGGATCTTCCGGAGTGCGTAGATACTTCATTCTTCGTCCGTTTTAGTTGATTCTTCTCCTGTTGGATTCGTAATTTGAAAACGAACATCTTGGGTCAGATAGATGTTGGTGATGGGCTCTTTTTTCTTGAATCCTCGTTTTGATGTCTTGAATCTTCAAACGTGCGTGGAATCTTCGTTTTTTGGCCTTTTTGCTTGATTTTGCTCGTGCAACCTTGTTTTAATCTTCTTAGCATTTTATCAGTGATTTTTGCATTATTTGAGTCCAAATGCTAAGTATTGCTCCAGAATGAGAGAGATATCGGTGGTAAAACGTGACTTTTTACGCGATATCAATCACCCATGCTAGTTGTCCACTCAACTAGGAAATGTCCAAGTGTTTTTTTAGTAATCCGTTTGTAATTTGAAAACAAGTATGGCCCGTTGGTGATGGTTTATAATAATAATCCAAAGTGTTATTATTATATGTATCGTGTATCAGGTTTCATTATTTGTAAGTATTCGACACTTAGTGTGAAAAGTATTTACAAATTCCTCGATGACGGGGGTCGGGGGGCAGCACCCCTAGTAGCGGGGTCCAAGGGGCGGCAGCCCCTGGCGGGGTCCAAGGGGCAGAGCCCCTGGATGGGGTCGAGCACCTGGACTTGAATTTAGGTGAAATCAAGTAATAAAATTTTAGGTCTCGACACTTAGTAAAATCTGTGTTTTCTTGGTTCTGTTTCATGCGACACTACGTGCGACATAAGGCTTGTGTCGCTAGGTGCGACATAGTCTATTGTGTCGCAGATCATATCTGCGATATAAGGGCTTGTGTTGCTAAGTGTGACATCCTCAATTTATGCGACATAAAATGTTGTGTCGCTATATGCGACGGAAATAGGTTTTGTGACATAGTGTTTTGTGTCGCTAAATGCGGCATCCGAAGGGTTTGCGACATAGTCACTTGTGTCGCTATATGCAACATAAGTGGGGGTTTAGCGACATAAGGGCTTGTGTCGCAGGTGGCCTGGAGCGTCTGCGACACAACGAGCTGTTGGCCGGAATTTGAGCCAAAAACATGTTTTCCGGCGACCGTTTGGTCCGATTCTTTTACCCAACCCATATTTGGACATTTCAAGCTTAGACAAACCATAAACATGTAAAAATAAGTGAAATCAATGGGTTTCGGAATTATGTCGGGAACTTACAAGTTTGCACGAGGAGAAACCGAAAAGATGGGAAGGTAGATCGTGATGCGATGGTTCTTTTCTTCCAAACGGGCGATGAAAACCGAGGTCGTTTTGTGGTGTAATTTGGAGGATTATGGTGGTGGTGGTGTGGTTAGTTTTGAGAGAAATTGAAAGAAGGAGAGAGAAAGGGAAGTGAGAAATGAGGGGGAAGGAAAGGAAAGAGGGGGGGAAAAGAAAGGGAAAGGAGGGGGAGTGGGGGGGGGGGGCTGGTGGGGTCCACTGAGTGTGGGCTTCACCAGTTTTTCGTCCCCTTCGATTACCCTCCGTGCGGTGTTCGTTTCCCCAATCGTTTAAACGTGAGATAATCATTTGTGCATTTAAATTTTATGTTTTAAAAATACAAATGTTTTATCAACAATTTGTTGAAGCGTTTTACCAATTACTTAATGATTTGGTTATAAAATATAACTTAACTTTGTTTTGGTTGTTTGCGCGTTTGTTATTTTAACCGCGTAAATGTTGTTAATATGAAATAAATAGAAAATATTATTAAAATAATATTTTGGATATAATAGCGTTATTAAATAATGTTATACTATTTAACAAAGATGTTCACCAACGTCCGTATTTAATTGAACGGAATTACATTCGTTTTAAAGAGCGTACGATTTAATCAAATCATATATTTGTATATATTAATCAATATATATTCCGATACATTAATTAGCCTAACACAGAACTAATTACATGTATTAACAACTGATTAGGTACTAATCACTAGTCCTAAATTGGTGGGTGTTACAATGTTATATTCCATATTCACCTAAGGATTAGTCTCCAATACTATATGTACATGTAATTTTAAATGGGTGATGAGACCATTGAACGTTTTCTGGGTAACATACAATATTTTGTATTGATGAATGGCAGTCTATAGAAGACTGATGTGACTCAAAAAGTCATGTTTTTAAGGACTTATTTTCGCACTTTTTGGACTATTCTCTGATGAAAACATTTCAAAATAATCATTTATCATCAAAAATACCAGGGTAGTCTAAATATAGACGTTGCTACAAAAATCAGTTAAAACATCCAATTTACACGTAAACCAAGGCAAAAATAATCACCTTAAATATTCCGTTCTTAATCATCCTATGAATATAGATCTTAATTCATATTTTATGATTCCATAGGAAAATCCAAGACCGAAAGTGAAAGAATCAAGAGAAACGGGTAAAGAACGAAGAAGATGAGCAGTCTGGAAGTTCGTCGATCGTCATCCGGAATACGCAAAAGTCAAACACCTCCAAAATTGTCAAACTTAGTGCCATTAGAATCGTAATGGAAAAACCAATCCAACGGCGCAAGAATCAAGTAAAACGGACTTAAAAGGAAGAAGATACGGACGAACCAAGCAACCGAGAAGTCAGCGGAAGGCAAATGGAGCACCAACCCTCCCTCCACCCTAGGTACGTATACGGTACCCTAGGTGCCATATACGGTACCGTAGGTACCGATTGCCTCACCATTTGCCTTGTAAATGGTACCCTGGGTGCCATTTAACCCAACCCCACCCCCCCCCCCCCCCCCCCCGTTGTTTGCTCGCCCCGTGTGATACTTTGGTGCTTGTTCTTGGTGCTTAAATACTTGTACCTCAAGACCTATACTTTCCATATAAATACCAACCTCATTTCACACATCTCAAACACCTCTCATTCACAAATCATCTCTCTCTCTCTCTCTACTTTCTCTCTCTAGAATACTTTCTTTAGTTTTGTAGTTAAGTTAGTTAGTTTCTCTCTCTAGTTTCTCTCTATAGAGAACTAGAGAGATATAAGTGGTGGTTAGAGCTATAGAAAAGTTGTAATTGGGTAATCAAGTTGTAGCAAGGTTATTCAAGTCAGACTGTTATAATCCTCAGTATTACTCTTATAATCCGGTGATATTATCTTACTCTCTTACTGTTATAATGTTTACTTTGCATATTATTTCAGTACGATTTATAATTATTGCCATGATGATTATGTAGATTAATATGTGATTGTTTAAATGTAGATGTTAGGATTCGGGATGATGTTAAATTAATATATCTTATATACGATTGGTAGTTGTTATGCTGTGTACATGCTTAAACTTATCCTGGATGTAGACTTAATTAATCACCTTTTTCGGTCTCTCACATGACTGTTGCCTTAGGATAGGATATGATCAACCATAACTATGAAAACACAGTTATCTCCTATTTGTATGAAATTGTGGGATCGCCGTAATACGTCAGAATACTTGGTAGCGTTAGAAATACCACTGGTAGAGTACAAATACGTGGAATCCAAGGAAATGCCAATGGTCTATCTAACCATGGATTACCTGGAAGCAACCCTTCTAGACACGGGTCTAGGTCTTGTCAAACCGTGAAAATTCCGTAGTACACCGTTAAACAACCTCTGGGTTAGAGTACTGTGGAAATGAAGGACACTATACACTGTACACATACCTAGGGATTAACGACCGAAGGAAAAGGAGGGTTTAATCCACAACGAAAGTATTAAAGCTTAACTAGATAAAACACGAGTTAGGAAATGAAATCAAGGATGCCGGTTGTTGTTGCGCTGCGCACCGGTCGTTGGAATTTCTAATGGTGACACAGCACAACGGTGGGTGTTTTTAATTTATAAGGCTGGGGCCTAGGGTTACTTATTATGCTAAAAGGGTTAGCACAGGGCAAGTATGACCTAGGATCGTTCTTCAAAGCACGACAAATTGAAACTAGGGGGTTTAGAAACTTTTATGTGTTCAGCTGGGATTGAAAGAGTTGGTTTTGGTTTTGGATTTTCTTATCCTAATTTAAACTAAACTTAAAATAAAAGGTGGAGGTTACTTCGGGTGTTCGGCAATTAAAGTGATTGTCTACTATGACGTGGTTTAGCAGTGGTTAAATGTGGAAAGTTCTAATGAGGATAAGTTCGTAAGTTGATGTGAGCTATTCTACAATCCTTCCATCGGGCTGACGCGGAGGTGTCCACAATCAGGCAAATGGAATGTCACGGGGATTGCACAATATATTAAAGTATACACCGAAAGTTCTCTAAAATGTACACCCACATTACCCAACAGTTGACCTCGAATCCTATTCCGCAATCTCGGTCGTCAGAGATGCCCGAATCATGGCATAGTTTGTTGAATAAACAATATTATGAACGAGGGTTATCCTCACCGGAATAGGTTGGGCTAACTGGTCTAAACGGTCGGGTAATATGTCATCACTTATTCGTACGAGTTATCATCATTACTTGGGGATGTTACAAGACAGGGATGATTTGTGTCACAAATGGAGACCTAGGTAATACGTTTGCTATTCGATTCATAATACAACTACCTTCGGTCGTTCTGACTTCCATACATTTATACTCCGCCGTAAGCGTTTCCAGTACTATATCAAAGAACAGTCGAATAGGGGCCGTCGTATTACTTCACGAGAATTAATGCCATTTAAATTTTACTATTATGATGATCCTAAGGCAACAATCAAACAAGAACATGCAATAAGACGATCAAGGCGACAGTTTAATTTAAGCATGCAAAAGTATCATCTAAGTTGAGGATATTCCGAAAGTTGTCTCAAAAATATCGTCTACATGAATTTAATCTTAATCTACCTCTACTCCCATGTTCCGTGTCTCTTGGATCCTGTTGTGGTCTAGAGAACACCAGCCATGCTGAGCTCGATGATTCAATCTAACATAGTATAAATAAGTGACTTGTATCCTATGAGTTAGCTAGGTTCATTTTTGGATAAAGTTTTAGTCATAACATGATTTGGGCAGATAAACGATAAAGATTTAATTCCTATATCCATTTATAATATAAACCATCCGCAATCTCAAAACATACCACATAGTCACATATTTAATACTTTTCTAAACGACTATCATAGAAGACAATTGAGTTATTTAGCTAATCATGGCAATTCTAGCATACATATTTAAATTTATTAAAGAAAGGATAAACATATTAAATATGAAAGATAGATTGACACCTGGAAAGAAGTACAATAACTCGTAGCTAAAATATGCGTCCCGGAGCACCTCCGTACAAATCTTCCTTAGCTAGTTAATTAGCTAGCCTAATTAACTAGGAAGAATAAAAGAAAAGAAAATTCAAATATGTTGGTATTTTTGAGTGTTACTTGGTGTTTCCAAGTTCTAAGGTGTGTTGTGTGTGTTTTTTCAAATGAACCCATGCCTCTATTTATAGAGGAGTTTTGGTGCATTTTAGCCAAAGGAAGCACACATTAGCAAAAGGTGGAAAAGGTAGTAGCACCAGGTACAAAAGGCGAAAAAGGTAGTGGCACCAGGTACGAAAAGTAGGAAAAGGTCTAGCACCGGGTACGCAAAAGTACGAAAAAGCGCAATCCGTGCGGGTGACGGGCAGCAGCCAGCGGCTGGCTGCTTGGCGGCGGCGGCTGGCTGCCAGTGGCACCGGCTTGCTGCCGGTTGCTGCGTTCCTCGATTCGTGCGTGTTTTCTTTGTTACACGTCCGTTTGCGTTGATTCTTTTTGCGTTGGATTCGTAATTCAAAAATGAAACTTTTGATGAAAAGAAATCCCAAAAATATGTCTCTGAACTTTAGATGTGTCGTACGAATCATTTGGATCTTCCGGAGTGCGTAGAATCTTCGTTCTTCGTCCGTTTTAGTTGATTCTTCTTCTGTTGGATTCGTAATTTGAAAACGAACATCTTAGGTCAGATAGATGTTGGTGATGGGCTCTTTTCTCTTGAATCCTCGTTCTGATGTCTTGGATCTTCAAACGTGCGTGAAATCTTCGTTTTTCGGCCTTTTTGCCTGATTTTTCTCGTGCAACCTTATTTTGATCTTCTTAGCATTTTATCAATGATTTTTGCATTATTTGAGTCCAAGTGCTAAATATTGCTCCAGAATGAGAGAGATATCGGTGGTAAAAACATGACTTTTTACGCGATATCAAGTATCCCACACTTAGAGTTTTGCTTGTCCTCAAGCAAATCTTCATAAGATTGTGATGAGAGGTGTTTCGTATTCCGCTCTTGGTTCCTGCAAATTTGGTAAAAAGATTTCGGACAAGGTTCCATCCTTTGATGATTTTCCAAACCTTTGGTTCTAACAAGCTTTCTTTTCAATCTTCATAATGTAAGATATACATGACTGGGGCCCTCACAGGTGGTCACTCAATTCATTCAAGTGTATCGGGTTTCCTAATTTCTAATTCACTCAGGGGCCAGTCATGTAGCTTTTCTGTTGTCATAAGCTTGATCGAGAATCAAATCTACAATACTTAAATGGGGACGGTGCTAATCATCCCTAGAGTTCACAAGATGGTGGAAGTGGTGTATATGGATGAAGGGTTTTGTAGGTGATTTATTTGGGGGTTTAGTATAGCCTAAGAGATGTTTATGATGACTTATCTTTGGTGCTTAGTAGTGCTCCTTTCTGGACTTTTCTCCTTGAGAGCCTTCTTTTGCGTCTTTTCCTTTCAAGTTTTCTTTTGATGAACCCTTCCCTTGGCTTTAAATGATCCTTGGGCTTTTAGGTTCCTTTTGACAGCTTTGCTGATTTTTTCTTTTTTTCTTGGAGCTCCTTTTACGGATGGTGTACATCCTTTGGGGAACGCTCCGCGCTTTTGCTGATTTTTCTTTTTCTTGGAGCTCCTTTTACGGATGGTGTACATCCTTTGGGGAACGCTCCTTGCTTTCTTACTGGATTTTCTTTTTCTTGGAGCTCCTTTTACGGATGGTGTACATCCTTTGGGGAACGCTCCGTACTTGTTTGATAATTCTTCTGTCAGCACAGAAACTTAGGCTATGGGCCAAAAGATGAAATAAGGAAGTGAAGTTTTTGAAAAGGCTAAGGCTCAGCATGTTTTCCGCTGAAGGTGAGCACTTGGTTAGGTTTGAAAGTGAGGGTTTAATGAGAGGGTTCTTATCCTAGGGAATGTCGAGGTTTTCTGATTGCACCTTCGTCACGTATGACGCCCATTTTTGTAATCTCGAAATGTATTCTTTGAACAAGTTCTGATCCTAGAGAGCATACATCGGCACACTCACAATTGAAAAGTGAAGCATTAAAGATGAATGCTTTTATATGGCTCAAGATTCCTCACTCATTTTTGGGTAGTTTTGTGTCTAGTCATGCGATCGCTTGTTTTGAAACTTGGTTTGAAAGTTTATCAAAGGGTTTTGCTTGTCATATTCGTTTTACCAAACCTATTGAACTTTTGTTGGCCAGAAATACCTACCCTTTTTGATTTTTGATTTACAAATTTTGAAAATTTTGCTGAAAATGAAAATCTGAGTTTTGCTAAAAAGTTTGATCAAAAGTTGCATTACAGTAGTCAATACTACTGCTATCCCACACTTAAAATAACATTGTCCTTAATGTTCTATTTCTAAGTTAGGTTAATCCCACACTTAGATTTTTGAATACGGGTCAATATTTTCGAAGTCATTCTCTATTTGCGAGTTGTAATCCCACACTTAGAGTTTTACTTAGAATTTTAGCGTGTTAGATTGAGCAAAATAAGGTTAGAAGAGATACTTCCTTGTGCTGTGTGAGTTGCCATTGGATTTTATGGACCAGGCTCAAGTGTGTGAATTTGCTGGAAATGGACCAGGCTCATTAAAAATGAACTTGTTCCACAAATTCTACTTTGAATTCTGCATAGTACACATCCTTCAGAAAACACAAGTGTTAATACAAGTTAATACTAATCATAAAATAACTACTAAAAGCTAATCCGTGTCAGGATAGAGCGACTCCCAATCGGTGAAGTCATCATCCATAAAGATCGTGTTTTCCACGATCGATGTAGGAGATGCTGACTCCTCGATGGTATAGATAGGAGATGTCGTGCCATCCTCTGGATCCTGAATCCAAGCATCTAGGGCAGCAGTCTCCTCCTCCAGTGAGTCCATGAAAGTGGGATGGTCCTGCGCAGTCAATCTCCAAGGTGGGAATAAGTCCCACGGTGGAATATGCGGAGCGGGATCAGGTCCCATCTGAAAGGGGCGCACAGGTGTGGAGGTAAGGCCTAGAGCAGTGTGGATCTCAGAGATGGCGGTGTGCTGGATCTCGAGGGCTCTCAGTATAGACCAAGTGACAGCAGGGTCCGCAGTAGTAACCCCATACTCAAAGGTGGGTACTCTGGAGGTCCCTGCGGTCTTTCCCGCTGGTCGGTGAGATGAAGGTAACATGGTATGGATGGGACGTAATAGGAATGAATCCTGAACGTACACCTCCACCGAGTCTGCCGATATCTCATCCAACCTAGGAGGTGGTGACTGGGATCCTCTGACAGTCCTCATGCTACCACCCGGTGATGAACTCCGGGAATGGTGCATGGCACGCGAGCGTCTCTGACTGGGGGCTCGTGCTCTGTCTGACTGCGAACTCATCCTGCAAAATACAAAAGGTTAATAGTCTAAGATTATTAGTCTTTTGTAAGGTGAGTCACTGCATAAGAATTGGATTAATTTAAACATAACAGTAAAGAAAAATTAATGCTGAAAAGTAAGATAGGCTTGGGGTGCCTCCCAAGAGCGCTTTGTTTATCGAGTCTCGTAGCTTGACTCTTTTATACCTTATTTTAGGGTGGTTCGTAGTTATAGACCTCCTCATTTGAGGGAAAGTCTTCTACGTATTGTTTTAGTCGGTGACCGTTTACCTTGAAATTTCCGTCTGGAGCTTCGAGTTCGATGGCACCATAGGGAAATAGGGAAATACTTTAGAGATTGTGAAGGGTCCGCTCCATCGTGTTTTGAACTTACCGGAAAATTTCTTAAATCGGGAGTTAAAGAGTAGAACTTTATCACCTGGATTGAAGCGTGTGGGGCGGAGCTTTGAATCATGGAGTAACTTGGTTCGTTCCTTAAATTTATAGGAACTTTTGTAAGCTTGATCCCTCAACTCTGCTAGTTCATTTAGCTGCATTCTTCGGTGAGTTCCTGTTATCGTAGGATCTAAACTACAGTTCTTCAGTGCCCAGTAAGCTTTGTATTCTAGTTCAATCGGGAGATGACATGCCTTTCCATACACGAGCCTATAGGGAGTTGTTCCTAATGGCGTTTTATAAGTTGTCCTAAATGCCCATAAAGCATCGTCTAGCTTGTCTACCCATCTTTCCTTGTGTTGACCAATTGTCCGTTCCAAGATCCTTTTTAGTGCACGGTTTGTAATCTCTGCTTGTCCATTCATCTGTGGGTGATAGGCCGTAGAGGTTTTGTGTGTAACCCCATAATGTTGCAATAGTTTCATAAACTGAGTATTGCAAAAGTGCGTCCCTCTATCGCTGATGATTGCTCGAGGTGTTCCAAACCGACAGAATAACTGTTTTAAGAACTTTGTTATGACCCTTGAATCATTTGATGGAAAGGCTTGGGCTTCGGCCCATCTTGATACGTAATCGACAGCTACTAGAATGTATTCTTTTCCGTAAGATTTCGGAAATGGTCCCATGAAGTCTAATCCCCATATGTCAAATATTTCACATGCTTGGATATTCGTTAATGGCATTTCATTATGCGTTGTGATATTTCCAAACCTTTGGCAAATATCGCAACGTTTCACCAAGTATTGTGCGTCTCTGAAAATGGTAGGCCAGTAGAATCCTGAGTCGTAGACTTCCTTTGCTGTTAGATTAGCCGCATGATGTCCTCCGGTGGGTCTGTGATGGCTTTGGTGGAGTATTTGTTCGGCTTCTTTCCCGTCGACACATCTTCTTACTATTTGGTCGGGACAAACCTTGAACAAATATGGATCATCCCAAAAGTAATATTTGACGTCGCGGAAGAACTTTTGTCTTCGCGATGAGATCATTCCTTTTCTTGCGATCCCTCAAACTACAAAATTGGCAATGTCTGCAAACCAAGGATCGTCAGTGAACTGCGAACCTTGTTCTCCTAAACTCATTAACTGCTCTTCTGGAAATCGATCTTTAATATCTCTTTCTGCAAGTTGTTCCATAGACGGATTTTCAAGTCGACTCAAATGATCTGCAGTGACGTTTTCTGCTCCTTTCTTATCTTTTATTTCTATGTCGAATTCTTGTAGGAGTAAAATCCATCGTAACAATCTAGGCTTTGCGTCTTGCTTTTTGAAGAGGTATTTTAGAGCTGAGTGATCCGTATATACTATTGTTTTAGACAATATCAGGTAGGATCTGAATTTGTCAAAGGCAAATACGACGGCTAGCAGCTCTTCTGTGGTTGTATAGTTTTCTTGAGCATCTGTAAGTGTTTTGCTAGCGTAGTAGATTGGGCGAAAGTGATTATCCTTCCTTTGACCCAGAACTGCCCCAACTGCGAAGTCACTAGCATCGCACATGATTTCGAATGGTAGGTTCCAATCTGGAGCAACCATGATTGGTGCATTTGTAAGTTCCTTTTTCAGGTAGTTGAAAGCCTTCATGCAGTTCTCGTCAAACACAAACTTGATGTCTCTTCCTAGAAGGTGGGTGATAGGTCGAGAAATCTTGGAGAAGTCCTTGATAAATCGGCGGTAGAACCCAGCATGTCCTAGAAAGCTTCTAATGGACTTGACGTTGGTTGGTGGTGGAAGTTTGGCGATGGTTTCGACCTTTGCTTTGTCTACTTCAATTCCGGACTTGGATATTCGATGTCCTAAAACTATTCATTCCTTCACCATAAAGTGACATTTTTCCCAATTTAACACGAGGTTTGATTCTTCACACTTGGCGAGCATTCTATCGAGGTTGGACAAACATGATGCGAAGGAGTCTCCAAAGACAGAGAAATCATCCATAAAGACTTCCATGCATTGTTCAATCATGTCGTGGAAAATTGCAACCATGCATCTCTGAAATGGTGCAGGTGCGTTGCATAATCCAAACGGCATTTGTCGGTATGCGAATGTTCCGTAGGGACATGTGAATGTCGTCTTCTCTTGGTCCTTCGGATCGAGCGGGATTTGGAAATACCCAGAAAAACCATTGAGGAAACAGTAGAATTCGTTTCCTGATAATCTTTCGAGCATTTGGTCAATAAACGGAAGCGGGAAATGATCTTTGCGAGTTGCTTCGTTTAATTTCCGATAATCGATGCAGACTCTCCAACCGGTAACCGTCCGAGTTGGTATAAGCTCATTTTCTTTGTTTGTAATGACCGTCATTCCTCCCTTCTTTGGTACTACTTGAACAGGGATAACCCAAGGTGAGTCGGATATTGGGTAGATCAATCCAGCATCTAAGAGTTTGATAACCTCTTGTTTGACCACGTCCTGGATCTTAGGATTTACCCTTCTCTGCCTTTGTATGGATGGTTTGAAATCGTTTTCCATGAGGATCTTGTGTGTGCAATATTTTGGACTGATTCCTTGTATGTCGGAAATCTTCCAAGCAATTGCCTTCTTGTGCGATTTCAGAACATCAATGAGCTGAGCTTTCTCCTCGGGTTTTAACTCTTTTGATATTATCATCGGGAGTTGAGGATGTTCCATGGAGGTAAGCGTACTCAAGGTGAGGTGGTAGTTCTTTTAATTCTAGGTTTGGTGGTTCTTCGATAGACGGCTTCATTCTAGCTATCTCGTCTCTATTCAGTTTTTCATATTCAGCTTGGAATGGTGCTTCGTCTGCCTCAGGTTCAGATGTGGAGATTGATGCTATTTCAACCCACTCGGTTTTATTTGAGAATTCGTCTGTCTTTAGCTTATACTTGTTGACTGATGATAAGGAAACCTCATCATTTTTGGTGATGATGATCCCTCTATTGTCAGTGAATTGGAATTCTTGGAATTGAGCGGATGAAGATTGGTTTATGGTGATTTCAGGGTTTGAAAACGGTAGTGATTCGGGTTGATTGGCTAATTGTAGTTCAAACGACGGTGGCTCAATACTCATTTCTTTGAATGAATCCAAGATCTCTCTGATTGAGGGAAATGGGTTTGGTTCATTGAACATTGGTTTATCTCTCTTTAGCCAAGGTATCGGTGTACCGCATCCTAGTGGAACAGGGATTGTTTTGCCATCGATGTAAGGGGACTTCTTTTCAAACAGCGGAAGTAGTAGTTCGTTGGATGTTGTTGGCGAAGCAATTGCAGAGTGCAGCCCAGGGTCCTCATTACACAGTTTTCGAATGGTGATTATGGTGTTGGGTATCGGATCCTGGCTGGATAGTGCTAGTACTTCGTGAAGATGTTCATCAAAAATATCCTGCATGGTATCACACAAACCAAGGTCCTCTTCCAGAGGTTGCTTCATTAATCGATCGACATTAAAGATGACTTCCTCTTTCCTAACTCTTAATTTTAAAGATTTTTCGTTAACATCAATTACAGCCTTGGCAGTATTTAGGAATGGTCTACCTAGGATGAGCGGGATATGTGTGTCTTCTTCTATGTCCATGACAATAAAGTCCACTGGAAAAACGAACTTATCGACTTTGACCATGACATCTTCAGCAATTCCTCGGGGGAGTTTTACTGATCTGTCAGCTAATTGGATAGTCATACGAGTAGGTAATAGGTCATCTAATCCTAATTTCTTGTAAAGGGAATAGGGCATAAGATTAACACTAGCACCTAGGTCTGCTAAGGCGTTACTAAATTGAATTCCTTGGAGAAAACAGGGTATAGTAAAACGTCCAGTATCGCCTAATTTAGGAGGGAGACCACGTTGTATAATTAATGAACATTCAGCATCCAAGGGTAAACTAACTATTTGCCTAAGTTTTTCTTTGTTTGAAAGGAGTTCTTTAAAGAATTTAGCACACGAGGGCATTTCTACTAAAGCATCTAATAATCTAACATTTAAGTGTAGGCTTTTAAATATTTCCATATATTTACTGAATTGGGCTTCTTACTTTTCCTTTTTAAGTCTGCCAGGATAAGGTATTCTCGTTCGAGGTACATTATCTGGAGTTTTGGCTGGTGATGGGTCAGGTATTGTGACAGGGATGTCGATTGACACATTTTCACTAGGTGTAGGTGTGGGCAAAGAAGTGTTTTCGGGGGTGATATCTGGTGGCGGTGGATCAACTTTGGTCACTTTTCCTCCTCTAGTCACGATTAACAGATCATCACTTGGCGGATGAGTGGTGTCACTCGTGAGTACCGACGTACTTTCCTCAATAAAACTTAAGTTTTTCAAAATGGATTTCATGTTAGAGATTAATTTTTCTGAAATTTTTATCATGGCGTCAATGTTATCTTGAAATCCGGTTACTCTTTTGTTTATAACGTTTTGTTCAAACATAAATTCTGACAAACATTGTTTTGAGGAAGGTAAGTGGTTTGTAGGTGAGGAAACAGCTAAAAGTTGGGTCACAGACTCATTTGGTGTGGGGTTGGTCCAATCAAAGTGTGTTGTCATAATTAATTAAAAAGCGGTTACTAAAATAAAACTAATCCTACGGGCAAAAAGGTAACTTTTGATTGATGTTAATCTTTCAAAAGGATTGCTTAAACATTAAAGTTGCTAAATCCTAAAATCGGTTGCCGACGCTCCCCGGCAGCGGCGCCAAAAACTTGTTGCGCTGCGTACCGGTCGTTGGAATTTCTAATGGTGACACAGCACAACGGTGGGTGTTTTTAATTTATAAGGCTGGGGCCTAGGGTTACTTATTATGCTAAAAGGGTTAGCACAGGGCAAGTATGACCTAGGATCGTTCTTCAAAGCACGACAAATTGAAACTAGGAGGTTTAGAAACTTTTATGTGTTCAGCTGGGATTGAAAGAGTTGGTTTTGGTTTTGGGTTTTCTTATCCTAATTTAAACTAAACTTAAAATAAAAGGTGGAGGTTACTTCGGGTGTTCGTCAATTAAAGCGATTGTCTACTATGACGTGGTTTAGCAGTGGTTAAATGTGGAAAGTTCTAATGAGGATAAGTTCATAAGTTGATGTGAGCTATTCTACAATCCTTCCATCGGGCTGACGCGGAGGTGTCCACAATCAGGCAAATGGAATGTCACGGGGATTGCACAATATATTAAAGTATACACCAAAAGTTCTCTCAAATGTACACCCACATTACCCAACAGTTGACCTCGAATCCTATTCCCCAATCTCGGTCGTCAGAGATGCCCGAATCATGGCATAGTTTGTTGAATAAACAATCTTATGAACGAGGGTTATCCTCACCGGAATAGGTTGGGCTAACTGGTCTAAACGGTCGGGTAATATGTCATCACTTATTCGTACGAGTTATCATCATTACTTGGGGATGTTACAAGACAGGGATGATTTGTGTCACAAATGGAGACCTAGGTAATACGTTTGCTATTCGATTCATAATACAACTACCTTCGGTCATTCTGACTTCCATACATTTGTACTCCGCCGTAAGCGTTTCCAGTACTATATCAAAGAACAGTCGAATAGGGGCCGTCATATTACTTCACGAGAATTAATGCCATTTAAATTTTACTATTATGATGATCCTAAGGTAACAATCAAACAAGAACATGCAATAAGATGATCAAGGCGACAGTTTAATTTAAGCATGCAAAAGTATCATCTAAGTTGAGGATATTCCGAAAGTTATCTCAAAAATATCGTCTACATGAATTTAATCTTAATCTACCTCTACTCCCATGTTCCGTGTCTCTTGGATCCTGTTGTGGTCTAGAGAACACCGGCCATGCTGAGCTCAATGATTCAATCTAACATAGTATAACTAAGTGACCTGTATCCTCTGAGTTAGCTAGGTTCATTTTTGGATAAAGTTTTAGTCATAACATGAGTTGGGCAGATAAACGATAAAGATTTAATTCCTATATCCATTTATAATATAAACCATCCGCAATCTCAAAACATACCACATAGTCGCATATTTAATACTTTTCTAAACGACTATCATAGAAGACAATTGAGTTATTTAGCTAATCATGGCAATTCTAGCATACATGTTTAAATTTATTAAAGAAAGGATAAACATATTAAATATGAAAGATAGATTGACACCTGGAAAGAAGTACAATAACTCGTAGCTAAAATATGCGTCCCGGAGCACCTCCGTACAAATCTTCCTTAGCTAGTTAATTAGCTAGCCTAATTAACTAGGAAGAATAAAAGAAAAGAAAATACAAATATGTTGGTATTTTTGAGTGTTACTTGGTGTTTCCAAGTTCTAAGGTGTGTTGTGTGTGTTTTTTCAAATGAACCCATGCCTCTATTTATAGAGGATTTTTGGTGCATTTTAGCCAAAGGAAGCACATATTAGCAAAAGGTGGAAAAGGTAGTAGCACCAGGTACAAAAGGCGAAAAAGGTAGTGGCACCAGGTACGAAAAGTAGGAAAAGGTCTAGCACCGGGTACGCAAAAGTACGAAAAAGCACAATCCGTGCGGGTGACGGGCAGCAGCCAGCGGTTGGCTGCCAGCCGGCGGCAGCTGGCTGCCTGGCGGCGGCGGCTGGCTGCCAGTGGCACCGGTCTGCTGCCGGTTGCTGCGTTCCTTGATTCGTGCGTGTTTTCTTCGTTACACGTCCGTTTGTATTGATTCTTTTTGCGTTGGATTCGTAATTCAAAAATGAAGCTTTTGATGAAAAGAAATCCCAAAAATATGTCTCTGAACTTTGGATGTGTCGTACGAATTGTTTGGATCTTCCGGAGTGCGTAGAATCTTCGTTCTTCGTCCGTTTTAGTTGATTCTTCTTCCGTTGGATTCGTAATTTGAAAACGAACATCTTGGGTCAGATAGATGTTGGTGATGGGCTCTTTTGTCTTGAATCCTCGTTCTGATGTCTTGGATCTTCAAACGTGCGTGAAATCTTCGTTTTTCGGCCTTTTTGTCTGATTTTTCTCGTGCAACCTTGTTTTGATCTTCTTAGCATTTTATCAATGATTTTTGCATTATTTGAGTCCAAGTGCTAAATATTGCTCCAGAATGAGAGAGATATCGGTGGTAAAAACATGACTTTTTACGCGATATCAGTTGTGTTCCCAGATTCTTAAAACCCCTAAACTCTACTTCACCGATAGTTTAACTTACCCATCATACAACCAGTATTGCTCTGTTAAAATTGGATAGACATAGGTGTTACGAAAAGTCAGTGTTGTAGACTGTTGCCTTATTCCTTAACCCCAATCAGAGGGTTGCTTGGTCTCCAAAAGAGACGGTGAGGTGGGTATGAAGACAGTCCCATATGACCAGAATTAAGATAGCCTTGGATTCGGTGACATATACTTTAGGTTTATACCTAGACGTAGGGTCCTAGTTTACACTGACCATTTAGAAGATTCTTAACTAGAGTAATCACCTCTCATCAATATAATGGATATCATCCCGAAACCCTAATCATGAAAGTTTCAGCAATCACACTCTACCTCCTGCTTATATTCTCGTTTACTTTTCTGTACTATATTTCCTCTCATTAGGTTAAATTAGATTAAGCCAAAACCATACCTGCCTTGTTTCTAAACTCATCTTATTGCCAAAACATCTTTGGTAGGTCCCAATTCAATTCAATTCATTCTGATTTTGGACGACACTCGAGTTATACTTGCCGCCATACCCACAAGGTAGGTAGCTATCATAGTTTGAGCCTCCAAAAATATAAATTTTAAAACTTCACTACTCGCCGCCTCTATTACAGTCGGACCAATGACCAGAGTCAAATCCGACCGATGGATAGGGGCTCGACAAGTTTTTAGCACCGTTACCGGGGATCGGTTTCGACAAGAATTGAATTCTACCTTAGATAATTAGCTTTAGGAGATCCTTCCTTAAGATTATCATTACTTAGGAAGTTAATTGCTTAGTAGTTAGATAACTTATTACTTAAACCGTAGAATATAAAAAACTAGAAAATGAAAAAACCTAATTCTCCTTCAAGCCTTATCTCTCCTCTCAATCAAATGATGACGGATGAGATGACGGCTATGGAAGATGCGGAATCCTTTGACTGTCCAGAGTATGAGTCAAACTCCTCTGACGTTAAAAAGGTCTGTGTTTACCATGAAGTTGAGAACCCAAAAATATCGAGCTTAGACTTTGGTTTTGATGAATCTCAGCAGAAGATTTCAGCTTCTGTTACTATTGCTTTAAGTAGTCAATCCACACATGACCATGAGACTTTATCAATCTTGTCTAGGTATCCACACTTTATTAGACCTACTACTTTACCAGATGATGAACCTTTAGGAATCGAAGTGTTCTTCTATCCACCCATGCCTTGGATGGATTTGAATGAACGTCTTCACTGTTCAGATGAATACTTTGAGTACGATCTCCCAGATATTTTGCGAGCCCACCCCACTACTCTTATACCAAGTGTAGCTGAGGAAGAGTGTCTCTAATATCATGTTGAGACTGAACTTAGGATAGAAACACCAACCCGATTAAACACTGAATCTAGGAATCACCTACCCGAATCAAAGACCAACATTCACTTAGGAAATTCTCATAAGCCCAATCGGAGGATAGATATTTATGCCAACTTTCTGAAATATCTTAAGATATCTGATTTCCCCTTTACATATGAGCAGAGAAAGACCTTCATTGAGATTGATAGAATAATTAGACTTCTTCGTGCTAACCACAGTAGAAAAGATGAGCTATTATTAAAATCAGAGTTAGATCTGTTAATGGATTTACTTGCACCAATTATCCCTCTGTTTCACAACCTAGGATCAATCGTTATGTTGCGGTCCTGATTGACGAGCTTGAATTTGGATAGAAAGAAGCCCTATCAAGTCTCACATGATTCTTACGGATATTCCATTCTTTGTTGATCTTGCTACTTATTTAACTAACGAACTAAGAGCTATTTTTCCTTAATCAACTGAGGAAGCTATGGACTCTGCTTCATTGCAAAAAGGAAACAGATCCATGTCCAGCTAATCCAGTTATTCCTAAAAACCAAATTCCCGTTTACTAGCCAACAGAAGATTAATATCAGAGAACTTTCGCAAGCAGTTCACACTACTTACGGAAACCCTGATTCTTCTGAGGAAATGGAATTTGTGGATTTACTTTCAAAACTGCTCTATAATATGTCTTATCTAGATACAGGATTCAGTGATGGCATTTCAAACAAGAAAAAGGTGAAACAGGAATTTAATTGTTTCGTTGATGCATTATTGCAACTCGATCAAGAAGAGCGAGAATTCTTATTAGCATTTGAATGGTATTACATAAATCAGTCTGATTTAGTTTACTATGTCATCCGAGCTCTCCGAGGTACGTTTATTTCTCGCTATACCTTGTCTCTGTCCAAAGCTTCAACCGTACCCAAAAGTGTCATCTCGGACACTATCAGGTAAAGCAGTTAGTCTGATATGAACGAGCTTTCGTCTTTAACAGAGCGCTCTTGGGAGGCACCCCAAGCTTATCTAAGTTAAAGAATATGAGTTAGTATTAGTTTTAGTTTAAATTAATTTATCATTTTGAAACTTTCGTTTAAAAACCAAGAAAATGTCCTTTAAACTTTAACTCGCGCAATTCGCGTAGGTTCGAACTTTTCGGAAAAATTTAACAAAGTTTTATTTTAAAATTTTGGTAAATTAATTATGATTTGTTTTAAAGTTTAAAGTACAAAAAATATTGTTTTGTTTTTAAATAAACTCGTTTCGTTTAAAAGCAAAGAACTTTTCGTACGCAATTTAAAACACAATATTAATTCGCAAATTTTTTTTATAAAGATTCGTATTTACTTTTGGTTACTTTATTAAAAATCTTAAAACCTTTCGAAAACCAATCTTATGTATCGTATCTTTCGCGTTTTAAATCAAAATGTATTTAACCAAGAGAAGGGGAACCACTACCAAACAAAAGGTCAAAAAGTCAAAATTTTCTCTCCTCCCCCTTCCCCCAAAACCGTCGGCCTCATCCACCACCATCACCAAACCATCATTTTTTCCCCAATTCTGATGATTCAAAGCTTCTAGTTCTTCATTTAATCATCTCTCTTGCATACATAACATCATTTCATCACTTGCAAGGTAATTCCTAACTCAAATCTTTAAATTTCATTAACTTTTTAAAAGTTAGGGTTTCAAATTTAGATCTATAAAATCCATGGTGAAAGCTTGTGTTTTATGGTTCAAAAGTGTTCTTGCATAGTTGCTTAACATGATTACTTGCTTGATTGAGTAGATTACTTGATGATTTGTGATTTTGATTTTCAAGTATTGACTTTAGTGGTCAAAACTTGCTTTATTTGTTGACTTTTAGTAACTAGTAGCTTGTTTTGACTTGTTGTGATTAATTCATGCTTAGTATGATTTGATAAACATGATTACAAGATTGCTAGCTTATTATGAATGATTCTAAGGATTGTTGAAAGTTAAAGTAGGCATGTTGTAAAGTAGGCATTGTGTTAATTAAATGATGGCAAGTCTCTTAGATTTCCAACAAATCTTTAGTTAGATTTTATTCCTTGATTATTTTAATTATCCACCACTTTAATTAATAAAGTGTTGAATATTTCAAATATGACCATCACACGTAAGCTACCGTCATTCATTTATCAAAATCTTTTAATCTTGCAAAAATCGCTAAAAGTAACCGGATAAGTTAACACGTATCTTTAACCATATGGTGTTTGCATGAATAAATTTGTTTATGCTCTTTTATTTGTTTACTAGATATATTTGAGGTAATTACATGGTTTTCCCGAACCTCGTGCTCACTTAGATTAAGTTGCCATAAATGAAAGTAAGAATAGTTGCTATGTATTTGAAATGATGAGTTCACTTGGATTAAATGCTAGTATTATTATTACTTTAGTACCCTTGGAATAGGTTAGACTCTAATGAATGTGAAAAATGTGGATTGAGGATTGGTTAGGCTTTAGGTTTAGTTTTGATAAATTGCGGATATATCTATGTTTTAATGCCTACATTTCCAATTTTTATTTTATGAAAATTATTATGACTTACTCCTCTCATTTTCTTATTATAGATGGATTTATCAAACCCTCCATTGAGGAAGATATCTTCGTCCCCTGAGAATATCGAGGATATAGAGAAATGGATGGGACGATATTTAGGGTCGAATAGTGATATCGCATAAAAAGTAATGTTTTTACTACCGATATCTCTCTCATTCTAGAACGATTCTTGGCATTCTAAACTCAAAAACAATACAAATCAATGATATTATGCCAAGATGGTCAAAACAAGGTTGCACGATAAAAATCAAGCAAAACGGATGAAAAATGAAGATTAAACACACGTTTGAAGATTCGAGGCATCAAAACGAGATTTCAAGACAAAAGTTCCCATCATCAACATCCATCTCATCCAAGATGTTCGTTTTCAAATTACAAATCCAACAGAAGAAGAATCAACAAAAACGGATAAAGAATGAAGATTCTACGCCCGCCAGAAGATCCAAATGATTCGTACGCAATATCTAGAGATAGGAGACGTATTTTTGGGATATCTTTACATCAAAGTCTTCATCTTTGAATTACGAGTCTATCGCAAAAAGTATCAACGTAAACGAACGCATAACGTAGAAGATACGCACGAATTAAGCAACGCAGCCAGCCGCTGCCGGCCACTAGCAGGCCGCCGCTGGCAACCTGGTGGGTGGCGCCGGACACCTGCCCCCCATCTCGTTTCTGCTTTTCCGTCCTTGCGTGTACCCGGTGCGCCCTCTTTCCATGCTTTTTCGTACCTGGTGCGCCACCTTTCGCTACTTTTTCGTACCCGGTGCACCACCTTTCACCCTTTTTCTAATGTGTGTCATGGAATGCTAACATGAGCCACATTTCATCTATAAATATCAGCCCTTAGGCTTCATTTCAAGACACACCTTCCACACCTTTCATATCTTTCTTATTTCTTTCTAGCTTTTATTTTCTTTTTCTTTCTACTTTCTCTCTAAGCTAATTTAATTAATTTAGTGAGAGATAAGTAGGAGATTAATTATGTAGTAGTTAGTTGTAGCTAGCTTAGCAATGTAACGCTTTAGAATATTCGGAAGTAATATAAGCATCATTTTGCTCGCAATAATTACGGGTAATATCTATCCTTTCTTTTATTAATTATTTGTAATGTTCTTGTTTGATGTTTATGATTTATTAACATTAGAAATGTCTATTGCCATGATATGCGAGTAGTTGCTTATATGTTTGTCATGATTTAGATAGTTATAATGAGATGATATTAAATATCGTAAAGAAATATGACGGCCCCTATTCAACTGTTCCCGGATATAGGGCTGGAAACACTTATGCGGAGTACAAACGTATGGAAGTCTGCGAGGACCGAAGGTAGTTATATTACGGATCAATGTTATACATGTGCTAAATGAATTTCTGTTTATAGTTTAATTATAATATTATGAACGAATGATGGCATGTTTGGCCAACCGCTTATGACAAGACTGCCCCAACTTATTCCGGTATGGTAAAACCTATTTATGCGACTATTTATTCAATAGACCATGCCATGATACGGACGTCTCTGACGACCGAGATTGGGGAATAGGATTCGAGGGTAGTCGTTGGCCGATGTGTTCAGTACATTTGGAAGAACTTCCGGTGTATTGTAATTGTTTGTGTTTACTATCCATGTGACATATCTTCTATCTAATTGCGGACAACTCTACGTTAGTTAGTTGATAGGATCGTAAAAACAACTCATTCCAACATAGTTTAAATTTATAAAATGAAACTTATATGAATGGGAATTATTATACTTTGTTATTGTTTAAATATATGACACTAGACCTAATTTATGGAGCACCCTTTCTAGTTATCCACGTGACTACAACTTAGATATTAGGGAGTCATGAACCTTAATTATGGTAAGTAGTTATCTGTACCCATGACGTGCAATAAGTAAGACACAGTGAAACCATTCGTTGTACATATTAGATTTACATTTATGCACTGCTTTTTATTTAATTAGTTTAGAATGCCACTTTCACTGTTAATTACTCCTGAACGCACGTTAGACGTAAGAGGCCATGGAATTACTCTGTAAAATACACTGTTTATTACTGAAAGGTATGGTCTGCATATGAAACACGTTTTGACAAACTGCGAATAATCCAGGGATGTATAACTGTTTAAAAAGGAGAGGTATAGGTCATAAATCAAAGTAATTAGAGCTTAAGAAAAGTATTAACAAGGTCTAGAAAGGAAACTGTTAGTGACTTAGATACATGAACCCCCTAGATCTTACATATTTGGTTCTTTAAACATAGCAAGTTAATAATTAGATACACATTTAGAAGAACGCGAGATAAGCTTAGGTGATAAGAACGGTCGGACCTATGAGACAATACGCTGCTTTATTCATGTACCTCGGTTTTTCAACAAGATAGGTTGCTTATCTTTCAACTAGGTATGTATTGGGAGTTTAGTGTACTGCTTCGATCAGAATCACGATAACCTAGTTCCTAGTGTCATGCCAACGGGAATTTAATTGGTAGGGTTCTAGTGTTTACACCAAAGTCTGTTAATCTATTAATCTGAAAGTGTCCCCATCATAAACACCTTCCCGAAATTATATTATCTCAAGTCATGGTAAACCATGCCTTCCTTATCCTTAGTTGTTCCTTATATGCTAGCTAGCTCATTTTAGGTTTATTGCTTTAGTTGTTTAATTTAGATAAAAACCCAAACAAAACCAACCATCTGAACCCTATCTTAAGGACTTAATTATCCAAACAAGCTCTGTTTCAAATTCGACCGTCTGGAGACGACCCTGATCATTCTTACCATGTACTAGTATCAGGTACTTGTACCTATTACCGGTAGGTAGTTTGGAGGTTTAGGCCCCGAGAAAAATAAATTTTAAAACACCCTGATCGCCCCTCAGACGTTACAACAACACCAACGACACTGACGGCTGGGAGCGCATTAAGTTTTTGGTGCCGCTGTCAGGGATGGTAGTACGATTTGGAGCTTGTTTAGATAAGTTAGTTTTTAAGAGATCCTTTTGACTGGGAATCACCATCCTTATCAGAAGTTACTTTTTTTCCATGTAGTTTAGTGTAGTTAGGATTACCTTAGTATTAGTTTAGATTAAGTTCCCTTCTCACCCCCGACTTTAATTCTGAAACCTTCTTCTTATGCCGTCTTTTCTGATCCCATGGGAAATGTTAACTCAAGGACAACAATTAGATCAAATGCAAAGTCTTATTAATTTAATTGAAAATAGATGTAGGATGTGCGGTAATACCCACTTAGATGAAGAGTGCCAAAGCCAAAGTATGATGTTTTCGGATAACGTAGGGTACTTAGATCCTCAAACACAATATCAATATGACCCCAATGCTGTCCAACCACATCCATAGCAACCTTTTTATCCCCAACCATTCGAAATCTATCCACACTCACCTTACCCTGTATGTGAACCACAACCTTACAAGCTTCCTAACTTGAGAGATGCACCCTTAGCCTGTCTCAGCAATAATGCTGCTTTCTCACCTCCTTCCGACCCACTTGAAGAAATGATTAAAGAACAAGAAGACATACTTAGGAGTTTTACTTATAATGTGTCTAAAATCTTTACTAAACTATCAATACACGCCCAGGAGAGTAGTGAGGAGAGTAGGAATCAAGCTAGAGCCAACTCTAGGATACAGAAAGTTGAGAGACACACACACTCCACATCTATTACACCCGACACAGACTTACATTCTCATAAGTTCGGTTGCAATATCCCTTTAACTCCCACACCAACCCAATCTTCTAAACATTCAATTTCACCTATTCTTAACTTATCAACGTCAAAGATCGACGGAGGGTTTGTTCTAGAATAACTTTCCGAACCACTACAACTCGAAACTTCCGGCCGGAGTGACGAGGATGATGAAGTAGACGAAGAGATCGAGATGGAAAGCCCGAATTTGGAGATTTACATAGAAGACTCAGCTTCACATGGACTGGAGGAATACATACCGACTCTGAGTAGTGAACTCATTCAAACTAATATGGTTGAACACGTCTCACAACCAGTTGTGGTTGACTGTATCCAGAAAATCCCTTTGATTGATTCACTTCCTGATCTAATTGACTTTACTAGTGCCTTAGAGGAGACAGATACCCAAGTATTTGATGATAATGTTGCTATGAGATTGGAGACGCTAATGGACATTGTCCCATCTCCATGCCCAGAGTACAATTTTCTCATCGAACCAAAGACTTTAGGAAACAAGGTGGGTTTTGCGTCAAGAGCACCTTACAAACCATCTCTCCATTACATAATGACGTACACGTCGTGGAGTGATAAGGACCTCTTTGACGAACCCAAACAACCCAAAACGCAAGAGGTAGAAAAAGTCGAGAGCTTTATTTTGCCTCAAGTAAAACAAACCACTCACTTTTCCATGCCTTCTTACCTTATTAGACATACCTTGACCATAATCTGCTTTAATCCCTTAGGTATGTACCAATATATCCGCTTGTGTGTATTGATGGATGCAAGGGAGCCCCGTAGATTTCCCAAGAAATAGGTTTGGAGTCAAGCTAGTGACTCGAACAAAAACAAGCGCTTCTCGGGAGGCAACCCGTGTCTAACATTGGATTATCAGTAGTAGTTAAAGTAGTTTAAGTAGTGAACTAACCCAATAAGTAGAAATGAAACCCTAAAATGAATGTTCCAAGTTTTCTATCTTTATGAACAAAAATGGATGGTTTACGAAATTACTTCGTTAAAAGTCACATTTTTGTCAAACCTTAATACTTCCTACTCCCAGTCATTTGCAATTTATTGCAACATCTATTTTCACCATTTTCTAAAGTTCTTGTTATCCCTTTCACTCACAAAAATGGAAACCTGCTAGGAGTTAGGAGCCTTAGTCATTCTAAACACCCACTGACATGTTTCAAGCATTTAAGGTACTTACATATATTATTGTGAACATACATAAGATATTAATGCTTAATCTGATTTGTATGTCAATATGTGTATTATGCTCGAACTCGTTTAAAAATATGTGCTTTGGATATCTTTATACTTGGCTACCTGATTCAACTGATAATACTGGTATTTCCATGTCTGCTATTTGTGTTGCGGTGAAATTATAGGCAACTAACACTTTTTGTGTTAGATTAAACTAAAAGTCGTACACTTGTTTGTTTCATCTACAAAGCACTCACTTTGATAGGTCCTTCGCAAACCAGTGAATCTATGATTTGGAGAATAATCACTTATTTGTTAGATTATGTTTATTTGATCTACTTGTAACAGACAGGGACTGACGCCTATGGATAAAGAATCTTTAAGGATAATGGAAAGATGACAAGAGGAGCTTACAGTTCATTGAGTATGGGAATCTTTGGAGCATTGCTTTGCAGGGGACAAGAGATGACACTTCTGGGTACGAAGATGATTTCTAGTTGTCTATGACTAGCTCATCAATTTGATCAACTCAATACTCATCATATGTGCCCACAAATTCCAAGTCCTATAGCTAAACCTTGCCACATAATGGAACCCTAAACCATCATCACCATATCCACATCCACCCCTTCACACATACAACCATCACCCTCAGGGACTATTTATACAAAGGAATAGATACGGGAACAATTTGGAAACTGGAGATATCAGTCGATAAAAGAACAACATCAGATTCCTTACATCAGTTGTCAGCAAAAGATCTTGGGTAATAAAGATTCATGGTCATTAGATTCAACACTTTCAGATCATTAGGAGCAGTTGAGTTACAGCAGCGGCTCTTGAAGATTAGGATCTTTGTCCATTAATCTATATCCAACATTTGGGGATTATTGGTCAATTATGCTTGTGTCCGAAGGGTGATATCACTTCATTTTCTACAATCTATCCTTTAGCTCTTAGTTATTTTCGTGAGGAAACTGGTTGAGTGATTGAAGAAAGGTTATACTGCTGGAGCTCAAGTTCAGAATCCATTGGAGATGACACAGTCAACCACTCAGATCCTCAGCTCACAGTCGTATAGACGATAAGGGAGTTCTGCGTTCCTTTCTCTAGTTTATGTATCCGTTTTTGCAAGATTATATCGACCTATATCCCATTCCAAACACTAAGTGTGGGATCCTTGGACTCCACAAAATACTAAGAGATATTTTCCATAATTAGTAGAAATTCTAAGTGTGGGATACTTCGACAAGAGGTACTCAATGCATAGATTCGAACATTAGGGACAATGTTCCTCTAAGTGTGGGATATACGATCTGCAACTGCAAGTTTAACCTCTTGTCCGTAAGTCAAACAATATTTTCATTAAAAGGCTAAAAAAAGAGAAATTTTCAAAAATTTTGGGATTCAAAAGCAACACTTTAGAACCTCTATTTTCCAAAAATGTAAATTACAACAAGAAACGAGTTTTAACAAAGAAACAAAACTGTTTACTTAGAATAAGATATGGACGAAAAGGGTAACACATGGCTAGGCATTGACCAAAACATTCGATTCATGAGGTTTGAGCCTGTGACTAGCATTCATCATCTAAAATGCTTCACTTTTCGTTTCATGTGTGTGCCGATGTATGCATTTGAATTAGAACTTTCTCTTGCAATACATTTCGAGATCTCACCAATGAGTGCCATACATGGAGTAGGTACAATCTATCTTGATAACTTTTAAGGAATCCCAACACCCTCTTACCACCAAACATCCACCCACTCAACATTCACTCTTCACACCCAATCAAAACCTCCTATTAATCATCCCGAACCTACAGAAGTTTCATCTTCCAACAAATTCTCAAAGACACTCTTGATTTCCCAAGACTTTTGCAACCCAATACAATTAGGAATCTTCCAGGCCATAAAATATATCGGTAGGGTCGGCATAGGAAAAGAAAACAAAAGAAAAAAGAAATCAAAAGGATTATGCCAACACAACCAAGAAAAGGGCCAAGAAAAGAAAAATTCCAAAGAAAGGGGAAGAAAAAGGCTAGTAGTCATTTAAAAATATGAGAAATTCCAAAGAAACTCTCTCAAGAAAAGTTTCAAGAAAATACAAGGAAAACCATCACACCTTCTTCAAACCAAACACCCGATTCCTTCCAAGATATCTCGAAAGGTTAGTACCGTCCTCATCAAAAGTGATGGAGAATTGATTCTCGATCAAGCCTATGACGAGAATGCTGCATGACCGGCTATCTGAGTGATTGACACTGGTAAGTAGGAAACCCTAAACACTTGAGTGATTTGAGTGACCCACTTGTGAGGATTGCCTAGTCATGATCATCATATATGTTGCTCGAAGAAGGTATCAAATTCTATAAACCCTTAGTTTCTGGTAAAAACTCTTTCATAACTCTAACTTTAAATTCTTTGGAAATGGTATCTCTAAAAACTAATGTGATTAGAATCCTTCCAGAAGTTTTTTTTTAAGAATGAGTTTTCTTGAGGACAAGCAAAGTTCTAAGTGTGGGATACTTGATATCGCATAAAAAGTCATGTTTTTACTACCGATATCTCTCTCATTCTAGAAAGATTCTTGGCAATTTAAACTCAAAAACAATACAAATCAATGATACTATGCCAAGATGGTCAAAACAAGGTTGCACGATAAAAATCAAGCAAAACGGATGAAAAACAAAGATTCCACACACGTTTGAAGATTCAAGGCATCAAAATGAGATTTCAAGACAAAAGTGCCAATCATCAACATCCATCTTATCCAATATGTTCGTTTTCAAATTACGAATCCAACAGAAGAAAAATCAACAAAAACGGATAAAGAATGAAGATTCTACGCCCACCGGAAGATCCAAATGATTCGTACATAATATCTGGAGATAGGAGATGTATTTTTGGGATATCTTTACATCAAAGTCTTCTTTTTTGAATTATGAATCCAACGAAAGAAGAATCAATGCAAACGGACGCATAACGAAGAAGATACGCACGAATTAAGTAACGCAACGAAAGATGACGGACCGGGACGGGTGGCAGCCAGCCGCCGCCGGCCACCTTGTGGGCGGCGCCGGTCACCTACCCCCCATCTCATTTCTGCTTTTCCGTCCTTACGTGTACCCGATGCGCCACCTTTCCATGCTTTTTCGTACCCGATGCGCCACCTTTCGCTACTAATTCGTACCCGGTGCACCATCTTTCACCCTTTTTCTAATGTGTGCCATGGAATGCAAACATGAGCCACATTTCATCTATAAATAGCAGCCCTTAGGCTTCATTTCAAGACACACCTTTCATATCTTTCTTATTTCTTTCTAGCTTTTATTTTCTTTTTCTCTCTACTTTCTCTCTAAGCTAATGTAATTAATTTAGTGAGAGATAAGTAGGAGATTAATTATGTAGTAGTTAGTAGTAACTAGCTTAGCAATGTAACTCTTTGGAATATTCGGAAGTAATATAAGCATCGTTTTGCTCGCAATAATTATGGGTAATATCTATCCTTTCTTTTATTAATTATTTGTAATGTTCTTGTTTGATGTTTACGATTTATTAACATTAGAAATGTCTATTGCCATGATATGCGAGTAGTTGCTTATATGTTTGCCATGATTTAGATATTTATAATGGGATGATATTAAATATTGTAAAGTAATATGACGGCCCCTATTCGACTGTTCCCGGATATAGTGTTGGAAACGCTTTATGCGGAGTACAAACGTATGGAAGTCTGCGAGGACCGAAGGTAGTTATATTACGGATCAATATTATGAATGTGCTATATGAAATTTCTGTTTATAGTTTAATTATAATATTATGAACGAATGATGGCATGTTTGGACAACCGCTTATGACCAGACTGCCCCAACTTATTCCGGTAGGGTAAAACCTGTTTATGCGACTATTTATTCAATAGACCATGCCATGATACGGACGTCTCTGACTACCGAGATTGGGGAATAGGATTCGAGGGTAGTCGTTGGCCGATGTGTTCAGTACATTTGGGAGAACTTCCAGTGTATTGTAATTGTTTGTGTTTACTATCCATGTGACATATCTTCTATCTAATTGCGGACAACTCTACGTTAGTTAGTTGATAGGATCGTAAAAACAACTCATTCCAACATAGTTTAAATTTATAAAATGAAACTTATATGAATGGGAATTATTATACTTTGTTATTGTTTAAATATATGACACTAGACCTAATTTATGGAGCACCCTTTCTAGTTATCCACGTGACTACAACTTAGATATTAGGGAGTCAGGAGCCTTAATTATGGTAAGTAGTTATCTGTACCCATGACATGCAATAAGTAAGACACAGTGAAACTATTCGTTGTACATATTAGATTTACATTTTTGCATTGCTTTTTATTTAATTAGTTTAGAATGCCACTTTCACTGTTAATTACTCATGAACGCACGTTAGACGTAAGAGGCCGTGGAATTACTCTGTAAAATACACTGTTTATTACTGAAAGGTATGGTCTGCATATGAAACACGTTTTGACAAACTGCGAATAATCCAGGGATGTATAACTGTTTAAAAAGGAGAGGTCTAGGTCATAAATCAAAGTAATTAGAGCTTAAGAAAAGTATTAACAAGGTCTAGAAAGGAAAGTCTTAGTGACTTAGATACATGAACCCCATAGATCTTACATATTTGGTTCTTTAAACATAGCAAGTTAATAATTAGATACACATTTAGAAGAACGCGAGATAAGCTTAGGTGTTAAGAACGGTCAGACCTATGAGACAATACGCTGATTTATTCATGTACCTCGGTTTTTCACCAAGATAGGTTGCTTATCTTTCAACTAGGTAAGTATTGGGAGTTTAGCGTACTGCTCCGATCAGAATCACGATAACCTAGTTCCTAGTGACATGCCAACGGGAATTTAATTGGTAGGGTTCTAGTATTTACACCAAAGTCTGTTAATCTATTAATCTGAAAGTGTCCCCATCATAAACACCTTCCTGAAATTATATTATCTCAAGTCATGGTAAACCACGTCTTCCTTATCCTTAGTTGTTCCTTATATGCTAGCTAGCTCATTTTAGGTTTATTGATTTAGTAGTTTAATTTAGATAAAAACCCAAACAAAACCAACCATCTGAACCCTATCTTAAGGACTTAATTATCCAAACAAGCTCTGTTTCAAATTCGACCGTCTGGAGACGACCCTGATCATCCTTACCACGTACTAGTATCAGGTACTTGTACCTATTACCAGTAGGTAGTTTGGAGGTTTAGGCCCCGAGCAAAATAAATATTAAAACACCCTGATCGCCCCTCAGTCGTTTCAACAACACCAACGACACTGACGACTGGGAGCACATCAAATAGAGTCATCATATGGCAGGATATGAGACGTTTGAGGATTAGAGAAGAGTTAGAGAATTTGATTAGATATGACATAGATGGCGAGGAGCATGCCACGTTCTTCCACTTATTCACTATTGATGAGGCCATTTACCGAGAGGTTGTCACCATGTTTATTATGACCTACGAGTTCCGTGAGAGGTAGGACATCACGGATAAGAAAAAGATTACTATCCGGTACCGTGGGAAGAAGTATCATATGACCGTTGGAGATCTCAAAGTATACCTCGGTCTCTACACCCGATCACAGGTCGATTCTGAGTGGTTCACTAGCAGTTTTCAGTCTATCTCTAGTTTACCAGCACGGGATCACAGAGAGATATGGATGGAGTTAGCAGAGACAAACTTCAGGAGTGGAGTGAAAGCCTCCACAATGACCCGACCAGCTCACCACACTCTCCAAAAGCTCCTTTGTTGCACCATCTTTGGGAAGAGAGACGCTGGAGCTGCTACATCAGAAGAACTTAAGTTTATGGATGTGATCATAAGGAAGAGAAACCTGAATATCGCCTACATCATCGCATATAGGTTGTGGAAAGAGAAGAAAGAGGATAAGCGCCACGCATTTATGGGAGCCATTCTCACTAAATTATTTGTTGGTATGAGGGTCCTCACTGATAGTCACCGTGAGGATTATACCCATAACGCTAGCTCGAAGTCGTTTGACCTAGAATACTTTAAGTTGATTCGGATGGTTGATGAAGGACCAGAGAGACAGTGCTTGTGGTATCACACTCGGCAGCCCATTCCTGGATGCTTCATGACCAGGAAGCATGCGACTACAACGGATAGAGATGTTGGTCCCCAGCCAGAGAGACCAGTAGCATTAGAGACACCTGAGCCAGCACGAGGAGCAGACACACCAGTACTGCCTACACAGGCCGTTGTGCATCACACAGATCCGGTCACTCATCTTACTCAGTATTATCTATTACATGCTTTACAGTTTATCTGTGATCAGCAGGTTCTGACAGCCAGGCATCATTTCCTCCTCCGACTATACCCCTTCTGACACATGACCAGCATCTAGAGGCTGGCACATCATATAGACCAGATTCACTCTACATTGGCACCGATGCATTATTCACTGGTAGCATCGGCCCCTACTTGGATTAGGGCCCCATATTTTCAGATCAGGTTCCTACTGAGAGCACTCTCAAGCAGTTGTACCTTGATATGTTACAGACAGCAGGTGTCACCACTAAGGATATGCTCGCACTTGGTTATGATGATGTGATGGCACTTCCAACGATGATTCTCACGCATATATTGATTCAGAGAGGATTACTCCCTCCAGATGATCAGAGAGTATCCAGTGGGTAGCAGTCTGTCGCAGGACCTACAGCTCAGCCTGATGACATACCAGCAGAGGATCTTCCATTCTAGACTATATATCTTTTGATTTATATTTCATATCACTAACTTTCGTATTGTATTGATTACAATGATCTCTATCTTGCATTTGGTTAAAACTTTTGGAATATGTTGTCTCACACACCGGTCGTTGATTACTAATGGTGATATGAGGCAGCAGTGGGTTTTAAATTTATAAGGTTGGGGCCTAGGGTTACTACTATGCTAATCAAAGGGCTAGCAAAGGACAAGTATGACCTAGGATCGTTCTTCAAATACCAGCAAATTGAAACTAGGGGATTTAGAAACTTTTATGTATTTAACTAGGGATAAAAGAGTTGGTTTTGGTTTTGGGTTTTCTATCCTAAATTAAACTAAACTAAACTAAAAAGTGGTGGTTACTTTAGGAGTTCAGGAATTAAAGTGATTGTCTACTATGAAGTGGCTTAGGAGTTGTTAAAGCTATTACTATAATCCTCATATCGGGATAACGCGGAAGTGTCCACAATCAGGCAAATAGAATGTCACGTGGGTTGCAGAATATATTAAAGCATACACCGAAAGTCCTCTCAAATGTATACCCATATTATCCAACAGTTAATCTCGAATCCTATTCCCCAATCTCAGTCGTCAGAGATGTCCGAATCATGGCATAGTTTTTTGAATAAACAATCTTATGAACGAGGTTTACCCTCACCGGAATAGGTTGGACTAACTGGTCTAGGCGGCCGGTTAATATGTCATCACTTATTCGTACAAATTATCAACATTTCTCAGGTATGCAAGAAAACAAAGATGGTTTGTACTAAAAATGGAAAATTAAGTGATACGTTTGTTATTTGATTCATAATACAACTACCTTCGGTCGTTCTCGACTTCCATACATTTGTACTCCACAGTAAGCGTTTCCAGTACTATAGTCGATACACACTCTCCAACCATTGACGGTTCGTGTTGGAATCAATTCATTGTTTTCGTTAGCGATGACCGTCATGCCTCCTTTCTTCAGGGCAACTTGAACTGGGCTAACCCATGGGGAATCAGAGATAGGGTAAATCAGACCAGCATCCAGAAGTTTGATAACCTCCTTTTTCACCACGTCTTGAATCTTCGGGTTGACTCTCCTTTGCCTTTGAACTGATGGTCTGAAGTCGTTTTCCATTAAGATTTTGTGCGTGCAGTAGTTTGGACTAATCCCTTGTATGTCAGAGATCTTCCAAGCAATCGTCTTCTTGTGTGACTTTAGAACCTGTACCAGCCTTGTTTTTTCTTCGGGCTTCAATTCTTTAGATATGATAACTGGTAAGTGCGAAGTGCCTTCAAGAAAAGCATATTCAAGGTGTGGGGGAAGTTCCTTTAGTTCCAATTCGGGTGGTTCTTCGGTAGAGGGTTTCATCGTAGCAATTTTGTCTCTTTTGAGCTCGTCATATGTTGTTTGATAGTCTGACTCCATTGCAAGTGATTCCGGAATATCAACTGATGCTATCTCAACCCATTCTGTATTGTTGGACAGCTCATCTTTTCTCAGCTCATATTTTACTCGGGAAGATTGAGAGATTGCATTTTCTTCAGTGATCATTTCTTTTTCTTTGTCAGTTGTTGCAAATCTCTGGAATTGAGCTGATGAAGACTCGCTGATGGTGATTTCTGGATTAAGATTTTCACAACCTTCAGATAGTTGCGAGGCAGGTGTTTTAAGCATTGACTCCATGTCTTCAAGAGTCTTCATGTCGCACCCCCAAATTATGATGCGGAAGCGGGTCGGTTCGGGGCGCGACTAATCAAATATCTAGCACACAAGGCATACAATGAACGACTCTATATGCGTTGTTTTACAAAATACATTGATATTATAAAAGTTTTACACTGTTATAATATAGTTTACAAAAGCTCTTGAGCCAAATGGTAGATATTCTATGGCATAACTAAATTATACAAAATATAGTAATGCATGACAATCTCTTGATGTCTGAATGCAACTCGAGCTAATGGGCATCCTGAGTGAGCAGACCTACTGCTGCTGTGAACCTGAGAATACACGCTAAAATGGTCAGCTAAAAGCTGGTGAGCTCACAGGTTTAATGATAAAGTGTACTGTATGAACCACAAGATTTAAGTATGAATATTTGTAATTAAACAAATAAGTAATTGATAAATGATGTATATAACTGTCATGAGCACATAGTCTGAGCTTAATTGAGGTGTCAGGATCACAATTAAGTGCCTGAGCGAGGGTGCCTCTATGCATGTGCCTAATCAACACACGTATGAACAAATGATAATGCGTCCGTTTGACCAGTCAGTGCGTGCTGACCCGGACGGGGATTGTCAGTCCCATATGGTACACCCAAACGGCTCTAGAAACTGCAAAGTGGGCTTACGGTTATTGAAAAGTTCATAACAGGTCTTATTCTTTTTCTTAACCGTGAGCACACGATTCAGAACGTAACAAGCAGTACTCACTGCTTCTGCCCAAAATATGATAGGAAGCATAGAATCGGCCCTGATAGTCTTTCGAGCATCTGATCAATGAATGGTAGAGGGAAATGATCTTTGCGTGTAGAACAGTCGAATAGGGGCCGTCATATTATTTCACAATAATTAATGTTGTTTGTATTTTACTATAGAGATGTAGAAAGTGATAAGTTATTTTATATCTAAGAGAAATGACACTTAGTAAAAATCCTTGTTTTCAAGTTTTTTTTGAAGGTGTTCCACGAAATGAAAAGTCAAAAGTGCAAACCCAATATCTGTACTTACACTGCTTTGATAAATGCATTTGCTAGAGAAGGTCTCTGTGAGAAAGCAGAAGAGATATTTGAGCAGCTGCAGGAAGCTGGAATTGAGCCCGATGATTATGCTTATAATGCACTCATGGAAGCATACAGGTCTTTTCAGAAGCACCATATCTAGGTTTTTTGTTGCATCTAAAAAATTAAGGAGAATTCCAATTTAGTAAAAGTATGGTTGTTTAAAATATGACGGTGTCAGTCTAATTGCAAATATTTCTTTGACGAGTTTCTTGGTAATTGAATTCCCAACCATCAACATTATATAATCAGTGGGTTAAATTTAAGGATAGGTAGGTTAAAAAATCTTGGGGGATCTCTATGTGAATGTGGATTTAGAGAAACATAGGCCAGTAGGAAATGGTATTTTCAAACGAAACTAACTATTTAATTTAATGAAAATTATAATCATTCTTGATAAAACAACTAATACAAATGTCTTATGTTTTTCTACCAGCCGGGCAGGTTTTCCTTATGGTGCTGCCGAAATATTTTCGCTTATGCAACATATGGGTTGTGAACCTGATAGAGCGTCATTTAACATCATGGTCGATGCTTATGGAAGATCAGGTCTTCATGAAGGTAAATTTACGCTAAGCTGCTAACTGTATCATTATTTTTGTTCAGACATTTATTAAGAATAGTGTTCTCTTTTGCTAATAATGGAGTACATGTTTTACTTTGTCTATTTCACTTCATTTATGATATGATGCTAGAATGCATACGTTAAACTAATTTTATTCTCGATTTTTTATTATTGCCTTAGATGCTCGATTAATATTTGAGGAGATGAAGCGTTTAGGAATTGAACCAACTATGAAATCACATATGGTTCTTCTATCAGCCTACTCCAAAGTTGGTAATGTGTCAAAATGTGAAGAACTAGTGAGCCAAATGCACAAATCAGGGCTCGAACCAGACACATTTGTGCTCAACACTATGCTAAACGTTTATGGGCGAATGGGTCATTTCAAAAAAATGGAAGAAGTGTTGGCAGTTATGGAAAACAGACCGTATGTACCAGATATCAGCACGTACAACATCTTGATAAATATGTATGGGCGTGCAGGCTATTTTGAACCAATGGAAGAAATTTTCCAAGGGCTGCCAACCAAGAATTTGCAAAGGGACGTGGTGACGTGGACTTCTCGTCTTGGAGCGTATTCTAAGAAAAAACAATACACAAGATGTTTAGAAATATTTGAAGAAATGATTAGTGATGGATGTTACCCTGATGGAGGAACTGCAAGAGTACTTCTTTCGGCTTGTTCTACCAAGGAACAAGTTGAACAAGTCTCTTTAGTACTTAGAACAATGCACAAAGATATGAAAACCGAGCTGCGAGTTTGATGGTTCCAGTTGGTCCAATACACAGAAAACCATACAGCTTCGAACCAACTTTTCAGCCATGAAAAGTTGAGACACACTCATCGAGTCCACAAGAGCCAAGAAGGTATGAACTTGGTTCAATTCAGATTCTATTTTTATTGTTATATATCAGATTACCAAAAAGGGTCATTGATCTGTATATTTGTAGAGACGAACCCTATTAACAGAAGGGACTTGAACATTCGTAAACCTGTTCATATTTGATTCAATACATTGAAAAACCATGATACAAAAAGTAGATCATTTCATATTAAAAAGTCGATCATAGTAAATATTACAATCCCAAATTCAATTCAATCAACACACTACATACAGAGATAGAGATAGAGATAGAGATAGATATAGATATATGCTTTATTTATTTATTATATATTTTTTGAGATGATATCTGTTCTTCATTGTGGAAGCTTGTTTAGCTTGTTGTACGCATAGTCTACGTACTTCTTTGTCTTGTATTTTGGTGGATTGTCTTTGTTGATGAGCTTTTGAATTGGTCCAACCTCAAACTCTTGTGGTGGCTCTAAAAATATTGGCCAAGACATTCTTGTTTTCTCCTTATTCACTGTTGTTCTGTGATACACACTCTTGTACTTCCCATTACTCAATATCTGGCAACAAAATAACATTTTTTTCTTATCTACATTGGCTTTTAACATTGTGTAAACAAAGGTCATGACAAGCAAAGTTTCCTTAGCATCACAAACATATTTCGTGAAAAAACCATCGATACAATAGCACAAAAATTGTGTCAATATAACAGTCAACGTATACTGCCAGTAATTTGAGAATCAGAGAGCGAGATGAATATGAAAAGTCATAAAATATGCAACAATTTCAGTTTATTGACACATAGTAACCTTCTTGAAAAGTAAGGAAACCATACTAAAAGTTTGGAGGTTTTTATAAACATAATTGTTTTTCAGGGTTCATGGTTGAATCTTCTTCACAATAAATTTTACTTACAATATAATGTACATACAACTACTGACATGAACCCACATTGATAAACTCCTTGTAAAAAGCTACATGCAATGGGCCAAATGTCTTAATGTATATTAACTTTTCAAAAACTTTATTATGTGTAGCAAATTTTCTTTCGATTAAATGTTTATTATATGTAAGTTGTTGACGTGCACAAGCGTAGCCACGTACTCTAGACATAAGCAGGTCAAGGACCACCTAAACTTTCTACGTTTTGGTACTAAATATGTAGAGTTTAGTAATACTGCTAGTCAGACTCTTGGCTGTGCTATGCATAGTCCTCGAACCCTCAGAAAATAATAAACGTTAAATTGTAAATTGATCTTTGAAGGGTTCATATTTAATATCTTTTATTACATGAAGGTATGTAATGTGACGTGTATATATTAGCCTATATATGACGTGATAAATACAACATCTAACTTATTCCATACACCACACATACACAACATATAAAGCTCACGGTACAACTATATAATAACATATATTTGGTGTATGAAACTATAACTCATTTATTTGATATATTTATCACCTCTCAGCTTATAACGAAGTATATACATTAGCTTATATAGACTCTTGTCGCCTTGCATAAAACATTTTTAAAAATTCAATTTATATATCAATTGAAGTGGTAAAACGTTACTTAACTTACGTTCTTATATTTGTTTTACATGGGCTATATTACTAAAATGGAACATTTTCATGACAATCATGCTTGATGGAGTTCTACGTATCGAATTTATATATAGATTGAAATGACAAATAAAACGTAATTAAGCTTAAGCCTCTTTTCGTTGTTTAACATGAGCTTTATTGTATTATAATACTATAATAGAGATTATAGTTGATAATTTGTTGCTTTTTAATGTAAAAAATAAGTATACCCAATATTTTTGGCCTTTCTTATAATATGATGATAATATGGTGCAAAGTATCAATTTTAAAGCTAAAAAGGAGATCTATGGCTTTCCTTATATTTATAAGGTAAGATATAATATAGTATTAATGAAATGATACTCCCTCCGTCCCATCACAAGTGTCCACGTTACTATTTTGGGTTGTCCAAAATAAGTGTCCAATTTCATGTTTCAACCCATCGAAAGAGACTTTAGTTGGTAGATATGTTATATAATTGGTGAAAAGTATAGTTAGTGATACTTAAAACTATGTGCAAAGTCAAAGTTGACACTTTAGTTGGGACGGAGGAAGTATCATATTTAATTGTATACATTACAAAAATGTGATTTTTTTTAATAAATTTTTGACTTGTTATCTTTTTTTACCTTACTAATTAAATGTATTATTTTTGTAAGAGTTGACATATGGTATATTCTTAGATACTTATGTGCCATGTTTTGAGCAAAGTTGATCTTTCTTATTGTATACATTACAAAAATGTGATTTTTTTTAATAAATTTTTGACTTTTTATCTTTTTTTACCTTACTAATTAAATGTATTATTTTTGTAAGAGTTGACATGTGGTATATTCTTAGATACTTATGTGCCATGTTTTGAGCAAAGTTGATCTTTCTTATAGTATAATGATAATGATATTTTTTAAAAACATATTGTTGGGCCACTCTAATTCGAAAATTAATGGCTCACCCTATGTTAAGTTTAAAATCAATAAGAGATTGGCAGCCGATCCAATTGAATTCTTGTCTACGGATAACTAATATTGTGTTGACACTTAACAATCCTTGATAAATTATAGTATTTGAACTATTTTCATTTTACTAACTTGTCACAAAACTATTTAGTAGATTATTCTTGGTAAGTTATTTTTCTTTTTTACACTATCATATTTTTCCGACCATTATATATCATTGTTTGTTTTAGTTTGCCTCACCCAATATGAAATTTCTAGCTACGCCACGTTGACGTGGGACTTTGTATGAATGACATGTGTAAGTTTATACGAATGACACACCAATCAAATTACATATAATTAGCAATAATAAAAAAATGGATTCACACAACGAAGATTTTGAAAGTTCATACACACAACAAAGATTTTGCCATAGTTTATTACATTTTCAAACACTTAGCCTATATGCAATTTTAAGATAAAAATTGTTCATGTCACATGTAAAGTCACACATTATAAAAATTGTCAAAATAGTTCTTTATTGCCAATAGCTCAATATATACCTTATAACGCGTTTAGTTTAAGAAAAAATATATTATTCGCTTTTATATAGTTTAGGGTCCCTTAAAAACTAATGACAGTTAACAAAATACGTCCAAAAAAAAGGATATAGTTTTCATTTTTAAAAGTATAAGACGTCCAAAACCATAAATCATAGCTTTCACATGTTTTATTAAAAAAAAAAAAAATAGAAATTACACTTGTCTTTGAAAACCTTTTCAAAAAATACCAACTTATATAGTCCATATATAAGAAAATTATCTAGAAACAAGAGAGTTTTTATCTCCGTAACTAAATGCATCCATGATGACTCTTTTAGTAACTCTTTTAACTTCACTGGAACATCTAAGTACAATTATAATAATTACTATGTTGGTAATATGCAGTGAATATGCTCTTTATAGGTACGACTTTGATATCAAAAATGAGATATAAAATAGTAAGCAAAATGAAATGAAATAGTTAGTTTGTTTACCTCAATTTGGTCACCAATGTGGATGATGAGAGCATTAGGGATATAAGAAACATCATACCAATGATCATCTTTGAAAACTTGTAGACCTTGAACTTCATTTGGAACAAGTATAGTGATGGAAGACATATCGGTATGAGGTACGACCCCTAGAGCAAGTTCGGGGCATGGGCATGGAGGGTAGTAGTTTATTTTCAGCAAATAAACCAACTCGTCGCCACCAGATCCTTGTTTCAGTTCATTTGCTTCTAGTCCAAGACCTTCTGATAACAATGCAAACAACCTGTTTGCCACTGGTATCAAACTTTGCGTGTATTCCTCGTTTATTTCTCTGAATGATTTCATATGTAAAATAATTTAGAGGTAGCTAGAGAACGATTAAGTAAAACAATCAAGTGAGTGATAAGTGAACGATTTAGTAAAACGCTAATAGCTATACTCTGTATTTGATATGATGAGTATGCTAAAAAAGTTGCGAGTTATCAACAATCTTGGGTTTTATTTCAATCACTTGAACCATTGTTTACAATTGACAAGTGATAAAAGGTTACCAAAAAAATACCTCATGTCCTAACTAATACGGAGTAGATGTTATCATATGATTTTATTTTATTTTCCGTTTTTAAATATTATCACAAGAAACTATTAGTTTCACTTTACGTACACACAACTCATAATTTTTGTTCTCATTATATGGTACTTTATGGTTTAGCAAACTCTTTATAGATTTTAAGAACTTTAATCATATTTCACTTAGTAACATTAAGATGTAAGTAAATCAAATCAAACATGGTGATTTATACATTATTCCTTTTAAGGAGATAATATGTGTCATTAGTGACACAACTGACATGTGCACCAATGAGACGTTTCTAAAATTACATTTTTAACCTAACACTTTTTAACATATACATAATTAGTCCTTGGTTACAGCTTAACATCGTGAAAGTTTTTGTTACTATTAACGACACTTGAGATTGTCTTTATTTTTAGGAATTTGCTTAAATAATGTCTTGTATTCATAGTGTGTTTCAAACTATTCGGACGTATATTGTATTTAAGAAACTTGTTATTTATTGTCATTGTATGTATGTTGGTAACGTGATATCAGCAGGGCCCTTTCCTAGTGGGCCATATGAGCGATGGCCCAGGGCATCAGGAAGTTAGGGGCAACAGGCCTCAAGCCCAATTTATATGTTAGGGTAGCTCTTCATTTAATTAATAAAGTTTAGGCTCAAGTTTTACAACATGTTTAAGTTTGCAATTTTAGCCCAACTACACTTTCAAACCCAATAAAAGAAACATTTGGCAGATTTGTATGTGTACGAAAATAATTAAGCGGCCAGATTTTTTTGAAGCGTCAAAGTCGAACAGTCGGACACTCGAAGTTCAGAACTAGCATCTCTCAACTGATTAATCTTCATCTTTTTTTCTCTTCATCCTTGTAATCAGGTTCTATTTTTCCGTAATTCCATTGTATTTTTCAAATATTCTATATTGTTTAGTTAGTCTAGAATGTTTCCTCGTTAACAACCATCAGGGCCCAAAATAGGAAAAGAAAGAAAAGCAAAAAAGAACTTACTGAAAATTTAAGAGGATCTTTAAATAGGTTTTTGATTAGACAAGAAAGTAAAACAAATAATAATGATAAAGAAATTAATGAAGATAATGATAACCCTACGACTACCAACAACGAAGAAACTCCTATAAATACTGAAAATCAAGAATATAATGAGGCTAATGTTACTGAAAATGATGAAAGGCCGGTTGAATATAATGATGAAGAACCTAATGTTAATGATAACGAAGAACATGATGTTAATGACAATGAAAATAATAGAAGTCATATTGAAAAAGATAAGGAAAATCCTAATTTTTTTGATTCTGATAAAGTTAATTACAATATTTTTGATGTGAGATGTTAGGATGGTTTGGATTCAAAGATGAAAGACTTACTTGTAAGCAAAGATTCTATTAGAGAAGATAATTTAAACTATCTAAAAGATGGAATAGGTAGATATTTCTCTTGTGAATATTATATACATAAGCTACGAAACGGCGATACTATTGATAGAAAATGGTTGATATACTCGAAAGAGCTTGATAAAGTATTTTGTTTTTGGTGTAAGTTATTTAAAACTGCTAGATCAAAAAGTCAATTAGCAAGTGAAGAAAAAATGATTGGAAACATCTTTGTGATACTTTAAACTTGCATGAAAATAGTTCTGACCATATGATTAACTTGAGAACATGGTCTGAGTTGTGGCTAAGGTTAAATATGAATCAAGCAATGTTGGGTTTTATTTGGGTTTTCCAAATATGAGGAAGAGCTAGAGCTCAACAAATTAGGTCCAATACAAGATCCATTTAGTCTTGTATGCTAGGGTTTTTATAATGGAGTATTTGTAGCCACTTTTACACAAGAGAAAAAAGAAAAAGAGTGAGAAACATAATTCTCGCTTTTGTGCACAGCAGGCCGGAAAACTGACGATACCCGGAGATTGAACCATCGGATCGTTCTCATTTTTGGACAATGTCTTCCTGACACCTGGGCCAACATTTTGACTGTTCAGTTTTTCATTCTGAGCTCTGGAAGTCGAGTTATATCTGCTGGAACAGAGGGAAGAATTTTGGTGAAGTTATTCCTCTTTTGTCTTTAGATTAATTACATACTTGTTGATGTTATTGTTCAAGAGTATGATGATTATTGTATACCTCTAGTGTATCTAGAGAAGACTCGTTGTATTGCTCTCTTATTGGTATTAGTGGATTTTAAGTGGCCTACGGGTCCCGTGATTTTTACTCTTGCCTTGAGAGGTTTTCCACGCAAAAAGGTTTGTGTTCTTGGTGTGTTCTTGCATATTATTTATTTATGTTGATTGATGGATAATTTAGATTTAATTTAGTGTATCCTAATTGTTTGCATCCTCATTGGTTCATATGGGTCGGGAAAGTGTTGTCTAACGAGGGTTTAATTTTGCAATTGTGTTTACCGTTGTGACATATTTCCCATCAAATTGGTATCAGAGCTTTGTTTATTGGATTTGACTTGTGTGAACGATGGAAGCTAATACAAATAGGATGATAAATTTAAATGATTCTAATTATCATGTTTGGAAAGGCAAGATGGAGGATCTTCTATATGTAAATGATTAATATTTGCCTGTTTTTGCTACCGATAAACCTGAGGGTAAATCAGATGCAGAGTAGACTATTTTGCATAGACAGGTCTGTGGTTATATTCGGCAGTGGGTAGATGATAATGTTTTGAACCATATTAGTGAGGAGATGCATGCTCGTACTTTATGGAACAAGCTTGAACAGTTATATGCTCGAAAGACCGGTAACAACAAGTTGTTCTTGATTAAGCAGATGATGGGTTTGAAGTACACTGATGGGACTCCTATTTCAGATCACTTAAATGCATTTCAAGGTATTATAAATCAGCTTGTAGGAATGGTATCAAGTTTGAGGATGAGATCCAAGGTTTATGGCTACTTGGTACATTACCGGATTCTTGGGAGACTTTTAGGACATCTTTGTCCAACTCCACACCGGATGGTATTATCATCATGGAATTGGCTAAGAGCAATATTTTGAATGAAGAGATGAGAAGAAAGTCACAGGGTTCCTCTTCACAGTCAGATATCTTCGTCACAGAAACGCGGGGGAGAAGTCAAAGTAGAGGTCCGAGTAATATAGGTAATCACCGTAGTAGTTCCAGCAAAGGTAAGTTTGCCGATGTTGATTGTTATCATTGCGGTGAAAAAAGGGCACACAAAATGGTACTGTAGACAGTTGAAGAAAGAGAAAAGAAAGACTAATCAAAAAAACAAACAGAAGAAAAATGATGGTGGTAATGATAAGGTTGAAGTTAACACTTTCACTGATGAGTTCTTTGTTTGTTTTGATTATGATATGATTAATATTGCTCACGATGACACGAGTTGGATTGTTGATAGTGGTGCTACATGTCATGTTGCAACATGTAGAGATTTCTACTCATCTTATACTCCAGGTAGTTATGGATACGTTAGGATGGGTACTGCCGGGTTATCAAAGGTCGTTGGTATTGGAGTGGTCTGCTTGAAGTTTGATACTGGGATGGAGCTGATTTTAAATAATGTAAAACATGTCCCGGATATGAGACTTAATGTTATTTCTGCAGGCATTCTTGATGACGATGGTTACAATAGCGGTTTTGGTAATGGTATGTGGAAACTGACTCTTGGTTCTATGATCGTGGGAAGAGGTAAGAAAGACTCAAGATTATACATCACACATCCGAAGATCTTCAAGAACATTGTTAATGTGGTGGAGAATGCTGACACGACTCATTTGTGGCATAAGAGACTTGGCCACATGAGTGAAAAAGGGATGTCTATCCTGTTGAAGAAGAATGTGTTATCCAGTATGCGTGATATTAATTTGAGTAAGTGTTCTCACTGTCTGGAAGGGAAGCAAACGAGAGCTCTCTTTAAGAGCCATTCTCCTTTTCGAATGGAGAATATACTTGATCTAGTGCACTCCGATGTTTGTGGGCCTATGAAAACTAGGACACTTGGTGGGTGTTCCTATTTTAATTACATTCATCGATGATCATTCCAGAAAGGTGTGGGTTTATACCTTGAAGTCAAAGGATCAAGTATTTGATGTGTTTAAGTAGTTTCATGTCTCGGTTAAGAGACAAACTGGGAAGAAGCTCAAGTGTATTCGGATTGATAATGGCGGTAAATACATTGGGAAATTTTATGCTTACTGTAAAGAGAAGGGTATTCGGCACCAAAAGACTCCACCAAAGACATCGCAGTTGAATGGATTAGCAGAGCGGATGAACAGAACATTAGTTGAGAGAGTCAGATGTTTGCTTTCACATGCAGGGTTGTCGGGTTCCTTTTGGGGTGAGGCTTTGAATATGGCGGTACACATTATTAATCTAACCCCTTGTGTTCCTTTGCATTTTGATGTTCCTGACAAGGTTTGGAGCGGTAAAGATGTTTCTTACCTTCACTTACGAGTCTTTGGATGTAAGGCTTTTGTGCATGTTCCCAAAGATGATAGGTCAAAGCTTGATATGAAGACTAAGCCATGCGTGTTCACCGGTTATGGCCAAGATGAGTTTGGGTTCAGGTTATATAATCCAGTTCAGAAGAAACTTGTATGAAGCCGACATGTTGTGTTTGTTGAAGATCAGACTTTAAAAGATGTTGGGAAGACAGAGACAGAGACAGTTCCTCAACATAGTGATGATCTTAACTGATTTGGATCCAGTTCCTCCACAACATGTTGATTCACAGTTTGGAGATGATAATAATGAACATGGTACTGATAATGTTGCTGCTCATGAGCAACCAGAGATAGATGAAGACGTTCATCCAGAGTTACCGGTACCCGATGTGCCACCATTTGTCCCACTTAGGCGGTCTACTCGAGATCGTCATCCTTCTACTAAATATTCTGCTAATAAGTATGTTTTACTTGTAGATGGGGGAGAGCCCGAGTGTTATGCAGAAGCTATGGAAGATGAACATAAGAAAGAGTGAATTGAAGCTATGCAAGATGAGATGAATTCCTTGCATGAGAACAATACTTATAAATTGGTGAAGTTGCCTAGAGGCAAGGGAGCTTTGAAGAACAAGTGGGTTTATAAGGTGAAGACAGAAGAGCATACTTCTCTACCCAGGTACAAAGCTAGATTAGTTGTTAAAGGATTCAGTCAGAAAAAGGGTATTGAATTTGATGAGATTTTCTCTCTGGTCGTGAAGATGGAATCTATTCGAGTGGTTCTTGGTTTGGCTGCTAGCCTTGATCTTGAGGTTGAGAAAATGGATGTCAAGACAGCTTTCCTTCACGGTGATTTGGATAAGGAAATCTACATGGAGCAACCTGAAGGTTTTCGGGTTAAGAGTAAAAAAAATTATGTGTGTAGACTTCAGAAAAGTCTATATGGGTTGAAGCAAGCACCGAGACAGTGGTATAAGAAATTTGAATCAGTTATGGGAAAGAAAGGCTACCGAAAGACGACTTCAGATCATTGTGTTTTCTTTCAGAGGTTTGGTGATAATGATTTCATTATATTGTTGCTATATGTTGATGATATGCTGATTGTTGGCAAGAATATTGATAGAATTGCGCAGTTGAAGCGAGAATTTGCTATGAAAGATTTGAGGCCAGCAAAACAGATCCTTGGCATTCCGATTTCTAGACATAGAGGTGCCAAGATGTTACATATATCACAAGAGCAATACATTGAAAAAGTGCTTAGTATATTTAACATGGATAAAGCTAAAGTAGTTAGTTCCCCTCTTACTACCAACTTCAAGCTAATAGATAGAGATTGCCCTTCTTCGGAGAAGGATGTTGAAGAGATGGATAGAGTTTCATATGCCTCAGCAGTTGGAAGCTTGATGTATACTATGGTATGTACAAGGCCAGATATAGCTCATGCAGTAGGTGTTGTTAGTCAGTTTATGTCAAATCCGGGTAAGAAGCATTGGGAAGCAGTTAATTGGATCTTGAGATACTTACGAGGTCTTTCAAATTGGGTATAAAATTTGGAAAGGGGAAACCGATGCTTGTTGGTTATACAGACTTTGATATGGCAGGAAACAAAGATAACATAAAATCCATTTCTGGATATTTGATGACTTTTGCAGGGGGAGCAGTTTCATGGCAATCAAGATTGTAAAAGTGTGTTGCCTTGTCTACAACCGAGGCTGAGTATATGGCAGCAACATAAGCGTGCAAAGAACTATTGTGGCTGAAAAGGTTTCTACGAGAGCTTGGTTTCAAGCAAGAGCGCTACGTGGTACTTTGTGATAATTGAGTGCAATTCATCTTGCTAAGAATACTATGTGTAACACCCTGTTTCTGGGCCTGGAAATAAATGATTATTTAAATAACGAGAAATAGTTTATTTGGTTTATTTGAAAATAAATAGGTAAAATAGTCACAAGTTTGATTGTGATTAATAAAATTGTACTTGTTTTAAATTGTTGAATTTGACGGTAAAATAATAATATTTTGA